>JAQHUG010000021.1:9529969-9560240 GCA_028555095.1 Dicrostonyx torquatus | reverse complement strand
CGAGAAGGTCTTAACACATGCAAATCAATAAATGTAATGTATTTATTTCCACAGACTCAAGGATGAAAAATCACATGATCATCTCAACAAATGCAGAAAAGGCCTTGGACAGAGTCCAACACCCTTTCATGACGAAGCCCTGAAGAAAATAGAAATAGAAGAAACATACCTCAACACAGGAAAGGATGTGTATGACATTTACCATGCATGTTTCCCAAGTGTGGGGGGACTGATTATTTTTTAATTAAATTTATTTTTAATTAAAGTCAGAAAGGAGCCAAAGGTGTTCACTTTAATCAATAATATATACATCTTAATAATAATAATATATCTTAATCAATATAGTTCTTGAAGTCTTTGCTAGTTCAATAAGACAAGGGAAGAGAATATATATGGGTAGGAAAAGAAGCAGATGACCCTGATACCTATCTGTAGATGATATAATACCGCACATGAGAAAGTCTAAAGATGCCACAGGAAAACTCTCAGGAATGGTAGACGCTTTCAGCAAAGTGGCAGGGCACAAACCAACACAAAGAAACCAGCAGCTTTTTCTTTAAACCTTAGGAACATGCATAACGGAGAAAGAAATTAGTAATTCAATCCATTTCACAGGAGCTTCAGAAAACTGAGTTAAGCTGGGCAGTGGTGGTGATTGCCTTTAATCCCAGTGCTTGGGAGGCAGAGGCAGGCGGATCTCTGTGAGTTCGAGGCCAGCCTGGTCTACACAGCAAGGGCCAGGACAAGCTACAAAGCTACACAAAGAAACCCTGTCTCAAAAAACAAAAACAAAAACGAGCAAACAAAAAAACTTGAGTTAAAAGGCTAGGAGTAAACCTACCTACCAAGGAAAGGAAAAATTGCTATGATGAAAATTTTAAAACACTGAAAAAGTAAATTGAGAAAGTCACCAAAAGATAAAATGAATTGGCATTGCTAAGCGGCAGTGGCTGTTATTAACATCCATTGAATGCAATCCCCACTGAAGTTCCAATGACATTCTTCACAGAAATAGGAAGGCACTCCTAAAAGTCATGTGGAAGCTCAAAGAACTGCAAACAGCCTGAGAAAAAGAAGAATGCTCCAGGTGTCACCACACCCATCCTCATGTTACACGAACCACAGAACCACAGGAACAAAAATAGCAGGGTACTGGTACAAAAAGAGCCACGGGCTCAAGAGAACAAATGGAAGACCCGGGCATATACCTCCACACAGTACAGCCGCCTGAGTTTCGACCAAAGTCTCAACAAATAGCGCTGGGGAAACTGGGTATCAACGTGTGCAGAAACAAGAAACTAGATCCCTACCTCTCACCCTGGAAAGAGACAGACAGGATGTAGGGAGGGGAGATGTGGGGGGAGTAAGATCAAAGTGCACAATATACTTGAAAGAAACTGTCTTTGTGAAACCAGGACTGTGTACAATGATAAAAACCAACACAAGAGAGAGGGAGGGAGGGAGAGAGGGAAGGAAGCAGGAAGAAAAAGAGTAGGGGAAAGACGCTAAGTAGGGAGGAGAGCAGAGGATAAAGACCAGGTAAGAAGCTATCAGGGGCTACCTGAGCTAAGGGTTTCCTAAATTGGGTAGAGACTGTAGAAACAGAGAGTTGCTCAGTTTGTGAAATGTTTCTGATGGACAGAACATGCAATCGGGATAAAGTATGGAAGGAGATGCTGTGTCAGTTAGTCTCCACGCTGCCCCCAGGGGCCTTGCTTCTGGCGATGGTGTCCCTGTTCTGTTCCCAAACACTGCCAATCAAGACAATCTATACAACCCCACCAGCCACTTCCACAGTGGGGCTGAGAATGATGCCAACACTTTTGGCTTGCTCTCTTGGACTGCTGATCCATGAAGCATCTGGCAGCACTGAGTTCTGAAGACTTTCAAGGGCCCTGCAGAAAGGCCTCTGTGCAGAGGACCCACTGCCTTCCATCAGCAACCCGCACCACGTGGCAGCCTCCTGAGTAAGTCACTTGCAGCAGATCATCAGGCCACTACTGAGTCTTCATATGACAAAACTCCTACCAGTACCTGACAATGACCTCATGAGAACTCCCAGGCAGAGTGACCCATCTCTTATCTGACCAAAGCAAAAGAGAGTAAATCCATGCTACGATATAAGTCGGCAGGTTATGCTCAGTACGAAAGACTTTGGCTCTACAGAAGCAGGAAGGAATAATGCCGAGTTTTCTACCATTAATAACTCGAAGCACAGTAGTACTACTGACCAAGACAGGGAGGGTGGAGGATGGTAGAGACGTCTCATTATTATCCGGGGCCACGACAAAGCATCTTCCATACACTTCTACTGAAATTCTCACTGTCGTTCAACTCATGGGAATGACATTATCTACCATGACATCACTGATTACCCGCCATGAAGCAAGCGCAAGCAGGGACACAACCACTGCCCTCAAAGATATCTGTAAAGTGCTAATGATGTCCATTCATAACTGTTTGCCTGCCCCATAGCTTGTACTTATTTTGAAAGAAGTAAGTTTTTAATTGGTGGGCCGGAGGCTGAGGTAGAGCTCAGTGGCTGAGCATTTGAGTATGCCTCATGAAGTCATGGGGTTCATCCCTGGCACAATTAAGTTAACTAGTTAATGAATAAGTTAATAAAACTGGAAAAGGTGAAATCATGTAGATATGTCTTATGGTACATTTATTTTAAAAAGAAAGTTTGAAAACAATCTTATCCAGCAGTGAAGAACCAGTTAGACAAAGTAATGCAAAAAAAAATTTTTTTACAGAATACTACTTAGCCATTTAAAAGTAATGAGTTCTTAATTGCCCAGGTGTGGCAAACATAGTTAGCAGCCCTCCAAAATTCAGTCGAAGGCCACAGGAGAGTCATGAGCACTAGAAGTGAGCAGAGTCAGCAACGAGCTTCTGTTCTTGTTAGGTTTCTGCTCCTGGGATAAAACCATGGCCAAAACCAACCTAAGGGGAAAAGGGTTTATCTCAGCTAACAACTAGGAACTTTCCTTCACTGAAGGAGATCGGGGCCGGAACTCAAGGCAGGAACCTGGAGTCAGGAGCTGAAGCAGAAGCCTTGGAGAAATGTTGCTTACTGGATGTTCCCCTTTATTATATGACAAAGGGATGGCACCGCCCTTAGTAGGCTGGGCCCTTCTACTCCAATTAGCAATAAGGGGAAAGTCTCCACAGATACCTCCACAGGCCAATCTGATGGAGGCAATTCTTCTGTTGACATTCTCTCTTCCTAGGAGAGCCTAGCTTGTGTCAAGGTGATCAAAACTGCTCAGTACAATAATCAAGGTGTGAGGGCCCATTCTGTGAGTTCCCGTCAGACTCTTTCCCTACCTACTCCTGTCATAGTCCAAGAACTCATGAGGAAAGTGACCACTCTGGTAAAGATATATGATGAGCTCAGAAACCTGGATTTCTGTTCAGCTAGCTTGGCCCGCCCTCGTCTCCTGCTGACTGTCCAATCTGCCAACAGTAAAGATCAACCCCAAGCTCCAATATGTCTGCATTCCCCTGGGGTGGTCATCCAGACAGCGGATTCACTCACTCATCTGAGGCAGTTCCATGATGGAAGGTCAGCATATTACAGTAGCATGGACACAAGGAGGGGAAGACACCCAGAGAGAAGGTGAAGACAGAGGCCAAGATGACCGTGGCTGAGCAATGTGGCCACAAGCCCAGAAAGCCAAGGAATGCCAACCACCACCAGAAGCTAGAAGAGACATGGAACAGATCCTTCCAGAGAGTCTCCAGGGAGCCCGGCCCTGCCAAGGCCTTCATTTCAACTTCTGGGCTCCAGATCCGTGAGAAAATGAACTGCTGTTGTTTTAAGCTACGTGGGTTCATTTGTTATGGTAGACTTAACAAATTAATACAAAATCTGCAAACTAATATAAAACCAGTACCCTTCCCTATGGCTGCCACAACGAACTGTCAACAGCGAAGTGGCCAAAACAAGAACATGTTGGCTTCTTGCAGTTCTGAAGACCTGAAGCACAAGACCAAGGTGCCGGCAAGACCACACATCCTCAGATGGTCCCGGGAGAGGGGTCTCCGGCACCGCTCTGATTTCTCATATCTACCCATCACTCTGGTCCCAGTCCTCCCATCTTCTTCTCCTCTGCATGTCTATATTATTCTCTTTTCAGATAACCTACCCTTCCCTAATTAACCCAAGACAAACGTCATCAGAAAAGTCAGTTTAAACATCTAGCAATTGATAAGATAAAGGCACATTTGAGACTTACCGAGTAAAGGAAGGCACCCAATTTCAAACTACATAAGAATCTTGTGCCATGTCCTACTTCTGTTTCTATTGCTATGATAAAACACCCATGAACAAAAGCAACTTGGAGGGGGTGTTAAAATATTTATGTCAGCTTATAATTTATAGTCCATCATTGAGGAAAGTCAGGGCAGGGACTCAAGGCAGGATCCTGGAGTCAGGAGCTGAAGCAAATGTGAAGGGGCTGTTCCTCTTCACTCGTTCCACTGCCTTTGCTACACAACCCAGGCCAAGGGATGGCACTGCCGTTAGAAGGCTGGGTCCTCCTACATCAATTAGCAACCGGGGAAATGTCAGGAGCTGAAGCCGAAGCCATGGAGGAACATGGCTTACTAGCTTTCTCCCTATGACTTGTTCACCCTGCTTTCTTACACCTCCCAGTACCCACCTGCCCAGAGCTGGTACCGCCCACAGTGGGGTGGGCCCTCTCAGATGTGCCCACAGGTAAATATGATGAAGGAACTACTCCACTGAGGTCCCACTTTCCAGCTACACTTGACTTATGTCAAATTGGGAGTGGAAAAAAAAAAAACAGGACATACCATTGAACCCATCTGAGCTTAATGTTTAAGACTGCAAAGCCAAAGAAACTTAAGGCTCTTTAAAGAACTCTTTTAAAGTTAGACATGATCCAATATAATACTAACGTCTTTCCTAAACTCTGCACTTCTTATAAATGATGTTTTTCTAGGAGATTCTCCTTTCATCTATTGTTTCACTTTCTGGGAAAGTCCTAAAAACACCATCCTCTGCCAAAGTAGCAGACAGTTGCCTTGCAAAGAAACCATGGTCTGCTTACCTAACTGGCTTTGATTCTGAGTACAGCACTGAAGGACACCTGCCTTGTGTTTCTGGGGTGCGCACGCTGGTATTCCGAAGTCCCTACTGTGAACCTCCCGCTACATGGCTTTGGCTGGATCTAAGGGTGACCCGCACCCAGTCCTGCAGAACCAGACTCCTCAGGAGGGTCCTTATTGCCGCTGCAAAATACTTCAGCTCCATCTTGGAAAGAAGGTGAGACAACCCCTAGTTCTCTGACACTTCACAGCACAGAAGGAAGCCAGGCAGAGGCAATCCCAAGCGAGGGAGACTTTATCACACAGGTCTCTGCAGATATGTAAGTGGGGCATGTGGCCTCCCAGATTCAGAGCTAAGTAGAGAGATGGGTCAGCTGGCTCCCAGTCAGCTGGAACTTTAAACGCTGGAGCAAAGGGACATTGCGAAGGCTCCTAATGCTGCTCCGTGCTTGTTCTCCTAAGGACACCAAGGCCTTAAGCGGCACCTGCTTGTATCATCGGTATTGTCTTCACCCAAGAAGGTACATGGCTATTACTGAGAGAAGTAAAATGCCCCTCAACCGGTCACAGACCAGTGTCTAAGACGGAAACAATATGACCCAAAGGCTTTCTCCTCACCGTTTCCACTTCTTTACATCATGTCTATACTAACTTATTATTTTATTCATATTTCCTTTTTTCTTTCAGAATGCTAACTGTTCTTCTAAATTAGATTTAGTCTGAGTTCATTTTCTAATTAGTTCCAATTAAAGTCCTTGAGAGCAGAGATGTACAGTTTTAACCCTGAGGCTGAAATCTGAGAGTAGATACAGAACCTCAATGCCGACTGAGTTCTCCAGTAACATAACACTAATAAGAGCACATTGGTCTCACGTGTGAACTCTCCCAAGAAAAATGCCTCGCTGAAACTCCCTTTTAGCTTTTAGTAAGTCATTTATTTAAAAGGGAAAAGAAGGGTAAGTATGACATCCCTCAGTGTCTCCCACAACCTGGGTCACGGCCCTAAAATGCAAACACATCACTTTAATGGGGTCACATCCCAGAATGAATCAAGGAAAGTAGAGAGAACAATAGACAAACACTTCCTTCATGGTCCACAGAGTGCTCTACAGGACTACACGGATGTCACCATCCACCCATTAAGTGTTATGGCTAGTAATATATAAAAGACCTGTTTCCCGTCCTCTTTGTTCACACACATGCGTGCGCGCGCACACACATACACACACACACACACACGAAGCCCAAAGCCAAACTGCCATGAAAATGAACACTAAGCCTTCAGATTTTAAGTCCCAGCTGTCAAAAGAGATGCCAATCCTTAAGGAGCGCTGTGTGGGTAAGGAAATGGATGGCTCAGTGGAATTTAGAGAAATAACAGACTCGAGGCCAGGCATGGATGTGGTTACCCAAATATCAAGGGACTTCTCCATTTGCACATGGATAATTGTCAGCTATGTGCTTTCTTACATGGAGACCAGATGGGAACAACCGGATACATCCCCAGCTTCCTGGACCCGTGGAAGGCATTATACACACTCCAGAGCTGGAAGGAGAAACAAGGGTACATCTGAAGCAAACCAGCACGGATTTCTCATGCAATTCCCCGTGTCTGAACATGTGAAGAAGGTTCACAGGCACATACAAGTCTGGCCCCAGTTACGTTGTTCAATCAGCCCATTAGGAAAATCTCACTGAGATGGGAAATCTAATTGTCTTCAGCTGCAAATTGGAGTAAAACCTGGAAGTTGTGTCCCTCCTCGCAATCAGGTATTAAGTTCTTGGAGAACATTCTGCAACCCTGTCCTTGAACCTGACTCAGTAAACTGCTAACATTCTGTGAGGTATAATCACCCCAGTACACCAAGGATAAAAATTGCCAATGTCCACTGCATCTCCCTGAGGGAAGAAGGCGGAAGGGAGTCGGCAAATCGAGACAAGCTAATACCCAACAGAAGATTCTATTAAAACAGATCTTGCTCCCTTTGTCTGTGGCTCTGGGCAACCTGCACCTCCGTTTTGTTATCCAAAATATGTAAAAGATTACATGATAAGAGCCTAGAAAGCAAACTAACAAAGCTCCAGGTCACGGTGCCCAGGTCACAGTGCCCAGCACCCAGCAACCCTTGGGCACATCCCACCGCCTTTCTCTAGCTGGCAATGTTTCTTAACAATGAATGAAGGTGTCAGTGTCATCAGGCACTAACTTGAAATATTTTTCTCCTATGTTTACTTCTGTCAAACATTTATAAAGTACATAATAACAAAATAAAAATCATCTGTAATCCTTCCACCTACAACTACTGTCAACATTTCCAGGCACAGCCTTGGTCTGTGTGTTTCAGTTGTCTTCACACATTGTTACAAAAGAGGTTGTTGTGTGGCCTACATTATTCACTTAGTCTCTCCTCTCTGTCTGTCTCTATCTCTGTCTCTCTCTGTCTCTCTGTCTCTCTGTCTCTCTCTCTCTCTCGTGTTTGTGTGTGTGTGTGTGTGTAAGCTTACAGCTTATAAAATAGTTGGTTTCCATATGGCTTTATCAAACATCCTTAGTGTTAATTGTCCTTCCCCATCTGTTCTTCTCTCCTGCATCCTCCACTCACTGAATCCCCCCATGACTCCCTTTTCCCCCTTCAAGCCACCACATCCTGAAAATCTTTCCCCCATCTGCCTACCCATTTTAGTTTCCCAACTTCTACAAATACTCCAAGTGAACCCCTCAAATCTAAAGTCTTGGAGCTAGCACATACATATAGGAGAGGACATGCACCATGTCTCTTTCTGGGCAAGTCTGTCTTGTCTATTTTTTTTCTTATGGCACTGAAAAAGTTTCTCAACATAATTTTAAAAGGCGTATAATCTTCCATTATTTAAATGAACTATTATTGACTGGTGAATATCAAAGTGTTTTACCTCAAGTTTCTATTTGTAAAACGATTACGTGTTTGAAGACTGAAACCATCTCAAGGTGTCACTTAAACTGGATATTATTTGCCAATAATTACGAAGCACTTCAGTCCACAGAATGTTTCCATAGCCAGTGTCTTTTAAGCCACCAAAGCTGCCCGCTAAGAAGCTGCCAAAGTCTGTGGGAGGGAATGATAGCCCTACATCAACCAACTCTTCTCATATTGGCCCGTCTAAGCGTCTCACTGACCCTGTCCACTTGCGTGTACCAGACTGGGCTGTTTGTTCATCACTGACATTGAGCTCAGCTCCAAAGCCATCCTCGTGAGAGAGGGGGGCCTGTCTAGATCCATCAGATTCATACACCTTATATCCTTGCTCTCACTCCTTCGCCAGGTCTACTGAATGTTCTAGAAACACGGATCAGTAGGAAGATTTGGGTATGTAGTCAAACATTTCTGACATTTGGAATCTTATTCTACCCTCTGATAGAGTGTTACTTGACAACTTGACTCTAGAATCATTTGGAGAGGGGTCTCCGGACTCACCTGGCAGGGGAGGGGAGATTGTCTTAGTTACAATAAGACCCGTCTTAATTGTGGATCAGGTCATTCCTTAGGGAGGGACTCCTGACCTGTATAAAGCAGAGAGAGAGAGAGAGACTCTCTACCTAGCATGCAGTCAGCCCTGTCTGTTGCCTGATTTGAAAAGCAATGTGACCAGATACTTCAAGCTCCTGCCATGACTTCCCTGCCATGACGGACTGCACCTTGACCTTTGAGCTACAATGAACCCTTTCTCCTTTAAACTGTTTCAGTTATTGCTGCTTATACAGCAACAGAAAAAGAAATAAAGACTCCTCTTAAACATACTCAAGGGAAAAATACAGCTCTTGCGGGGCGGGTAAGGAAAATGGGGCCCTGGGCATATGCTATAGAACACACACATACCTGGGCATATGCTATAGAACACACACATACCTGGGCATATGCTATAGAACACACACATACATATCCACACCCACTAGTTGGGTAG
Organism: Dicrostonyx torquatus; assembly: GCA_028555095.1. Lineage (NCBI taxonomy): Eukaryota > Metazoa > Chordata > Mammalia > Rodentia > Cricetidae > Dicrostonyx > Dicrostonyx torquatus. The sequence continues at coordinate 9,551,222 of JAQHUG010000021.1, read as the reverse complement.
CTTTTACATTAAGGATTGCACATAAGATTTTAAAAATCTCTTTAAACTTACATATTTTCTCTGAGTAGTTATCACAATCAATTTTGAAATTCATTTTTGTGTGTTTTTAAGTGAATCTCCTCAGACCAATTTCTGCCTAACTGGGAAATAATAACTACCCATTTTCTAAGCGGCCCCACCCTTTATCCTATGTTCCAGTGAACTGGTGAACTAAAGACCTCTGCAGTCAGATTTACAACTCAGTAGGATTAAACAGTTTACCATTATTTATGACAGCCATTCTAGGCCTTCCGTGTCTGCATCTGTCACTGTACATTTGAGAGATCCTCCCAAAAAAGAATAGCATGCCTCCTAACCAAACTCTGAGCAAAGCTGCAGGCACAGGCGCCTGACAAACATCCCAATCAAGTGCCCGAAAGTGAGGCGAACTTCCACAGCTGTGGATTTTCAGACTCCTGGCCGATTAGTGAGATTAGCGTGGAGTCTCCCAGTTTCTGCTGGGCCTGTTCCTCCCAATGAGCTCTCACATGACCTAGCCCGTTAGGTCAGAAAATCTTCATGAAATGAGCAGATTAAGGGCTGGATTCAGGAAAAAGTAGTGGGGTAAGCCTGGAGGCCAGGCTTGGTGTCTCCTCAAAGACTGAGGAGCAGAAAGGTTAAATACGGAAAAACATGGTGTTGCCCCAACTAGCTCCCTTCAGGAGACAACACACAGACTGTCCCAGGAAAAGTCCTTTGGGCTGAGTCACTCTGTGAGAGCAACTGCCACCACCTCAAGGACCATTCAGAGGAGTGCATGTGTGTGCAGGCACAGCTGGGAAGAGAGGGGATGGTGTCTTCTGCAGTTGCCACCCAGCTTGCTGGCAGCATGGAGAAATGCCAAAAGTCAAGAGGGAGCCATAGGAAGCAACTGTGGTCACCAGACCAACAGGAGCCTCTGGTTAGAAAAGCCAGGGTTAACAAATGAACACATTCTACTTCCTTTTCATCAAACAAGTGTTTCTGTAATAATTGTGTCATATGAGTATGCAAAGATAATTCCTAATAATTCATTACATTAAGCCGCTGAGCAACCTAGAAAATGTGGAGGCAAGTCTCACTGCTCTCTCCATTGTTATAAACCAACCCCAAGGCTGTGGGATTTCCCCTGATCACCATAGATAAACTCCAGACCTTCCCCTGGTTTTGCTTTGTTTATGAAATGCTACTTGTTGGTGGTGATATGTTAGTTTTTGTGTGTGTGCTTGTTTGGCTAGTTAGTTGGTTATTGAGATAGAGTGCAGCTTGTGTTGCCCAGGCTGGCCCTGTAAGTTTATACAATCCTCTAACCCAACTCCCCTGTACCTGGTTATTAATGTCTTTAATTATGAAATCAATGAATACATGTATGCATAACTTTCTTTATTAGAAAAGCATGTAAAGTTGGAAGGAAAGGGGTTCTCCTCCCGCCCCACCACAGACGCACAAAGATGTGCCCAGTGTAACCTTGGAAGTGCAGTCCTATTTTCTGACCTTATATACAAAAGCTGGGATCATGCAATCCCAGGGGCTACGTTTCCTGTCAGCGAACTGCCATTCACATCGTTCTCAGACCATATTCCCACTTCCTCCGTTTTCAAATTTTAATAGTATCATTGTGTGGCCGTGTCATAAGTGTCTCTTCTCGGCTATGCATATATAGATGGTTTTCTGATGTTCTCTTAGCAGAGTGCTACCGTGGGCATTCTTGAATACAGGCTTGCACAGTTATACTTAAACATCTACAGAACTCATTCGTAGATCACCACACTCCTGGGTTGCTGTATAAAGATACATACTGACACACTGACCAAAATGCTGCGTCTATTGACAATATGTAGTATAACATAGTGTAATATAGCATATGTAATGTAACAAATGTAATATGACATAATATTTATCATCAAAAATATGTAATATAAACATGATGACTTTCCCAGAGCCACACCAACTCTTGAGTATTTTCAATTTTTTGACACACTAATTATTTTTATTTAGATTTATCTAGTTATAATGAGGTTGATTATCTTTTGTGTGTTTTGTTGGTGACAACTTTTGTTTTAAATTGTTTGGGTTATCTTCTTGATTTGGAAGGTTGTGTTCTGTATTGGAGATATGAACTGTTAGTCTTAAAACTCTCAGTATTTTTTGAGATCTTTTATTGAATAAATTAAACTCTGTACCTCTGATTTCAGTTGTGCCCCCTCACTATGGAAATACCAAATATAAAACTAGATAGTACTAGCTAGAAACCAGGAATCTTATTAAAGGAAAACAATAGAAAGGCAATAACTTAATGTTTATACAAAATGCTTCTCAGTAAAGATTTGGAATGGGAAAAGTCAAAAACTCCCATGACTCCAGACTAAGGAAAAGATCTTCCCTGTTAGTTGATTATCCCTGAATTATTTTCTCTTCATACAAATACAGACATTGCTCCAAAAGTTGGTGTCACTAAAACCATACAAGATATATGATATTTAATGACTCAGGAAATGGGGAATCTTCACTTTTAAAAGTCTTATGTATATTATAGATACTCTTTTTTTAAAGATTTATTTATTTATCATATACACAGTGTTCTATCTGCATCTGTACCTGCATAACAGAAGATTTCATTCTAGATGGTTGTGAGCCACCATGTGGTTGCTGGGAATTGAACTCAGGACCTCTGGAAGGTGCTCTTAACCTCTGAGCCACCTCTCCAGCCCTATAGATACTCTTTTATTCATAACTAGCACAGTGAAATCAGGTGAGAGGATTGAAAATGCCCCTTTGGCTATATAAACACACACTGGCCAGTCTTGAATGGTTTAGATCTACTTATAAGGCCAGTGGTGCCTGATTGACCCTGAAACCCTAGTTCTCTATCTTCATTGTTATATTGCTGGGATAGTCAGATCCATTTTCTCTGTATTATTTCCAAGTCATCTTGCTAAGATTCTATCCAAGACTTATTTATACTGTTGTTCTCTAACATCAGGCAGGACCCTAAAATGCGAGTTAAGATTGATGGATTCAATACCTATGTTTGGGCTGCTCCAAAAGTTGACCTTAAATTCTGGTCCTCAAGTCTGTAAAGAAACTCTCACACTTGCAGAGTTCACAGAGGGTCTATCAAACAGACTTTTCGTCAAAAATGATTCCTGGGGCAAGTGTCACACATAATGCTACAGATGCGTGTCTGCCTTTTCAATAAACATCCTTCTATTTTATCACAAGATTTAGCAAAGCAGCTTAGTTCAAGATGCCATCCGGGCCTCTGGACACATTAACCGAAGCTTAAAATAACCTCCCAGCAGCTGGGAGGGCCCAGCTGTTCTCAAGACTCTCCCACTCCTTCAACGTCCCCATAAGAAGTGAATGAAGACTAGAGGCTAAAGTGTCAACCAAACACTGGTCACACAGGGAGATGGAGGCAGCGACAGGCTCCTGAAGTGTGGTGTTGCTCCCAGGAAACTGGCCTGTTCCATGATCAGGTGTGAAGATCCAAAAAGGGCAGTGAGGCAAAGTGGTGGAAGGCCCTTGAGGTTTCTCCTGAGTGTGCCGTGAGCCTGCTTTTCTTAACGTCTGAACTGTAGTGGTTTATCCTGTCCACCAGTTCTACAAGGAACACTAACTACAAATATGAAGCAATCACCCACTACCAGCAGAGCCTGCTTGGTTTCAGCTTCTAGTCTGTGTTAGTCCTCTTTGGAACCATACCAAGATCCACTCCCTAGACAGTTGTAATAAACGTCAAAACAATTACGTTCTCATTTTGGGGAACAACCAGTTTTTCTTGGACAATGGGGATCATGCAACTTGTCGGGGAGCACCTGTCTGGAGGACAGTCTCAAATCTCCAGCTGACCCAACATTTATTTATTTATTTATTTATTTATTTATTTATTCTGTATACAATAATCTGTCTGTGTGCACGTCTGCAGGCCAGAAGAGGGCACCAGACCTCATTACAGATGGTTGTGAGCCACCATGTGGTTGCTGGGAATTGAACTCAGGACCTTTGGAAGAGCAGGCAATGCTCTTAACCACTGAGCCATCTCTCCAGCCCCCCAACTTTTCTCAGGTGACTGCAATTCCACTTCCACCTCCAAAAGGTCTCACGGGCATTGACTAAGGCTTGCAGCGTCATGAATATTCTGCACCCTTTGTTCAACATTGCTGGCCATCCTGTTGTCAGTATAGTTCATACCTCACCAGCAAATGGATTTCCTCTTGGCTAAAATGTACAAGAGAGCAGTAAAGCTGTTGTCAAGGAACCCATGACAGGCTGTGTTCAGTACATATGGTTAAATTATAATTATCTACATTCAGAAGGCCACAACAATACCCCTTTCTGTTTTGCTAAAATGTGTTACAGTCTGAAGCTGAGATGTCTTCCGACGGCACACCTGCAGAGAGAACGAGCTGTGTGTTGATGGACTTTGGGAGAAATGTTCGAGCCCTGCGGTTTCCACTGTCTCAGGATTAAGCCCTTTAGCTGTGGAAAGGTGTGTTACTTCTGTTATGCTGCATTTGTTTAATTAGGAAATGATGGGCTGCATTTTTTTCACCTTGCCAGCCTATGGCATCTGATTGGTCTAATAAAGAACTGAACGACCAATAGCTGGGCAGAAGAAAGGATAGGTGGAGCTGTTAGGCAGAATAAATAGGACGAGAAGCATAGCATGAGAAAGGAAAAAACGAGAGGAAGGAGGAGGAGAGAGAATAAAAGATGCCCCGGGCAAGAAGCCAGGCAGTTACTGTCAGCCAGGAAGATATGAGAAGCACTGAAAGTCGGATATATAGAAAGAAAGTAAAAAGCCCTGGGGCAAAAGGTTGATAAAGCAAAACAGGTTAAATTAGAGGCATGCCTAAGCCATGCCGAGCAGAAAACTATTTTGTTCCAGTTGTCATGAAGTTCCATTGTGGAGATGGGCTATTTTCTCAAATCCCTACTCCAAAGTTGGAGGTATGAAAAGAAACAGAGTGTCTCCTTTCCAGGACAGTCGTGAGGACAACATCCAGTTCATAAAAGAATGCCCCAAGGCTGGGGAGAGGACACAGGTAAGTGCTTGCACTGCAAACATGAACACCTGAGTTCAAGCCCGGTACCCGTGTGAAAAGCAAGGCACGGGACTGAGGAAAAGGTTAAACAGGTAAAGGCATCTGCTGCCAAGCCTGACAACTTGAATTCCATTGCCAGGACCCACATGGCAGCAGAGAACCAGCTCCCAAAAGTTGTCCTCTGACCTAACACACGCTGTAGCATAATCACACACACACACACACACACACACATACACACATGCATGCATGAACACACGTATGCACGCACGCGTGCGCGCGCACACACACACGCACCACACCAGCTAGCACGATTTTGAAACCGCCAACAAACTAATTTAAGAGATGATCACTAGTGGATCGTAAAGCCACTGGGTAAAGTCTGATAAGAAACCAAACATGCTCATAGTCTGAAGTTGAGCCTGCAGCTGACCAGAACGGAGGAAGGAATGATGCGGCACAGAAACAGCGACCACTGGGACTCTGCGGTCCTTCGACTGCCACCAATGCTGAGACCATGCAGCTTGTACTTCACAAGGTGTATATAATTCAGAGCTTCCCCCCCGTGTTGATTGTTGCATTTGATGTGCTGCTGGATTGGGGTGAGGAGTGAGAGTGGGGAGACTGGGTAAATAGACCAAAAGGTGACTTCACCTGTAGGGCATGGAAGAAGGAGCAGAGGAACAATCTAGAGTTTGGAAAAATGAAGACATTGAATTAACTATGGTTTTTCTTGCTTTACCAAGTGGACATCAAGCTCATAATCCTCTTGCCAGAGATGGCATCAGAGGCATGCACGGCCACACCAAGCTTTGAAATACTCTTATTTAAAAATAAGTTAAAATTAAATTGATTGAGCTTTGCAAAAGGGCTGGATGCTCACAGCCCCCAAAATTCATGCATCAAAATCCTGAGCCCAAGGTGACAGTTGGAGATAAGGCGTCCAGGAAGGGTTTAGGTGGTAAGGATGGAGTCATCATAATTGGCATTTAGTGCCCTAAATAGAAGAGAGCTCAAGAGATAGCAAGGCCCTCCCACTACATGGAGCCACAGGAAGAAAGCACAACTCTGAGCGAGAAACTGGGCCCTCACCAGACACCAAGATAGCAGAGCCCTGACTTGGACTTTCAGCCTCTAGAACTGCTTTCGATGAATTTCTGTTGTGTACACTCTACAGTTCACGGCGTTTCGTTACATCAGTGCACGTGGACTAAGATTAGTCTTCAGAACCAACTTCTAGTCAACACCAAAAGCAAGGGCAGAACAAAAAGTGACACGGCGCCCTAAAAATACATTTGAAGAGCCCAGAAGAAAGTCTGAGTCTTTGGCAAATCAGTTTCATAGACAGACAGGCTGGAGACAGTATGTTGTAGGTTAAAAATTGACCTAAGTTACCAAATGCAATGCTTAGTTCTTGATTAGGAGAACTTGCTTTGAATAAAACTCCTATAAAAGAATTTCAAAACAATAGAGTGAACTCAATCAAATGCAGAGTTATAACTATGTGGAAAGGGCTCCTTATTTTTTAAGAGATCCATACTGAAGATCCATACATACAAACGCTAGCTTTCTTAAGAAAATGTAAATACTGAAGCCAAAAAGAACTGCACAAACATAACAAGGACCTATGGCTGTTGATAAATTGTCTTGATTTTTCTGAAAGCTGTAAATTCTCATAAATTTTAAAATTTTTAAAGTTTATTTTATGTACATATATGTATGGGTGCAAAGTGGATGTATGAGAGCACAGGCATGCACTATCCCAACCATAATTTTTAATTTCTACACTTACTTATCATACATGTGTGTGCACACATTCACACATGTACACGCATATATCGCAAGTCACATGTGGAAGTCAGAGAACAATTTGCAGTAGCTCCAGTTATCAGAGGCAAGAACCCTTGCCTGCTGAGCCATCTTTCTGACTCCATACTCATAATTTTATCCAAGAAATGGTCAAATCCCAAATTATACACTTACTAGTGTGAAATATGTCAGTTTGAAGCTTGATGAACTAGTAATGTATATGTAGTTTGGTCACCATTTAGAAATTTCAGAGTTCTGTGCTTCTCCAGCAAGTATATTACCAAATACCAAGAACAGCTTTTCTCAGAAAAGTTCCTTGTAAACTTAACTATCTCAGTCAATGTTTTATTGCTGTAAAGAGACACCATGACCATGGCAACTCTTATAAAAGAAGTATTTAATTGGGGGCTTGCTTACAGTTTCCAGAGGCTTAGTCCCTTATCAGCACAGCGGGGAACATGGAGGCGTACAGGCAGACACGGTGCTGGAAAAGTTGTGAGTGTTCTACATCCTAATCTACAGGCAGCAGGGAGAGGGAGACTGGACCTGGCCTAGGCTTTTGAAACCTTAAACCCCCAGTGACACACTTCCTCCAACAAAACCACACCTACTCCAACAAGGCCACACCTTCTAATCCTTCTCAAACAATGCCACTTCCAGATGACTGAGCATTCAGATGTGGGAGCCTATGGGGACCATTCTTATTCAAACCACCACATTAACTTTTCAACCAAAACCAGACTTTTTCAAATGAAGGAATGAAATTTCTTTTTCAAATGAAAGATTTTCCCCATTTGGCAAGAATAAATGCTAATTTCTGTTATTTTTGTATCCTGTTTATGAATGTCCAGTCAGGAATCTGTTTAAAGGTTTTAGGACTTCAGGTTGGTCACCCTCTCAGCCTAGCACAGCAGGCAGGTTAGAAGACAAGTGAGTTCCCCAACCACATTCAATCACACAAGGACTTACGGTGCTCGTTATTTTCTACCCCTGCCAAACTACATTTCTTCTAGAGTCAACCATCTGACTCTTCACTTCAGAGCAAGTCTCCCAGAGATGAGAAACATGAAGAGGAGGCTGGTCCAAGTCAGAGCTTGAAATGCAAATCAACAATTGTCTTAACAAATATTCTGACCCACAGTAAATACTGGATAGGCTATGTTTCTCCTACCCCCTGACAAACGAGAGCGAGAGCGTGTAGGGGGGCGGATGCTGTCAGAGCTCTCTCAGGGCTTATTATCCTCCCATCATTCCCAGGAATAACTGTCAGACAAGAGGGAACGAGCATTTGTCAACCTCTCACCAACCCCAGACTCCAGCCAAGATTCATCAATCATAGGTGAAGAGCCAAAGATAAATGCCAGTCTGGAATTTATCTGGTCCCATTTCCCCCAAATGTTTTTGGACATAAAAAAAAAACCCACAAAGCAACAACAGCAACAAAAATCTCACGAAGCATCTTTTTCCCCCCATTCCATGGCTAAAACACTGAGAAGAGACAATCCACAGCAGAAGCATGGGCATCTCTAAAAAACAGTAAGAAGAACTGAGAGCGTAGAGAGCTGTGGGATGGCCAGAATCCACACGACAGGTAATTATCTAGTTTCCCTTTTAAAGATGTACATCTGCAAGGGATTCCACTAAAGGGAGTTTCACTGGTGTGTATCTGGTCGTGTTTAATCAGGGTCAGATAATGTTTTAAGCCACGTTTCCTACAGATAATTCAAAGACCGCTAGAGTTTGGTTGTTCCAAGTTTTGGTAGCTGTATTTCGGGGTAAGGTGGAACGAAGTGGGGAGGGCAGAGCGGATTTACCGAAATGTGCTTCTGTCTGTAGGATAAGGAAAAGGGAGCAGAAGGCAAGAAACTCAAAGTCGGAGAAATCAAGTTGCAGAAGAAAACGGCAGAGGTCTTGGGAGAAGGAAGAGGAAATGAAGGTGCCGATGAGTTGGAAGAGGCCTGGCTTGTCAAATGCCAAAAGCATCTTCGAGAGAAGTTAGGAACTGCGATATCCTTTGGAGATATGCCTCCTGGGAACTGAGAAGCCAGGCTGCAATGCCCCCAAGCCATTCACCCCAATCCTGTCTCAATCAAAATAGTCACTAAAGGACCACCAAGCTAAAATAGTTTGTCATCCCTCCACCCCCCAACCCTGCTCTTGGCAAATAGCTCACCAGTTCAACGTGCTTGCACATAATTGTTAAGTTTGACAGCTAAGATTTGGAAGAGCATCGTGGATGATGATGATGATGATAATAATAATAATAAACAGCGGGGTGGAAAGTAATGTTGCCAGACATGTCTGTGAGAAGAGGAGGGCAACTAACTCGTTGGAAGAATACAGGAAACCCAGAGCTGGGATGGAGCGGAAAATGGGTGAGGAAGGAAATACAGAAGAAAGTGGAACAGGTGCGGGAGAAATCTAAGGTTCCAGTCCCAGGGCTTTCGGAACAGCCCCCTTCAAGGCCAGTGCTCCAAGTGTGTCTAGTGGCTGCCAGTGCGCTGGTGTAGGAAGCTGAACAGAGCACTAGGGAGGTGGCCCGGGCGCGGGGACCGCAAACGGGGCGTGAGAGTCACTCACCCCGTTGGCGGCAGCCATCTGCACCACGATCTCGGTGGCCGTCCTGCTGAAATACCTGCCGTCGCTGCCCACCACCATAGTACAACCCTGGCGGTCGCGCAGGTCGATGGACGACAGCACACTCTGGATGAAGTTGGGCAGGTAGTTGCGCTGACCCTCGAAAAGCCCCGTGGGTCGCCGCAGCCCGCCACCGCCGGTTGGCCGCTGGTCCTCGTAGGGTGCCGTGGGCACTGTCAGCACCGGGATGGGGCTCCCCTCCATGGCGCCGCTGGCCGGTCCTGCCGCGGCTGCCGGAGCCTCGGGGATCTGCTGCCCGCCCGCCGGGCCCCCACCGCCTAGCCTCACTCCCGGCTCCGCCTCGCACCCTCCCCGCCCCTCCCCGCCCTCCCACCGCTGCTCCCTGCGGGTCCCCTCAATGCCCCGGAATGGAGTCTGCCTTTCAGATAAAGTTTTCTACGGCCCAGCTTCTTCCCAGAGGATCGCCCAGCTGTCCTCGGTTTCTTTCCCCAGCTGGCCTGACTTTCCTAGTGTCCCAAAAGCTGGACTCCAAGGCCAGCCACTGCGTCCCCAACTACACCTTCAGTCCAGCTCCAGAGTCAGTCTTCCAGCTGCTCCGGATCTAAGCACACTCTCTAGAAGATAGCCTAAGACTGGAGTCTGATCTAGCCCAGGTCCCCTCCTGCCGGCAGCCCTTTCTCCCCACACCCTGAAAGTCAGTTTAACTCAAGCACAAGTTTCTCTCCCTAGTAAGGACAGAGCGGGAGGTGGGAGGGGGCTGAAACCTTTTGCCATCAGAACAGTCCTCGCCAAAAATAACCCTGGAAAGGAGAGCTGAGAATTGTTAGGCTCTGCCAGAGGTGAAACTGGAGGCTGGGCAGTGTGTGTGTGTGTGTGTGTGTGTGTGTGTGTGTGTGTGTGTGCGCGCGCGCGCGCCCGCCAGTGAGCACACACTCAGCAGAAACATTTGTTGTGGGGAATCACAACATGTCAGGCCCTTCAGTCCTCAGGACTACCCCAGCAGCCACTTTTGTAGCTTTTCTTTTCATTGTTGTACTTGAAACAAACACATCGTTTTCTTATTCTTGTCTTGCTTGTCCTTCCTACACATCTGCTTAGGAACCGGCTCCCTCTGCACTGCATCTGTCCACACTGTTGAACTTTTCTCTGGAAAAAGCACCTCCAATAGAAGATTAAAGCGCATTTAATGTCGTCCAGAAATGGATGGACAAAGCCAAGGGAAACAAACATGAGGTGCAGCCTTCTGTGCTGAGTATGTTTGCCCAAACCCTTTCCTTCCGCAGAACCTAGGGGTGTTCTGCCTTCTCTCTGTGAAATCTGCCTCATACCCAAACCAGGAAAACCCTCAATATGGAGAGGAGTGAAGAAAGAGGGAATTAAAAGGAGAAAAAGACTGATCTTGGCAGCACAGCTGTAACCCCAGAGCCCAGAGTCAGCTTCAGTGACCGCTTTCCTTCCCAAAATATTAGCCACTTGTTGGGAGTACAACTGACTCGCTGCCAGGAGTGTATAGTGTTTGATTTTAGTGGTGTAACTAAGTAGTGGTTCCACACAACCTAAAGGCTGTGTATCCGCTCCACCCCACCCCCAAGGCCAAAAACAACCAAAAGGAGTAGGAATGAAGTTCATACTGGCCCACCTTATGAATGAGGAAAAAAAGAACCTTTTGTCAAGTCAAGGAAACGGCCAAGATGTCCCTTGCAGCCAGCCCAAATCCTCCTAATGCCCCTCCTTGTCACTAGTATCCTTGAACTGTGATGGAGAAGCCAGTGGAACTATCAACTGAAACCTGCAAAGACCTCTCCACTTCTTCTCTTTTTTCCTATGAGATGGTCATTTATTTGGGGAATTTATAAAACAAGGTATTAAGGACATGCTCTTCTAAATAAAGTAAAAGAGACAAATTATAGGCAGCGAGATTACAGATTGTGGAAGAATGAGTAAACAATCGATATATACACATAAACAAAACATTTTTATGCAAATACACACTTCAGATACGACAATATACATAAGTGACCACAAAAATTCTACCAGGGAAATCCTCAACTGATAACCTTTAGTAATGTGGCAGGATATAAGATTAACTCAAAAAAAAATCAGTAGCTCTGCTATCAGAGAAACATTACTCTTTACAATAGCCACAAATCGCATAAAATCTCTTGGAGAAACTCTAACCAAACAAAGGGAAGAACTTCAAGTCTTTGAAGAAAGAAATTGAAAAAGATATCAGAAAATGGAAAGATCTCCCATGCTCTTGGATAGATAGGCCCAACATAGAAAAGACACACTTCATAGTAATAATCTTTCATCCTACATGCCTTTTTTAACCTTTTTCTCTTAATTTTCATTTAATGCTAACAGATTTATTGGACTATGAAACTATGTTTATTTGGGTTTTCTATGGTTAGAGTTATATTTAAGTTTTGTGGTGTACGTATGTATGTATGTATGTACATATGTGTGTATGTATGTATGTATGGGTCCACTAATGTTAAGGCACACATATTGAGATCCAAGGACAACTGGATACATGTTTGCTAAATGCATCAACACACTTATGTACAAAGAACTTTCATAGACTTAAAGCAGTATTACCTTAAAAATACCCGAAAGCAATGCTGAGAGGTATGGATGATAAAGGTATGGTACTTGATATTAAATCTGACATCCCTGAGTTCAGTTTCCAGAATCCTCGTGGTGGAAGGAGAAAACTGATTCCTGAAAGTTCTCTCCATTTCTGAAGCAGTAAGGAACAGGGCCCATTCTAGAATGGCTGGAGAAGCAGGTCAAAGCACAGGGAGCTTCAGCTACATGGGACTCGTGCGTCTTCTAAGATCCACTGCACCACATGTGAGAGCAGGGAAAGGGAGCCAGGCTAGCTTTGTGAGCACAGCTGGTGACACCTCCTCCCATCTAGGACAGACCAGGGACATAACCTGATCTTATTCTCAAGGCTGGTTGTTCCCCTGTAGTGAGCTCAGAGCTACTCTGCAAGGCGAGTCACAATGAGTGTGAGGCTCCCAGGCCTAGAGATGTCTCTCAGCCTTCTCTGAGTCCCCAGAGGTTAGCACCACACAGAAGACCTGGTGTGAAACTGGAGCACCTGGTGTCACCTTTCTTCCTCAATATCCCTTTGCCATCAAGACAGCACCAACCACCATCTTCTCACACAGCACACAAGACCTGCATTTCCCCAGTGAGTGCTGACAGCCTCACAGGTCCAGAGAGCGTGTCAGTGTGGTGAAGACATGGGAGGCTCAGCAGAAAAGAGCTTGCTTTAACTTCCAATTTTTGCTTAACCATGAGGTCCTTTTCTAAAAGACCAGTGAACAGATCAAAGGCAAGAGGGTTCCACGAGAGGCTTTACATCTCCAGGTCCTTCCCAATTACATCTCTCTGATTTCTTTCTTTTTTCTTTTCTGAAGTGTTAAGACATTGATCTTATCTGTATCCCAATTAAGAACTTGTCAAATTATAGGAAAGGCAGCATGTAAAACTGCCAGGTTAAAACCAGAATCTAGCTGTGGTTCTGCATGCCTATAATCGCAGGTGAAGGCAGGAGGATAGGAGGCAGGGATTCCCTCCTTGGTAATAGCTGTTACTGTGTGTCCATGGCCCCGTTGTCTGCTAAGAGTCACTAACTCCTGAAAATAGAGTCACCTTAAGAAGAAGCATACAGAAATGTGTGTATGTGTGTGTGTGTATACACATTTCTTATGGGTGTTTTGCCTCCATGTATGCCTGTGTACCACTTGTTTACCTGGTGCCAGCAGAGACCACAAAAAAGTACCAGATCCCCTGGAACTGTGGTTACAAATGGTTGTGAGCTGCTATGTGGGTGCTGAGAATCAAACCCGGGTCCTCTGGAAGAACAGCCCGTGCTCTTAACCACTGAGCCATTTCTCTAGCCCCTGACATGCTTTAGTGGTCATTCAACACTTATTTTGAACAAATGTTTCATTTCTTTCAATGTTTTCTATTGTCTTATGTTTGGATGACATGGAGATATTTGTACACGTTATTGGATTTTATAAATCTTGTGATGTATCTGATATGATAATGATATAGTGAGTTATATATTTGTTATTATATCTTTTTAAACAGCAACAATGACAATAACAACAAAAACACCAAGACTTTTCTTACAATCTTCTTACAGGAAAGTTGATTCCTTGCTGGTTTTGATCATTTATTACCTTTCAAAAACACGTATTATGGTGCCAGGCGGTGGTGGCGCACACCTTTAATCCCAGCACTCAGGAGGCAGAGGCAGGCAGATCTTTGTGAGTTAAAGGATGGCCTGATCTACAGAGCAAGTTCCAGGACAGCCAAGGTTATACAGTTAAACCCTATCTCGAAAAACAAAAAACAAACAAACAAACAAAAAACCAACAACAAAAAAACATGTATTACAAAGAAAGACCCTAGAATACCAGACGAATTCAGGAATTCCTAAGAATTCTCAGAAAGTATTTCTTCGTCCCCAGGCCCCATTGGTGAATGTCTGAAGTGGGAGGGATAAGAAATAGTGAAAGTGGGAACGTCTACGAACAGCTGGATTAACAGGCAGAATTAAAGAGGCTCGCCGAGTTGTTCTCACTAGGGACCAGCATGGCGAACGCTGAGCCATTCTAAGGACCACAGAAGCCACCTGTGCTGAGAGGATCTGAGAATCACAAAGCATCTCACTGTTGTTAAGAACATCCTACAGGTGGTTGTAAGAATCAATCTCGTGACAAAAAGTAACCACTTTTCTTGGAAACAACTCTCACTTTCTGAACTCAAAGGAAAGACCAACACTGCACAGTGAAATTCCAAGTCTTTGGAAGCCCTTGGGAAAGCCTGGCTGTGGCCACACATACCTTTAACCCCGGCACTCAGGATATAGGGGCAGGTGGATCTCAGTGAGGGAACAGTTTGAAGAAGAACTGCAGGTGGAGTTTTCCATCTAGACCATCTATCAGCTCTGTCCCGCCAGCTGCTCCCCAAATAACCAAAGAGAGACATATTATTAATTATAAATGCTCGGCCAATAGCTTAGGCTTGTGTCCAGCCAGCTCTTACAACTTAAATTAACCCATTTCTATCAATCTATGTGCAGCCCCAAGGCTCGTTCACTTCACCTATGAACTTCCCATGTTGCTTTTTTCGTATCTAACTTGACTCTGGTGACTCTCTGACTCTGCCCTTTCTTTTCCCTGGCATTCTCTTTGCCCCCCAAATCCTGCCTAGCTATTGGCCAATCAGCTTTTATTAAAAATGACAGCAACGCATCTTCATAGTGTACAGAAGAATTATTCCACAGCAGAGAACAGATTCCCTTGGGTTAGAACATGAATTTTCTTTTGTGTATGAAGAATTTGATGAGACTATTTCTGAAATTTTAAAATCATCTTACTCTGTGTTGTTGATGTTTCCATCCAGGACAGTGTGAGAATCTTTGTCCTTAGGAGGATGAAAGCCTCATCTCTTTATGAACAAGTGAATTAAAATGAAACCATTTGCTTTACACAGATCCTAATTTTCTCAACACAGTTAATTAACACTAATGGCTTTTCACGTTGGGCCAAGAGCAGACAGAAGTGGAAAATCCATTAATTTTCCTCATTGACTTCTTGTGCTGGGCTCTAAAGACTTATGAAAGTATTTAAATAGTCTAGGTATCTGTGACTATCTCCAAAAATGAACTGCTAGAGAGTGTATGAAATAATACAAGTTTATTTATTGCACTGTGCATGTGTTGCACGCATGCACGTGCCACAGCACACATGTGGAGGTCAGAGGATAACTTGCCGGAATCTAGTCACTCCTTCCACCATGTGTATTTGGAGATGAGCTTTGGTGTCCAGGCTTAGCAACAAGCATCTTTACCTGCTGAACCATCTTGCTAACCCCCTGAATTTCCTTTAATACTTTGCGCTGGTGGCTCCCTATTTATATTTATTTAGAGACCATATATGAATCAGTAAAAATGATTTTTTTTCCATCATTAACACTAATTCTCTAATTTATGTTATTGTCCTTGATATCAGGCTAGAAGGTTAAACTGATGTCCACTCAAAATCAGAACTCTTTGATACAAAGAGCAAGAATCATTATTATGGCAATGGGAGAGGTCTGTTAACTGCTATTATTTTAGTAATACTAACCGAGCGATGATAACTATCACAGTAGTAATCAGACTTCTTTTATAACAGTAAGAACAGCAAATCAGGTGCTGTGCAGGCTCTTTAAATCAGACCACCAACGCTGACAGGTAGGAAGCACTGTGTGTACTTGAACGACATAGAAACTGGGCATCTGAGATGACCAGCTTGTTCAAGGCCACGGGTTGTGGATGAAGAAATGAAGCCCAGAATGTAAGGGCGCTGAGCCAGGTGCGCCAGCGTTTTCAGGTACATGTGTGAAGCTCGCCTTTTTATTTCTTAGCGCTCACCTTGTGACCTCACCATGAAGGACCTGAGGAAGCTGTGAGTCCTATTGGACTCTCCCTGGGCTGTTTTATTCATTGGGGGAAAAAAAGGCTTAGTGGAAGGTGGTTATTTAGATGTTGCTTGGAATATATATATACAATGTTCCCCCCAAGAAGCGTTCAGGCAGGCTAGAAAAGGAATGTGGACTTCCTTGGAGGACTGCCCTGTGACATTTTCCGCTCGCTTTTCTGCCTCCTCTTGCCCTGTACTTTTGGCATTTCTCTGTCCTCAGAGTCAGTGCGTCAGCGGCGTGTTTTTAGCGTTCCCTGTGTGTACAGAAGTGGACAGTGACTCAGTGGGAATATCTAGGGCCAAATACATCTGGGTTTCCCTGAGCCAGGGGAGCACGGAGGGCAGCATGGGAGCTAGGCATGTAAACTCTAAACCCCCACATAGTTATGTATGTTGTATATATGTATGTATGCCCTCCCCACCTAACCACAAACCCAACCCCTGTCTGAGCTAGCTCATACGCAGGGTCTCTCATATAAGCTTTGCTAGGCAAATCCTACCATAGAACTATATCGCAGACAGAAGATACCAGCTTCACTTTTTTTTTTAAACCTAAATACATCTATAGTTTGCTTAGAAAAAGAGTCAGGCTAGCTTTGTGACCAAGGCTGGTAACTCTTCTCCTGTCCCCAGTGGACAAGGGTGAACCCTACTTCTGATCTCAGGAGCTAATTACGCTTCTACACCCACCCTGGTTCCCAGCAACATGGACCTCAACCTTCAACTTCACCTGTAAGTGGAGTCAGTGGAGGTAGGTCTTCAAATCAAGAGCACTCTCTAAACTGGCTACTGGGTGTTTCTTAATTCTCGCAAACAGTCAGGCTCATATTAATGAACAACAAATCATTTTCCTTTGTCTCAATTGATTTTCCTCAAAATTCAGAAGCCCAAATAAATTAAAATGCCAGGTAGGAACTCCCAAATAGTAACACTTTTCCTTTTATTCTTTTAAAAAAGAACTCGTGTTTTCCTTCTCATCTCTAATTCTTCTCTGTGCCCACACAGTCTTCCCCTGCTCAGGAGCCCAGTTCTCAGACCTCCTCTGCAATATCCCCAGTTCATTGGGGAAGGCTCTGATTAAGGTGATCCTGCTACACCATCCTACATTCCTGACCATATACAGGGGGTAACTCAGGGAATTTCTGGCTTCATTGGATTTTCTCTCTATCGCAGGAATTTGGAGACTGGGACCCAGGCATGCAGAAGCTGGGACCATTGTGGTTTATCCATGCCAACAATGAGGACAAGAGAATTAAATCTCAGCTACCTGTTTTTCATGTCCTTGGAGCAGCCCTCAGCTGCCTTCCCTAGTCATGAAGTGTTTAAGTATGTTCCACTGAATCCCTCTGTAGTTCGAACCAGCAGAAGCACCTTCTGTTGTTTTCAACCAAAAGAACCCTAGTCAATGCTCATTATGCCATGGCCCTGGTTCCTTTCATTTTCCAAAAGAACAGAAAATGCCTTACTGGCTTCTAAAAGTGGCATGTGAGACCATTTATGTAAATATGCAGAAACACACAAAAGAATACTCTGTATGGCTTCTCGAGCACACATGTGCAGTGTGGGCGGCAGTCACAGAAAGTGTACCAAGAGTGTGGTTGCCATGGTTGCCTTGATGTAATGAGCATTCATGTCCAAATTGTGATGCCTTGCTGGGAAGAGGAAACATGGCCTAGAAAGAGGCATAGGGGAGACTCACCAGTCACAGCACTACCTAATTCTATGGGACTATGCAGCCTGGTTTAAATTTGTTATCCCACATATTTATCTAAAGCACCCAAAATATGCATGCACACTCACACGCACACATGTACTCATACTTTAAAAATAAAAAAAGATGATATATTTCTAGACACTTAAAATCTACCAAGGGGACTGAAGAGGGTGACTCAGCACTTAAGAGCATGGCCTACTTTTCCGGAGGACCAGAGTTCAACTTCTAGCACCCACATGGATGGTCACCGCCATCTGTAACCACAGTTCCAGAGGATCAGAGCCCTTGCCTGGCCTCCTGGATTGCTATATGCATATGGTGCACATATGTAGATGTGCAGGCAAAACACCCATACACATACATTTTTTTTTAATCTTAAAAAGAACTGACAGGGACTTAATTGTTAAGAAATAACATGTTTGAACAGACTAATAAATGGGTGAGGAGATTGATTCAGTAATAGATTGCCCCCCCACACACATCTAAGAAAAGAGCAGGGCTGAGAGTTCCATGATTAAATTCTACCAAAAATTTAAAGTAATATTTCTCAAACTTCTAAAATAGCCGGGAGGCCAAATGAAGACACTCACAAGAAATGAAAATGACAAGATGGTGTTATAGATAAACACAGACTAAAAAAGTTCCTAACCAAACACTCACAAATCAAGCTTAACAGCATGTAAAAAGAATCACTACAATCAAGTGGGATTTATCCCTGGAATGCAAGGACAGCTCAACATATACAAAGCAATAAACTTGATATACCACATTAATAAAATGAAAGATGAAAATCATATGATCACTTTGACACATGCAGAAAAAGCATTTAGTATTCCCTTGTGATGAAAACTCTCAACAGATTAAGCATGAAAGAAATAAACCTCAACAGAAAATAATTTAAAACATACAGTTAGCATCATAGTCAATGGTGAAAAATTGGCAGTTTTTTCTCAGCTTGATTAAGACAAGAATGACGGCTCTTGCCAGTTTTGCTCAACAGACTACCTCACCTGAGCAACTAGTGGAAAGTGGGGAGAGGAAGGGAAGAAAAAAAGGAAGGAAGGAAGGAAGGAAGGAAGGAGAGGAAGGAAGGAAGGAAGAGCATCCATACGGGAAAAGTGAAACTGTCTCTGTTGATGGCATGGCTATTGTATGGGTGTTTTACTTGCAGAAGAGGGCATCAGATCCTCTAGGATCTCTAGGAGGGTTGCAAACTGTCATGTGGGTGCTAGGAATTGAACTGGGGTTCTCTAGAACAACCAGTGCTCTCTGAGCCATCTCTATAACCCTAGTAGTGTCATGGTTTTGTTACACAAAGAAAACACAAAAGAAGCTGTACACACACACACACACACACACACACACACACAGTGTTAGAATTGATCAAATCTGTAAAATTACAGGCTACAGAATCAGTATACAAAACCTTCACGATAACAGCATTCAGCTGTTTTACACGACTGTCCTAGAGGCAGGAGGATCCAAGGGAGTAAAAACCTGTACATAATTCACGCAGGAACTACAAGCCAAACTGTGCCATGGTCCGAACATGCTGTGTCATTTTCTGGAGTCTGTCTGGAGAGCCAACGGGGTGTTTATTCAAAACTTAAAAACTGACAAGTCTGGAGGGAAAACAAGGTGAGGCCTTACCTTAGAAAAGGCTGGTGATTAGCTCGAGGCAGTATTCAATATCTGCTCCTGAGCCAAAAGCTTGTCTAATGATTTGAATATTCCATACACAACCAGAGAAATCTGTCACCAGTGGAGAAAATGTGCGGCTGTGCTGGGGCTCGGCTAGCCAACAAGAGAAGGTAATATTTTCAGTGCACGTAGGGTTGTTGTTTGTCTTGGCTTATTATTATGAAGTCCACAGCCTCTCAATAGCATTGAAGTGCAAGACATACCCACGCCTACCCCCATATTCCTCATTGGTCCCAAAGGATTTCAGCTGCATGAAGTTCTGCTGGAATCTGATTTTCCAGAGAAGACTACCCCGAGACAGAAGGCACAGATCAGTCGCCTTCCTCCCAGAGCTGCTTCAGTGTAACTTGAAAAATCTCACACCCGGGCCCTGATGGCTAACTCTGAACCAGCAGGCCTCCCCGTAAGCAAGAGTCTTCATGCTCTCTCGGTTCCCTATGTGACCCATAGGTTGCTGCAGGGAGAGCAACGGTCCACCATCCTCTGGTGCCAAGACATTTTCCTGTCCTTCCCTGAAACAGCTGCAAATATCTTCCTCTTCTCTGGGGGTAACACATATCAAACTCTAATTGCTGAATCTCCTAATTTAAAAGTCTAATTCATTTCACCAGACATGGATGTTGACAAAGCAGACTATACTAGGTCACTTCCCGATCACGCCACACAAAAGGCACGGCGTCTTTATTCTGAAAAGATAGTAGCCCAAATATGCCTTCAAGAGGTGCCGGATCAGTACAGTCCTCTCACTAGTGCCACAGGATGTTGGCCCCTGGCACCAGGGATGAGGGGAGCAAGTCTGTCAGTTACATTGTCCCCTCATCTCACTCCTCTGGGAAAGACAGTAATGACAAGCCCAGTGCCACCAACTGCTTTGAAATAGGCAGTGCAAAATTAAAGAGAGTCACACGTGAGTTTAGTTTTGTGCTGTGCTGTTTTAAGACAGGGTGTCACTGGAGTTCAGGCGATCAATTCTGCTTTAGCCTCCCAAGGGCTGGAAATGTGGCTATGTGCCACCATGCCTGACAGAAGTCACAACTTCAAGAGTGACATCCCTTCCCTAAGCAGTGAGCTCCTGAGACGTGCTATATTTCTGTTGCCAACCCCACTGTCTTAGGGTTTTTGTCGCTGTGAAGAGACATCATGACCACGGCAACTCTAATAAAGATATTTAATTGGGGTGGCTGGCTTACAGTCTCAGAGGCTCAGATTATCATTATCATGGCAGGAGCATGGCAGCATGCAGGCAGTTGGGAGCTGAGCGCCCTACATCCTGCAGGCAACAGGAAGTCAACTGAGATATTCAGTGGTATCCTGAACATAGGAAACCTCAAAGCCCGCCCCCACAGTAACACACTTCCTCCAAGGCCACACCCATTCCAACAAAACCACACCTCCTAATGGTGTCACTCCCTATGAGATTATGGGGGCCAGTTCCATTCAAACTACCATACCCACCTACAGCTAGGGTCCTGACGTTCAACTGTCCTTTAGTATTCTGGAATTAAATTATAGTTAAATATATATTAATATTTTATATTTATTTTATATATAATATGTTATATATAAAAACGACAAATAAAAGAGCTTTCCAAAAGGCTGACTGCTTTAGGAAGAAGACCATGAGAAGAAAAAATAGATCATTTTGCTGACTGTAAAAGAAAAAGATGAACAACTACATGGAACTGTGAATATACATATACATACATATATACATACATGTGAATTTAAAATTCAAATAAAATTTAATTTAAATTCAATTTTAGTTTATGGCTATCACTGTGCATATAACAGCTCATGATAACATCTCCTGATGACTCCCCAAGGCAAAAGTCAGGCCCCTCCTGCAAGCTTATTTTATATGTAAATAATCAGCCCAA
>JAQHUG010000021.1:9510277-9528366 GCA_028555095.1 Dicrostonyx torquatus | reverse complement strand
AAAAAAAAGATTCCTGACATCTGAAATGATAACCTAGGAAATTCTGTCTTGCATCTGGAGTAATAAATGAAGTATTTCTTCTTTGGAATCAAGTTTCCCACAAAACTCAAAACAAGCCCAGTCTTTAGGAGCTGCCTTTTTTTATTCATAACTAGCTTCTTTTCAGGGTCTTCCTATTAAAAGGGAACATAACATAAAGACACGACTTTATGGGCAGAGTCTCTCCAACAGGGGGCAGCACTGCCCTCGGCCGCCCCAGCCTCTCTTTGGACCCTTCACGGTTAGCATTAAACACCTCTACCCTCTCTGTCGATGCAGCCTTGCCCAGGCCCCCTTCCTTGAAGCTGCCTGCCCACCGCAGGGCCTGCTTCTAAGCAACCAAAGTGGGCACATCCACGCAGTCACCATCACCTTCCAGTTCCTGGACCCACAATTAACAGCAGAAGTCTTAGTCCTTTGGTAAATGTACGAAGGGTGGGAATTTAAACCCTTCCTTTAATAGGTTCCTCGTTGATATCCCATACCGATTCTGGTTTCATTTTCCCTGGGAGAAGCCTTTAGCACAGCTCAAATCGAAGAGAATAATTGACATTCTTGCTAAGTTCGAATAAAATTGATTTTATTGTTCACTTTAATGCAGCCATTATCCCAAGTATCATCTTCTTCTGCTAAGGTCATAAGTTCTGACTGTGCAAAGAAATTGCCATGAAATTCAGTTCTTAGACTTCGGAATCTTGCAGCAGCCATCAGTAGCCCTACATCCTTCTCATGTGCTCTCTACCGGACGGACGACATCAGTCAGCTCTCTGCTGCTGTAACTAAATGTTTGACGTAACCAACAGAATGCTTGTTTTAGCTCACAGTTCTAGAAGTCTCAGCCCACATCCTCTTGGCCTTGTTGCTTTGGTCCAGTGGCAGGCCAGTCTACCATGGTCAGAGCATGTGGCAGAGAAGCCTGTCTGCCTCATGATGGTTCACAAAGAAACAGAGGAATTAGCAAAAATAGTTGTTATGTGGTTGATAAGCTAGGATGCCCTGTGACGTTGAATAAGTTCAGTGAGCTGAGAAGGGAGTCACAGATTCTGACGCAAAAGTTGTCCTCTGACCTCCTCATGCACACCATGGCATGCGCATGCCTGCATACACACAAGTAATAATAAATAGAAATGTTTTAAGTACATCTTTTAGGGCTCTGAAGATGGCTCAATGGGTAAGAGCACTTGCTATGCCAGCATGAGAACCTGAGTTCGAATCCCCAGCACTCACATAAGAAGTAGAGCACTACTGTACTTAACCTATAAATTCAGCATTGCGCGGGTAGAAACAGGCAGATCCCGGGAGCTCTCTGGCAAGCCAGCTCAGTCCAAACTATAAGCCCTCCAGTTAGGTGGGGTGCATGTGAGACAGATCCTGTCTCAAGGCAAAAAGGCAGAGAATGGTTAGAGTCAGACACTCAATATCATCCTTCAGCCTCCAAATGGAAACACACAGACAGGCAGGAACATGCCCTCACATGCATGCACCACACACATCACATACATACAACACATACTGTTGCAAAATATTCCTTTACACTGTGTGAAAATGTGTCATTGTGATTGGTTTAATAAAGACCTGAATGGCCAATGGGTAGGCAAGAAGAGGTTAGGTGAGACTTCTGGGGACAGAGAGGTCTTGAGGAAGAAGAAAGGCAGAGTCCCCAGCCAGATGCAGAGGATGCAGGTCATACAGAGGGAGAGGTAAAAGCCACAAGCCTTGTGACAGCACATAGAAGAATAGAAACGGGTTAATTTAAGTTATAAGAGCTCATTAGAAGCAAGCCAAAGCTAAGGCCGAGTTTTTATAATTAATAAGTCTCTCTGTCATTTTTTGTGAGCTGGTGGCCCAAAGGAAAGTCCGACTACAAGACACACACATACACACACACAAAAAAAAAATTCTGAAAGAGCTGGCATCATGGCAGTGCATACTGGAAGGCGATATCATCATTCTAAATACTCATAACAATAAACCCACAGCTACTATTAATTTTTTAAATGTATGTTAATATCGGGTGCGTTACTCCTTTTAGGAAATTGTCCTGCATGACACACTCCACCCTTTCGGTATCCCTGAAGCAAGATACTTGCTGGGGGAGATAGTAAATGCAGCAGGCCATGCAAAATGGCAGGCAGAAAAGCCCTGACCAGGGAAACAGGACTAGTGACCCCTGAGATCCTGTTCCCTACATGCCAGTGTCTCCGTACGAGGCTGGAAGTCTAGACAATTAGCAGATTCCAGAAGTTTGTTTATAAGCACAGCTGCTCAGGCCCCATTCAGGCCCACTCCGTCTGCCTTGGCTTTTTTTTTTTAGATTTTATTTATTTATTTTTATATGTACATGTATGTCTGTGCACATGCCAGGTACTCTGGAAGAATAGCCAGTGCTCTTAACTGTTGAGCCATCTCTCCAGCCCTGCCTCTTCATTTAAACAAGATCCAACTGATTCCTTTGCACAAGGTTATCAAGTCCTACTCCAGGGGAATGATCTCTGACTTGGCAGCAGGCTAGACCATTTAGGGGGACTTTCCAGATCCTGATGCCTGGATTCTACCCCTCAGAATGAGATGTAAGCATCTAGAGTAGATAGATAGATAGATAGATAGATAGATAGATAGATAATAGGTAGGTAGGTAGACAAATAGATAATAGGTAGGTAAGTAGGTAAGTAGGTAGATGATAGATAGATAGATAGATAGATAGATAGATAGATAGATAATAGGTAGGTAGGTAGACAGATAGATAATAGGTAGGTAGGTAAGTAGGTAAGTAGGTAGATGGTAGATAGATAGATAATAGGTAGGTAGGTAGATAATAGGTAGGTAGATAAATAGATAGATAGATAATAGGTAAGTAGGTAGGTAGGTAGATAGATAGATAATAGGTAGGTAGGTAGATAATAGGTAGGTAAATAGATAGATAATGGGTAGGTAGATAGGTAGGTAGGTAGATAGATAGATAGATAATAGGTAGGTAGGTAGATAGATAATAGGTAGGTAGGTAAATAGATAGATAATAGGTAGGTAGGTAGATAATAGGTAGGTAGGTAAATAGATAGATAGATAATAGGTAGGTAGGTAGATAGATAGATAGATAGATAGATAGATAGCAAGCACCTCAGTTTGTGAAGACTGAAAATGAAAGATTGCAAGGGGGGAACTGTTAATTATAAAAATAGTCTGGAGTGTCGCCCGCAAACAGAGTTCAAGTGGAATTGGGACCCACCTCAAGTGAGCACTGTTTCTAGGACAAACCCCTGGCCCCATTTCCCCACCTGGGTCCCCAACTCTGCTACAGGCAGGGATCTAGTTCGGCCATTTGACTGAAGCACAGCTCCTGCTCCCTCAGGAAGCCATCCTAGACTTCCCTCAGTGGTTCCCCAAACCACGGCCACCCAGGGGCAGTGCGCTCATTATTTTTCTGTTTTTGCGCCAGCCTGATTTTATAGAACTGGAAAGAACCCGGGGCTGGTGGGGCAGTTCAGTGGGTAAAGGCACTTGCCGCCAAACCTGACCACCTGACTTAGGTCCCCAAGACCCACATCATGGAAGGAGAGAACTGACACCTGCAAGTTCCCCTCTGACCTCAACACCCCGGCACTACCCACCACACACATAATATCAAAAAAGAAATTTAGGTAGAAATTTTTTTATAGAAAAAGAAACAGCCTGTGCGCTTTCTCTTCTTAAAATTCACTCCTTATGCCAAGGCACGCTCGTTATCTGTACAAAGCCCTCTACTGCTCTATCCCACTTCCCCACACTGACCCACGGGCTCCCTCTAATTCACTCCATCTATGTCCTCAAGTATGCTCACATCTCTGTAGACATGCAGAGGGCTGTTCACGTGGGTGTGGGCCTTACATCACATAATGGCGCCACATAGTTCTACTGTCCCCTCTGCCTGCGGCCCTCTGCATCAACTGAGCCGTGCAGAAGTCGTCGGAGTCCACTGGCCCTCATGCTGAAATCAGCTGCTTGTGTCTGACACCAGGTGCTGGGTCCCTCTTAGGACTGTGACTGAGTCCTTTCTGCTGTGTTTGGGCATCACCAGTATCTTTGAAAACAAAAAGATGGGGTCCCTCAGTCTCCTCCTCCTCCTCCTCCTCCTCCTCCTTTTCCTCCTCCTCCTCCACTCTCTCCCTTCTCACTCAGCATGCTGCCTTCTCTCCTCCTTTTGAATTTTGCTTTTACCATGGAGTCCTTACCAAAAGAACCGGGTCAGACTCCTCCAGGGAATCTCGTCTAAGACCTGTTGTTGCTTAGAAACATTTTGGCCCACGGAAGAGTAGTTTTTAAAAATACAGTTATCTCAGTCTCGGACTAGAGGAGGTTTCTTAACAAAATGGGGAAAACATAGCTCATTTCCTAATCAGAGAGCATGCTGGTCTTAATCCTTCTACACAGATGTGGGTAATAAATCAAATCACAGCCCACAGAGAGGGAGCTTGGCTTATGTAGTAATCCTTAATTGAAATGTATGCTGTTCGTATGTACATGAGAGATAAAAAAAGAATGCATCTTCAAGCACGTTACCCCGCCTGTCTTTCAAATGTTAAGTGGTGTTTCTTTTCGTAAAAAGAACTCTTTTTTTTTTTTCACCATGTTAAATACAAGGTACCAAGAGACCACATGTAAATGACGCCCTCCTTGGCTTAGGAGTTCGTCATAGATTTGCAGTAACGAAACATTAGAATAATCAGCACCCACTAGGTGTGCCAGGCCGTGTACTACACCACCAGGCATGCTCTCCCGTTTAATCCTCAGAAGCCCATAACATGGGTCCTTTCACTGTTTCAGAGGCGAAAGCTTGAAATGGAGATAAAACAAAGGGGCAACCGCAACCGTAATCTCGCTCTTCAAGATCGGCCCATTCCCCACCCCAGACAGCAAAGCGGTTTGCATCACCACCCTCCTCCAGCTGTTTCCTCCCAAGCTCCAACCCTCCCTTTTCTTCCCTTCCTAGCTGGTCTTCGGACAGCTGAAAGGCTCCATCTGCCATCACTCCTCCCTTTCCCTCTCCTCCCTTCTCCCCTCAACCCTCCCAGTCTGAGGGCAGTGAAATGGAAAACCATTTCCTCAGTCCTCAGTTCCACGTGGCAAAGGCTCTAGGCTCTGGACTGCCCCCTCCTTCCCTTCAGACACTCTCTGGAAACCTCTCAAAACATTCGCTCTTTTCCTTCCCTCCCAGGGACTGCTGGGTCGCTCAGAAGAGAAGAGCCCACCATCTGCCTTGGCCTCTCCCTTAGCTCTAACCAGTGTCCCCGGAGCCCTCCAGCCCCAGAGCTCCACACATGGAGCTGGTTCCCTCCCACAGCATGGCACACTAGCCCCCACTAGTGGGGTTGTCACGGGTGCCTGCCAAGGACTCAGGCCCTTGCCTGCTACATGACTGCCCTCAATGACCATTGTTAGTGTGAGCAACTAACCTCAGGGTCTTTCTTTATAAAACATTCACCTATAGCATCCTTTCTCAGGGTATCATTCTCTTTTTAAAAATATGTTATTAGCATGTTTTAATTACACATAGTATTAGGTTTCATTATATTTTAATGTATGGATATAATGTATTTTGCCATAGTCATCTCCTGCTACTCGCTCTTGTCCCCCTCCAGCCCTCACTGCGCTGCTCCATCCTCTTCCCAACTACTCTCTGTTCTAATGACTCCATGAGTTTCCTTAGGGTTGCTTATAAGAATACAAGTGAGAGGTTATTTACAGTAGCTTGGGTATCTCACCAATGGCTCAACACAGAGCAAAATGTCTCCTCCTCTCCACAAATCATTAGCTACGTATAAATCCCCAGGGATGGGTGGGGCCTCATGAGCCCTTCCCACCTCCAGGACAGGGTGTTAGCAGGCCTAGTCTTATGCAGGTCTTGGGCAGGTAATCATAGAGGCTATGGTAGTCAGTTTTCTGTTGCTGTGCAGACACCACGACCAAGGCAGTTAGCTCATAAAAAAGTTTATCAGGGTTCACAGTTCCAGATCATCATGGTGGAGGGAGCATAGCAGCAGGCAGGCATGGTGCTGGTACAGTAGCTGAGAGCTTATATCTTATCCATAAGAACTTGGCAGAGAGCGAACTCACTGGAAATGGGCATCAGCTTTTGAAACCTCAAAGCCCACCCCCAGTGACAAACCTCCTCCAGCAAGACACACCTCCTAATCCTTCCCAAACAGTCCCATCAATTATATGAACCTTATGGGGACCATTCTCATCCATCTACTACAGATGCTATGAGTTCAAGAGTGTGACAGTCATAGTTTGCCCAGAGGTAAGCATCCCATATCACCCCTTGTCCATCTTCTGGCGCATGCTTGCTTTCTGCCACTTCTTCAACAATGTTCCCCAGGCTATGAAAAGGATGATGCAGATGATCTATTTAAGGATGAGCTTTCGATAGTCACTTACTCTTGATACTTTGATCAGTTATAAGTCTCCATAGTTAGCACTGCAAGAAGAATCTCCTCTGAGGACATTATGCCCATTTAGCAAAATAGTTATAGCTTCCCCACTAGGGCCTAGGACCTCCCTAGCCATGGGCTGTTGACCACGATTATAGTATAACAAATGAGTTCTCTCCTGTGGTGCAGGCCTCAAACCCAATGTGAAAGCAGTTAGTCACCCTTATAACAGATATGCCACTATTGAGCCAGTGTAGCTGAAAATCTTATCTCTGTCCCGCCTGGTCCCACTGGAACAGTTTCTCTCCCACCAGCTGGTCCCTTCAGCCACTTATAAAATAATCATTCAGAGGCTTAATATTAGTTATAATTGTTTGGCCAATAGCTCAGGCTTATTACTGGATAGCTCTTACATTTAAACTAGCCCATTTCTATTAATGTATTGCCACGTAGCCTGTGGCTTACCAGTAATACTCTGGCATCTTACTCTTCTGGTGGCTGCTGGCATCTCTCTCAACCCTGCCTTTCTTCACCTGTATCTCTCTTGGATTTTCCACCTAGCTATATTCTGCCCTGCCATAGGCCAAAGCAGCTTTATTCATCAACCATTAAAAGCAACACATATTCACAGCATACAGAATGAAATCCCAAATCACACCAGTAAGTACATATTGCCTGGCCAGTTAGGATCCATAGCTGGGTCAGATTATTGATGAAAACTCTTCAGCAGTGCCCTGAATTGCATCTTTCCCAGCACTATGAGAGCTGGCTAGAAGGGAAGAAGTTTCCAGACCAGTTCCAACTTGATCTCTGTGTGTCTTGCAACTGAAGTATGTGATTTCTTCAGCAACGGGATTCTTACTATCTAGCTCTGG
The DNA here is from genome assembly GCA_028555095.1 of Dicrostonyx torquatus. Taxonomy (NCBI): domain Eukaryota; kingdom Metazoa; phylum Chordata; class Mammalia; order Rodentia; family Cricetidae; genus Dicrostonyx; species Dicrostonyx torquatus. Next base: position 9,521,045 of record JAQHUG010000021.1, on the reverse strand, counting down.
TGGGCAATTGTAGTTTGAATGTAACTGGCCTCCATAGGCTCACAAAGAGTGGCCCTATTAGGAGGTGTAGCTTTCTTGGTGTAGGTACGGCCTTGTTGGAGGAAGTGTGTCACTGTGGAGGTGGACTTTGAGGTTTCATATATACTCAAGCCATTCCCAGTGACTCAGTCTGCTTCCTATTGCCTGTGGGTCAAGATGTAAGACTCTTAGCTCCCTCTCCAGCCCTTATCTGCCTGCATGGTGCTATGTCCTGCCATGATGATAATGAACTAAACCTCTGAAAATGTAAGCCACCCCAATTAAATGTTTTTCCTTTATAAGAGTTGCTGCTGTCATGGTGTCTTCTCACAGCAATAGAAACCCTAAGACATCAATCAATAGCAATGGCAGATGACTGTATTGTTTGGGGGAGGGGGGACTCCCTGACTAAAACCTGTAGCAAGCTAGCACCCCCCCAACATTGGGATTTTCTTTTAATAACATATAACTTCTGGGCACAACTTTATCCACCCATGAAAATTTCTTTCTTTCTTTTTAACTTTTCACCTGTCTTGGTTTTGTTTTTTATTTTGTTTGAGACTGGGTCTCACTATGTAGCCTTGGAACTCAAGAGCTCTACAAGCCTCTGCCTCCTGGGTGCTGGAATTAAAGGTATACAGCACCATGTCCCGCTATTTTTTATAGCTTTTAATTTTGTGTATATGTATGTGTCTGTGTATAATTGTGAACTTGAGTATAGCCCCTTTTAGAGGCAAAAAAAAGGCTGTCAGATCCCCTGGAGCTGGAGTTATAGACAGTTGTAAGCTACCCAACATGGGTGCTAGAAACCTAACTCATGTCTTCTTCATGTCCTCTGCAAGAGCAGTAAGCATACTTAACCACTGAGCCATCTCTCCAGGCTCTTTTTTTCTTAATTATCTTACCAAATATTGAACTTATTTAAGACATGTTCACTGTTAGTTTAGCTGACCTTCTTCTCGCCCACCCCCTGCACCTTCCCCTAAAAACCCTTTCCACTCCTGGTACCCCTTCCACTTTTGCAGAGCATGCAACCCACAACCCCTCCCCACTTAAAGCCTCTCTTTCCCCTCTCATGGCCCCCATCTGGTTTTCTGGGCTTTACCCACTCCCTCATACACTGAAAATGAGACGCTAGAATCCACAGACGAAAGAGAACATGTATAGTTAGTCTTCCTAGGCCTGGATTATATCACTTACTTCCCAGTCCCACCCATTTTGCCTACAAATTCCATCATTTCATTTTTTTCTTTATAAATATATTTTCTTTATTAAAAAAATCTCTTTATAAAAAACTTTTTTCTAAATAAAATTCCTTTGTATGTATTGTAACATTTTCATTACCCATTCATTAATTGATGTATATCTTGGCTGATTCCATCTCATTGCTACTGTGAAAAAGTATCTTGGTCTGTAATTCTTGATGGCTGCTCACAAAGAACAAACACACACTCCAGTCTGCCATTAGGCCCCACACTATGCTCTGTTCCTTCTCTCATCCCGAAACTCCCTGGAGCAAATCCTACAGTGCTTCTGTGTGGTTTAGTGTAGTAGCTCACACATGCTGAATGAATAATAAAAAGTTAGATACCAATATTGTTGTTATTATCAGTGGGCTTATTTTCTATCTCTTGAGTATGGCAGCCTGCAATGGTGGCACAAAGGGATAAGGCAGTCCCAAGAAAGCAAGGGATGAAACCTAGTTACCTTTCTTAAGTAGTGCAAAGACAGCTCTATTTAAAAAATTAATTTTAGGCAATCAGGTGGGATCAGAATAAAGTGGAGGATATAGACACCCAGTTTATATAGAAAACTGTTCATGTGAGCTTTCAAGGTGCCTTGGCAGATACAGGCACATGCCGCCAAGCCTGATGACCTGAGCTATATGCCCAGGACTGACTTACATGTTGGGAAGAAATAAGTACCCCCTGCCATTTGTCCTCTGACCTACACACACACACACACACACACACACACACACACACACACACACACGGTGGCATGCCTGCTGGGACACACACACACTCACATACGTACACAGATAATAAATTAATGTCTTAAAACCCTTTGTACGTGAGTTCTTAAAGTAGCATCAATTTTGGCATCAGTAATCACCATAGGTGAAAATCATGGGCACAAAGTGATTAGAGCAATTCAATCCATAATGATATTGTCGATAAAGCAAAAGCAAAAAGCCCCATAACCAGTAGGTAGATGCATGGCCTTGAAGTTCGCAGATGGATGAACAGATTATCCGGCAGTTGTCTATGGAATCATCTCCCTGTCCAGCCCTTCACCTCCACACTTCCAGTGAGTTTGGGAATAAGTCCTAGTGTTTCACTCCACCACTGCACCCCAATGCCAGAAGGGAACAGGAAAACCAGGGGTCAAGTCCATTCTCTGGCTTGGGGAGACTGAGAGAGGTCAATAAATATTCATGACCTCAAGATGAAGGCTGTATTTGGTTTTTTATTGGTCCTTTTTTGTAGCACGGGCTATTTGTTCACTCTCCCGACCAATTCTGCCGTGACACACGTAAAATCCAGCGTCCTGACGTCCCCACAAAGCTGAACATGTCACCACACCCTGATCCCCACTTCCCTCACTTTTCTTAAAACGCCAGACTGCTTGTCCCTAATTTTCTGCTTCTGTCTTTTTCCTCTTACCCTCCTCCTACCACACTAGTATCAGCACCTCTACCTGGGCCTCTGCGTTTCAGAATTTATGTCCCCATCCCCTCTCCTTATGTGATTTCTTATAAGATAGATCTTGTTGAGGAAACAGAAGTTCACTGCTCGCTTGTCTCTCTCTCTCGCTCTCTCTCTCTCTCTGAGGTGTGTGTGTGTGTGTGTGTGTGTGTGTGTGTGTGTGTACGTACACGTGCCTGGATATGGTGGAGGGCGTGGGATTTAAATTTATAAATTCATAATTTTTTAATCATTTATACTTATCCTAATGATATTCAGCTAATATGCCTGAAGACTCAGTAACTTTTTCTGCTTTGTGAATGGTGTTGTAAGACAGGGAGCTGAGAGCACTAAAGTTGAGTGTGTATGTACATGTGTGGGGTGTGTCATGTGACCATACGAGTGTGTGCATGTTCTAGCATGCAGGCATGTGAGTGCTGTGGTGTGCATGTAGAGTTCAGAGGCAACCTTAAGGTGTCAGTCCTCGGCTTCCCACCTCGCTTGAAGAAAGGCGTCTTCGATACTGCACTGAGCCAGGATAACTGGCCCATGAGCTCCCAGGTAATCTCCTGTCTCAGCTACCCTGGGGAGTGGGCACTGGGATTACAACCATATAAGCTAGCATGTTGGGCTTTTCCCTGAGTTCTGGGGATGCAGACTCAGGTTGTCACTAGCCACTTTCTCAGCCTTTCTTCAAGCCTACCCTTCCAGCTGGACCCTTCCTGACTCCACAGGGGACGCTTGAACGGCTGGATATGGTCTCAAAACTTTGTGTGACCCTCTTTCCACTACTCAAGCAAAACCACTAGGTACAAGGACTCTGATGAGACCGTGTCACCTCAACAGCTTCTAAAGAAGAAAGCCTTAAGAAAACAATCGGATAAGGACTGCAGAAACATCTCGGTCAGCAAAAGGCTGGCCTTGAAAACACACGGACCTGAGTGTGATCCCCAGAATCCATGGAAGAAAAGGGGTGTGGCTGAAAAGTGGCTTAGTGGGTAAGAGCAGCTGTTTATGCACACATAGGACCCGAGTTCGAATCCCCGGCACCCATATTAAAAATAGGACATGCCTGCTCGTGTCTCTCACCTCAATACTGGGGAGTGGAGACAGGAGGATCCCAGAAGCTTGTTTTCCAGCCAGCCTAGCTGAAACAGCAAGCTTTAGCTTGATGAAAGAACTTGTCTTAAAGGCGTAAGACAGAAAGCATTAGATGAAGACGTTTCCCACATCCAGGTGAATGCCCCCACACACCGAGAAAACGAATGAGTGTGACGGGGTGGTGTCATTCATTGTATTTGCAGCCTAGGGGTGGCAGGGAAAGGAATACGGGGCTTCCCTCTGGCCTTCCAGAAGTTTTCAGGTTGATGAAACGGTGCACCGGAGGTGCCGTCTGTCTGCATGAGTAGGTTGCCCAGCTCCCGGTTCCCATGGTCAGAGCCCTTACCTAATCTTCTACCCACAGCTCATTCCACACGCTGTTGTTGCAGCTGCTCGCACCGACAACAGCTCTTGATTTACTTGCTGACCGCCTCCGGCATTCCCAGAGCTGCGTCGTCACGATCCACCCAGCTATACCACTTGCTTCCTCCTTCCCCATCCACTTCTGCACCTGCACACGTCCCTCCCACTCCCTGCCTCTAGGTCCATGACTGACCCACCCAAATGCACTTCGGACCCCAGTCCCTGGGAGCTGGCACTATTCATCACTCGCTTTCTGCCTGGACTCTTTGACTTCCCCATCCCTAGGGCTCTTTGACTTCCCCCATCCCTAGGGCTCTTTAACACATTCAGCACAGAAAGATGCTCAAACCTCTTCCACCTTGAAAACAAAACCTGCCTTTAACTCTGTCTTCCTTTGCAGCTCCTTCAGTCTGTAATCATTCCTGCCCTTATTTGCCTCACGTATCAGTTTGAAGCGCCCTGCTCATACAAATCTACGTCCTTCCAAGAAACCCCTTTATTTGTTAATAGAGGCATTATGGATACAGTCAGTTAAGTATAAGCCCCTCATCTGCTGAGATTAATGCCATAAGAGACACAGACATGCATACAGGGAAAACTCCTTGATGGAGGCAGAGATGGGAGCAAAGCAGCAGCTGTAATAGCTGGATTGCCATGGGGCAGCTTTCAGGTAGAGTGGTCCATGGATGGAGCGACAGAAGCCTGCCCAGCCTGGCAAGCAACACCAGAAATCAAGAGACGTGCAATAGACCACCTTCCTCGCAGCCTTCAGAGAATACAGGGAGCTATCAACATTTTGGATTTCTAGCTTCCAGAACTATGAGACAACTGTTTTAAGCCACCCAGTTTCTGATGCTTTGTTTTGGTATAGTTATGAAATGGATAAGTCCCTTAGGTCCCTTCAATCTTCCTCTTGGACCTAAGATTCCTTTACATATCCAGCCTGCATTTTATGTGACCCTCTGAGTCACACTGTGTCTCTAATGAGCTGTTTGGGAGTTCTCATGGGTAGGCAAGGAGAAGCGCCTCAAATGCAGGTGGCTCTCATCTCTAGCTCAAGTTTAGATGCAGACACCACAGGCACTACGCAGGAGGAAGCAGTGTAAATGCTGCCCTCTAGTGGTACAATCCTGGTACAGGTCACAGGCAGGGATACTCAGCCCTAGGTATCAGCTCATGGTCTGCGGTCTGACTTGACAGTTCTCTGGTTTAGCAACCAGGGCTTACAGGTGCTCTCATCTGACTCCTTACAGACTTTTATCCTTCCTATCCAATATAGAAAGCCTCCCTTGCCATCTCTCTCCTTCACCTCCCTTCTTCCTGCCTGGCTGCTCCAGAACGGCTCAGCTGAGAAAAGCCAAATGCTTTGTGGATTTCACAACCTGGTCTACTGATTGCGTAGGTATAGCTCTTTCTTCTCCATCTGCCGGTGCCACTTCTATTCCCACCGCTCTGCTGTCTCTCCTGCCTCTTCATGCTCCCAGATCAATCTGCAAAACTAGAAGTCGACATGAAAAACTCATGTTCCAACACCAGGGCAGGCGGCAGCACAAGGAGTGTTTTCTACCTTTTCACTTCTGAGCCGTCCGCGTTTGCAGCCAGCCACAGAAGGGCTGTTTAGACCAGTCACAGCCAGTTGTCTGGGCCAATTACCCTGCCTCTCGCACACCAATCTGAGTCATTGAGGCTTACGTTTTGGATCAACCTTAGCCTCGTCTAAGCAGCAGGCACACAGTCCTCTAATAAATTGCAAGAAGTAGCCCTCTCTGGGAAAGGTGGATATGTCCCCTGGGGCTTGAGATAAGCGAAGGTGTGATTTCAAGCAGCCCTGGCCGATGCGGGGCCTCTGGGGCCCACGGCAAAGCAGCCACGTGTAGTTTTGGCACAGTTTTCTCAAGGCACCTGTGGAGTACTCAAGACAGCTGGTCCTGGCATAAGGGTAGTTCAGCCAGCTGTTAGTCATTTTGAGAGCCAGGATAGCAAGAAAGAGTCCAAATGCGAATTGAGGCAGTTTCTCCAACCCCCACCATCTTTGCCTATTTACAGGAAAATGCACATTGGGAGTGCTTACCACAGAGACACAAAGTCGTTGCCAAAACACTAACTGACTTTAAGAGAGGTTTTAAAGGGATGTTTTTTAATTGTGTATATGTGGTTGGGGGAGGTATGTGCATGTGCAGGGCAATGCCTGCCGAGGCCACAAGAGGGCACTGGGTCCCCAGGAACTGCAATTCCAAGCAGTTGCAAGCTATGAACAGTGGACGCTGGGAACCAAACTCAGCTTCTCTGCAACCTTCTTAACCACTGAGCCATCTCTCTCCAGCCCCATTTAACAGATTTTACCAATGCTTTCTTCATAGCTGCCCAGTGCCCAGGGGAAGAGGCCAATGGTCCTTTCTTAGCCCTCATTGATGCTCCTCTTCCTCATCTTTCTCATTCTCCCTACTTCTCCCAGACCTCAACTCCCAGCTCCCTCCTAAGTTTCAATGGTCCTCAGTCCATCACTGCTTCTTCTTTCTGTGGTGTTATGCTGTGATTTCATCTCACCATCGGTTCCCTTGCTAGCTACACCCCAGACTCCCAAAACCTGGTTCTGACCCCACCCCTATCATCTTCCAGAATGTACCTAAAACTTGTTCCCATCTCAAGTACTGCATGGATGAAATGGAAACAATGATTTAGAGCCACGATGACCATAAATATCACCATGCTGCCTAGACTCTGACAGTGAAAGACGCCCAGACAGCAGCACCCCAGCCACAGAGGTACGCACATGCACGCCCAGCTGGAACTTAGCAGCAAAGAGTGACATCAGATGGAGCGATGGACTCGGCATAAAGACACGTCTGTAAACATCCACAACAACCTGTCCCCGGTGCACTGTGTTGTCCCACAGCATTTAGACATCACAGAGGCTGTCTGTGATCGCTTTTTCCAGTTCTTGCACAAATTTCATTTGTGGCGAAGCTTAACCTGGAGCCAACTGGAGAGAGATTCTAGGGGACGTGGTTCTGGCTTAGCTGTACTGAGATAATATGAAGTCATCAGAGAGAGAAAAGGCTAGGCACTGTGAGTAATAGGGAATCAAAACACGAGTAGCGTGCTGGAGAGCTCCCCTCTGAGGCTCCAGCACTCTGGAGGAAAGTAACGCTGGGGGTGGGGGCAGGAAACTGTCTAATGAAATATGAGCAAGGCTAGGAAAGGGTGTGGAGGATTCGGCAGAGATGGAATAGTTTGGCACTTGGTATTGGAGGAGGGGGATCGGTATGGCAGTTCTGGGACCACCAATGAGAGGACTGGCCTGACCAGAAACAGAATGAAAGGCTGTGTGTGAAACTCAAAGTTAGGATGATGAACACTGTGTGTCCGGCTGCTTGAAGAAAAGCAAGGAAGAGGCTGTGCTCCGAAATGGAGAAGGTAAAAATTAACACAGTCGGCTCTTCATTCCTTCGGGTTCCAAATCTGTGGATTTGGCTCAGTATGGGTAGAAATTACTCAGGATGAGAGGGGTGTGGACTAGAATAAACACATGGGATTTCTGTTGTTGTTATTATTCCCTAAACAAAACAGTAATCAGACATTTATGGAGCAACATACTATATTGAGTATGACACATATTCAGACACCAGTATTTAAAGTATGTAGGAGGACATGCATAGTTTGTTATATGACACTATGTCATAGAAGGGTCCTGAGCATGTGCTATCTGTGTAGCTTTTGAGAACCTAGAGCCAAGCATCACAGGTGTAGGTGTATGTGTGTGTGTGTGTGTGTGTGTGTGTGTGTGTATGTTTATAGTTCAAGATAAATCCAATGGGATAGAGATTTTTGGTTTTGGTTTTGGTTTTGAAACCTCTTGAGGAAATGGAAAATTAAAAAAAGTCTGCCCGGGGCTGGAGAGATGGCTCAGTGGTTAAGAGCACTGACTGTTCTTCCAGAGGACCTGGGTTCAATTCCCAGCACCCACATGGCAGCTCACAACTGTCTGAAGATCCAGTTGCAGGGGATCTGACACCTTCACACCAATGCACATAAAATAAAGTTAAATTTAAAAAAAAGTCTGCCCTTTGGTCTAGACCCCAACAAACCCAGGGAGCTACAGGACAGAAGAAAGGAGGGAGAGCAACAGGCAGCTGAGAATGCTATATACTAGTGTCACCAGCTGGGAGGACAACAGTCTACCACCCACAGAAATGAGTGGTTCCAGTCCCAGGATACCACAGGAGAAGGCACATTGACAGCAGGCCCAGTTAGCATGGGGTGGGAGCAGGAAATGCATACGTGGGAAGAGCTGGTTCACAGAATGGAAGGGAGCGAGGACATGAGGAGGAGGCAGCAAGGAGCAGGGACCATAATGTGCTTTTCTTCTCCTTGTTTCACACTCTTCAAACCTCATCTTGGCTCACAGTTCAGTTGCCTTTGAGCTGTACTGATCCCAGGAGTTCCATCTTCCAGATTTTTCTTTTTACTTATCACAAACATTCTGTAAAATGGCTTCAGCTGAGGAAAAACAAACAACTATTCATTCAGGTCATAGATCACAGGTTTGTGGTAAGCTCTATGCCTGGCACTAAAATATGAAGAGCCAAGATGGCATTTCCCAGGGGATGGCAGAGATCTGCAAACAGGAGTAGCAGCCAACTGTACTTGGGGAGAAACTCTCTAGTCTCTCCCTGTCCCCTTAAATTTATGTGAGCAGGGTACCCACTCCTCTCTCTCCATCCATGCTTCCCTTATCACTCTAAAAAAAAAGTAGGATAAGTTCTTTGGGGGCAGAATATAGGTTTCCAGATAACTAAAAGGGGATTTGTTAGCTTTGTTTCCGTGATAGAGTCTGGGAAGTCCAACAATGTCTAACACTTGGAAAGGCAGAGAATCCTTTAGTCATATCTTTTCTTTGGGCCCTCCAACAAGCTCCCAAATAAGGACACGGAGATTTATTGTTAATTAAGAGTGTCTGACCTTAGCTGAGGCTTGTCCCACTAGCTCTTTTAACTTAATGTAACCTATTTCTGTTCATCTGCCTTTTGCCTCAGAGCTTTTAACCTTTCTTTCATTCTAGATGTCCCACTTTCCTGCTTCCTCTGTGTGTGACTGGTTGGTCCCTGGTGTCTCCCTGTCATCTCCTTTTCTTTCTTCCTTGAGCCTAAATTCCTCCTCCTACTTACTCTCCCTGCCTGGAAGTTTCAGCTATACCTCCTCCCTCACTATTGGCCACTCAGCTTTTTATTAGACCCATCACATGCCTTAAGCAGGCAAGGTAAAACAGTAGCACATCTTTACATAATTAAACAAATGCAGCACATCTTCGCATCGTCAAACAAATATTCTGCAATAGTGTCTCAGTTCACAGCCTGGGGGCTTCAGCAGTTCCAATCTGGTGTTGAAGGCCTAAGAAATTCCAACAGGTCCCCAGTCCATGTTGGAAGCCCCAAACTGGTCCTAAAGTTGTGGGTTTAAGTCAAAAGAAAGTCTTTTCCAGCCAGCTGGTGACTACAGTGGGTGTTTGGGACTCCAGGCTAACACTGAGCCTTTCTCAGGGTGAGCTTTTAATCACAAAAACCATCTCTCAGGTTGACATGCTTCAGCTCACGAGAACAGTCAGCCAGAAATACAGCTACAGAAGCCAAGAAGCAAGGTTAGTGCATTTTGAGGCTTTCCCAGAACTATAGACTTTGATGAACGAGGTCTTTGTTTCCATTTCAGCAGGGGGTGCTGTCTGCACACTGTTTCCTGGCCTCAATGATACTTCTTTCATAGAGTGACTTGTTCTGAGGTCTGGGGGCCTGTTACTTAGAATCAGTGAAGGAGTGGAAATTGCTTTTGAGTTGACAGCCAAGGTTAACCATCATGTCAGAATTCAGGCTGAGGTGAGGTGTGCAACCAACAAGCTGTTCCATGTGCACAGATTTCCACTCATGTAAGATGAGGACATTCTCCATTCTTCGGCAAGGCAGTGTGGGTGTACTTAGCACTATTCAGATGCACACCCAAAATGCCTAGGACGGTAAACGGTACATGGTGAGTACTTTGTGGCAAAAGCACAAACGCAATCCTCTGGGGAGTCCGTATCACACAACCCAACCTCAAGTCAGGAAATTTAAAATGTCAGCCTTGGTGATAACCAAGTCTTTGTCCTTTAGGCAGCGGCCAGACTTGCCCTGAGGTGCAAGGCTTCTGCTCCCTAGTTCTCCTCCAGCTTGCTAAGGTGTAGCCCAAGTTCTAATTGGTCTTAAAAATAAAAACCCAGAGGCAGATATTAGAGGGTGAAAACTGAAAGATCAGAGAAGCAGAGCAGCCAGCCAACAGAGTCCTTACCTCTACAAAATCCTCAGACCACAAAGAGGCTGAACGCCTGTCTCCTCCTGACTTACATTCCTCTCTCAGCCCAGCCTTATCACTTCCTGTCTATCTGTATAAACCTCCAGACCTCTATGGTTAACTAGTGGCTAGCTCCGCCCTCTGAACTTTAGGCAAGCTTTATTTGTTAGTGTACAAACAAGATATCACCACACTAAGGGCTGCTCTAATGCCTTCCAGAGTTAGGTTTCTGAGAGGACCAACTATCTTGTTCTCATGCATGCGAGGCAAGCCCTGGA
>JAQHUG010000021.1:9495212-9509872 GCA_028555095.1 Dicrostonyx torquatus | reverse complement strand
TGGGGTGTATAAACATACGGAAAATAAATGCAAGTATATTCAGTATTCAGTGTTCACTGGATAGCCCTCCCAGTTCTAGCCTATGTCTCTGTATTTCTTTTGTATCTCTGTGTTTTTTTTTTCTAATCCACATGCCCCTACCCTGAAACGTACGAAGCCATCAAGACTGGACCCCAACAGATGTCACCCCAACCAGTGGCTATGACAGAGGCCAGGTATCTGTGAGAACAGAGGCAGGCCTCTGATGGGTCTTGCTGGTCCTAGGAGTGAATGGGGTACATGGTTTGTCTGTCACATCAGTGGAATCTCTGGCAGGAGCAGCATTCCCTGTCCTCCACACCTGTGTGAAGGAAGCCACCATGTGAAGACTGACTGGGAGGAGATCAGGCAAGCTTCGACCAACAGTGAGACCCAAATCATGGTTATAATTATGAAGTCATTGCTTTCACTCACGGAGCATCTGTACATGGCACCAAAGTGAGCATGTCCCCACAGTGACGTCACAAGATATAAACTATTACTATTATATAATTTGGGAAATTAATGCTCAGAGAGGTTAAGTTGCTTGCCTCAAGTCACAGAGAGGATTGAAGAACAGGAGAGCTAGAAAAAACATACAGTTTTCACACAATGATCCAATTCCTCTCAAGGGCCTAGCCTTGAAAATTGAACTAGTACTCAAGAAAACATCAGAATCCAAGGTTGATTTCAACAGAAAAAACGATATATCTTTACAGTAAGCAACTAAGTAACTTAATTTGAAATGTATACTCTATCCAGAATTAAGGATTCAAAACTATTGAATATGTTTATTTAATTTATGTATGAAATATATTTATGTGCACATATATGTGATATGTGATATGGCATTAACTGCCAAATGTAGTGAATCAGAAAGTATAAGCAAATGAGACAGCAGTCAGCATTATATGAAATACCAGCTGCTTACCAAGCGTGTCTAAAATGATTAGGAAATGAGAACTGGTAAACACTGAAGAGCTGGCACATGCCTTTAAACCCAGCGCTCAGGAGGCAGGGACAGGAAGATATCTGAGTTCAAGGCCAACCTGGTCTACAGAGCAAGTTCCAGGAGAGCCAGGGCTGTTACACAGAGAAACCCTGTGTCTTAACTAGGGTTTCAGTTGCTGTGAAGAGATACCATAACCACGACAACTCTTATAAAGGAAAACATTTAATTGGGTGGCTTACAGTTTCATAGGTTTAGCCCATTATCATCATGGCAGGACACGATGGCATGCATGCAGACATGGTGCTGGAGAAGGAGCTAAGAGTTAATAAGTCTTGATCAGCAGGCAACAGGAAGTGAACTGAGACACTGGACATGGCTTGAGCATATATGAAACCTCAAAGCCCACCTCTGCAGTGACACACTTTCTCCAACAAGGCCACACCTACTCCAACAAAGCCACCCCTCCTAAGAATGCCACTCTCAATGAGCTTATGGGGGCAATTACATTCTAACTATCACGCTCTGTCTTGAAAAAATAAATTAAAGTGAGATTTTTTTTTTTACCTGACAAGCTAGCCTTTCCCATTTGTTCTAGGTGAATAATATCCTTTAAACAAAAATATTGGTCATTTGAACAATACTTATATCCAACTAAATTTAAATTTTACCTCACTTGTTTACACACTTGCCATTTTTCAAACCAAATAGATTTCAGTCAGCATATGCATTTTCAACAATGTGCCAGGGTTCTTTTGAAATAAATAAAACATGTTTTGATTCCTTCCTTCTCGGAGACTCTGTGGGCACCGAAACCTGTGCAAATAACTGCAAAATGTGTGTAAATGAAATCACAGAAGCCAGTGTCTACTGTAGGATGAAAACGGAAGTTTGATTTAGTTTGCAAACTCATTCATAAGAAGCGAACATATAGCCACCTTCAGATTTTATTAAACTTGCTTCTTACATGCAAGGGATTCCTTTTTCGTGCTATCTGCTTTCTTTTTTATCCTGATTCTCTTGCATTTGGGGTTACTTGAAAATGAATCTTCCTACAAATCCAGAATTTGTGTTCTTTTTTTTTGTTTTTCGAGACAGGGTTTCTCTAGCTTTGGAGCCTGTCCTGGAACTAGCTCTTGTAGATCAGGCTGGCCTCGAACTCACAGAGATCAGCCTGCCTCTGCCTCTGCAGAGTGTTGGGATTAAAGGAGTGCGCCACCACAGCCCGGCCAGAATTTGTGTTCTTAACTTTTCATGACACTCACTGAGATTTTAGCATTTACCTCCTACAACACAACACAATATAAAATATAAAATGTTAAAACAAAAAATGTAAAGAAATAAAGGTTTTTATTCTCACAAATAAAACCCAATTTAAATTGTAGATGATGTATTTGATTAATAATTTTATTTGTCTGTAAATGACAATCAATATTTAAAAATATAAGAAACATATAAGAAGAATTAACATAAGTTTTTCAAGCCCCATGCTTGGGAATACCCAGAAGTCTGCAGAAGAGGCCCAGGAGTGTAGGTGTAAGCTTTTACTTCCAGCTCTCCGGAGGCACAACTCTGTGATTTCAAGACCAGCCTGATCTACAGAGTTCCAGGTTAGTCAGGGGCATGTAGTGCAACTGTAGTAGGTGTTTTTTGTTTGTTTCGTTTTGTTTGTTGATGCTATTGTAAAGTCTGTAGGAACAGCATTGTAACTGGGTATATTTTGCCATGAAAATATCATCTGTGGGCAGAAAAGTCTGGAATGCTAGATGTCTCCGTTACTTTCTGCAGCTGCTCCTACGTCCCTGGGGGCAATGAAAGCTGATGGGACAACCTAAAAGAAAGCTAAGAGACTAATCAATCAAATGTTAGCACCTGATGATCACTGTTCAAACCAACAAGCTTTTTTGCCCCATTTTGTATTTTTCTCTATTTTGTTTTACATCTGTTCTTGTTTTGTGATGCAGGGTGTCACTACTGTACCTTGGCTGGCCTGGATCTTACAGAGTTCTTCCCCGCTCTGCCTCCCTAATGTCTGCACCACCATATTCTGCTCAAACTAACAAACTCTTCAAAGCTTTCTTCTGAGACAATTGAGCAGGTATTTATCTAGGTATTTAATACTACCTAGATAAATGGATGGTCAGTGAATTATTTTGGTGTGAGGATAATAATAAGGTTACATTGATGAAATTCTTGCCTTTTCAGAAATATTCAAAAAATATTTATGGGTGAAAGGACAGGATCTTAGAGGGGAGAGAACAATAAGATGGTAAAGATGAAATGAGTTAGTTATGACAGAATATACTACAAATAATCACCACAGAGGTGAGTTCTATGAAATGGAATAAATTAACATTTGAAAAATGGCGCACTACTCGGTGTGGCGGCACACACCTTTAATCCCAGAACTCAGGAATTAGAGGCAGGAGGATTTCTGTGAGTTCCAGGCCAGCCTATTCTATATATCAAGTTTCTGGACAGTCTGAACTGCATAGTGATAACCTGTCTTAAAAGAAAAAAAAAGGAAGAGGAAAAGGAAGACAGAAAGAAGAGAAAGAAAAGGAAAAGAAAGAAAAGAGAGAAAGAAAAAAGAACAATGGCACAGATAGCAATAATAGTCACCATAATTTATACCCTGTGGAAAATAAGTACCACCTTAAATAAGACTCACAGCTATGCACAAAAAAACACATTGCTCTTAGGCTTCTTTTAATCTCACTGTTTTCTTTACCTGACTCGGGAAGAGAAACTGAGTCACTGTAAGGAAGCCAATAACTGTCCTAAAACGTTCTTAGTTACTGACTGCAGTAAATGCATGCCTGCACCCTTTGGAAAGGAGCTGGGGTTTACATCCCTTGTCCTGTCCCAGTACCCTCAGTTTGTTAAGGGAACTTAGCAGAGGGAACTAAGGTGAATTTCATACTGTGGTCTCAAATGCTTGCTCTTTTCCTACCTGCAAGTTTTTCTTTCGTGGGAAGTCCAATTTGGTACAATTAGCTGTCACCTGCAGGGATTGTTTTCAGTTAGTGACTGGACATATGAAGTCAACCAAGGTTAACATTAGCAATTCAAACATTTTCGTGTAGATTGTAATCATATGTTGATGTCAGAAAATCTTCCTGAATATTCTCTGTAAATGCTGTACAGTCTCCCACAGGTCCCATTTCAGAAGACACCATTCACCTCGCAGCCAGCCTTAACTCTGTTGAGGCCAGTGTTTTTGGTCCCTCGTTTGGTGCGGCTGTAAACCGTCTATCATCTGTCACAGACTGTAACCCAAAGGAGTATTGGTGTCTGAGTTCTGTGTCTAGAGATGAAAGCTGTTTCAGGATCCTAAGCTCTAGGTTCAGTAGATATGCAGGTAGTTGGGCCCGCTGATCCCCAGTTTCAAACTTTCTTCCTGGCACTTTTCAAAGCACCTGGATGCTCTGTCCTGAGCAGCAAGTAGCAGGTAGGAGAGCAAATGACTTTGGGGACTGCTCCCAGGGCAGGAGATGACTCTGGGCATGCGGGATGGATGTTGGGGAAAACCTCTCCTACTTTAGGATGCCAGGTTCTTAGCAGGAACCAGAACAAAAATCTTTCAGGAGGAACGAACTCCTTGACTTCTTTCCTGGTTCCTTCCTAGCTATTTTGGTTCTAGTGACCTGGTGGGTTCCTGGTCTTGATCTTGAGTCCCGCCCCCCCACCCCCACCCCCCGGGAGGCCTGGGGCCCTGACGCTGCCTGTCTCCTTAGGAGACAATTTCTCCTAGTTGAAAAGGTTCTTCTCTGCAAACGGTGTGTTCTATGGTGAGTGTTCCTCGGTGAATGTCAGAGGCACCGCTGTAGGTTCAGTGCCTGGTGCAACAGGTGTAGGGGGCCAAGAGCAACCAGTGGTATATATCATTCATTCCTAGAAGGCAGAGACTGTGACAGTCCCCTCCAGCTCGCTGTGTGGCTGGTGGGAATGGTCTCAGAAGCCACATGGTTTTAAAGCGCCCACCGGCGCGATGTGTTAACCCAAAACCGCCGGCTGGGGCTCCGCGTGAGCCTGTAGGAGGTGGTGCGGGTGACCAAACTGAGCACGCTGCGTCCCAGCCACGCGCCCCCAAGTGCTCCAAGGATTTGGCGCGGTGGGGACTGCCGGCCTGCCGTAGTCGGTTGCTGGCGCGCGGGGCTTCTCGCGTGTTTGCGGGGTTCCTGTGCGTTTCCAGGAGCGGCCACCATGGCAGCACGGTCCCCTCTGCCAACTGGACACGCGCGGTGCAAGTGGCACCCGGAGGAGGTCCGAACTGTCCCACTCCTCAGGGCGCTCTGGCCTAGTGGACCCCTGGGACGACCTTCATCTTACCCGCCATCCCAGCATTGGTCTCAATGCTATGGTTTCAATAGAGAAGCTTTACAATTTAGGGACCGGCCTGGGCCAGGATCTGGGGCCTCGTCCTCGTGTCGGGCGGGGTTCCGACGCTGAAGGAATGGGAATTCGGCGCGCTGGAGCCCAACCAGGAATCATTCCTGTCCAGCGGTCGTCTATAGCACAAGCGGGGGCGGGGAGGCTGTTGGGGGGTTGGGGACTGTGTTAACTGAATACCTGAAGGTGACCAGACTGGAGACATCTTTGCAACAAAGAGCAAAGCGGGACATTGGAGAAGTGGAAAGAAGGACCCTTATCTTTTTGATCTGCTTCTAAACTCAGACTGCTGCTGGCCACCGAAGGTGTGGTATTATGAGGACCTAGGGGCCAGGGGCCAGAGGCCAAGTGGAGGAGAGCTGCCTGCTTGAATGCTCAAAACTACCAAGGTCTGAGTTTAGGAAGGCCCCACAAAACACTCAAAGTCGGAAAGGGTGGGTGAACTGTGGGAGTTAGAGTGGGGAGTACAGATGTTTTCCTCTATTCAGAGTCGTTTTCCCCCAAAGCCTCTAATTACAGAACCCACTTACCATTGACCCAGCCTCTAAAATCCCGCCTTTGCTGGCAGTTGTGCGCCATGGGCATCCTCTTGTTTTCTTTACACGCCGAAGCTGAACCACTGTTGCAAAGTCCTCCCAGAAATTGTTTTTCAAGGAAAAGGCCATGAAAACACTAGTATTTTAAATATACCTGATAGCCGTTTATTTTCCAAGAACAGACGCTCTTTGTTTCAAATTGCTCTCCACTCACCCTCCTGTTTACCTCAGAAAACTAATCAACTTTAGACAAATAGCGAATAAACTAGGCATAATGCAGCATGCTAGGAATTTTGGAGGCAGAAATAGGAAGATCGCTGGTTCCAGGCCACGAAGAGCTACCCCGCAGAAATTATGAAAGGAAGGAAGAAAGAAAGGTAGGTGGGGTGAGAGAGAATGAAGATTGTATTGATTCCTCTAATTACTTTCCTTCTAGAAGTTTTGTATCTATTAAAACTATTTTATAAGATAAACTTTTCAACCACAAATATTTGGAATTTTTAAAACCCATACTTAAAATGTCATTCCTGGAATCTATGATGGATTTAAAGCATAAAAACGAATTGTGAGATAAGAATGTAAATGTTAAAAGAAATTCCATTCATGAAAATAACGAGACATAATAGGAAACAAGCGATGTAGCATCCTAATTTAGTATTTTATTCAATCTACATGACTAAGCTTAATTTTAACACCCCCGGCTGGAAGAGGGCATGTCACATATACAAGAAATAAATGTTCCGAAATTATTCTATTTATATTACATACAGATTTTGGGAATCAGAGCGTGCACGCATTCTGCATTTGACTGGGGACCACTTGCAGTCCGTAGGGAATGAAGATGGGGGTGTTTTGTGTTGCCAGCTGTTCTGGTTTTTATTAACAATAAAACATCTCACGTTCATAGTTCATAGGTCCCGGGGAAGTATGCAAATCTGAAAAGCCGTGGAAGCCACAACTGAACCGGACAAGACAGGCGAGACTTGAAGCTCCCAGATTTCCCTGCGTTCGGGTTATCAAGAGATCAGAACACAGTAGTAACAGTTTGGCGGGACTTACTGCATGCTCCGCTGCTGGTTTTTCACAAGTCTAGCAGGCGAGTGGTGCAAACCTAGACATCGAGTGGTTCCGCCCTGTCCCTTGACTCCAGGTGTGCCAGGGTGAATCAGCCAGGAGGCTGGGCGTGGACATTGTTTAAAATGCAGGCAAGGTCCCCTCTCTGCCCGAAAGAGCCGCCAGAGTTGTCAGTCTGCAGTCCTCAGCGGCAGGTTGATGCTTCAGCAGCGCAGCAATGGCAGACAGGTGCCGGCCCAGCCTCGCGCCTTTACCTGGAACGCAGCTCCTGGAACAGTGCTGCTGCTGCTGCTCCTGCTGAGGCTGCGGCTGCAACATTGTCCGGGCGGCGGCGGACACTTGCAGCCTAGGGGAAACGGCTTGGGGGTGCAGCAGGCACGCTGGGTGCTGCAGCAGGTGGCAGTAGCTCCACGGAACCGAGGGCGGACTCTGCACAACCCCAGTTCCTTCTCCTCTGACCCCCTGCATGATGCTCTCGATGGTGAACGAGGTACACCCACGTCCGGGCCGAGATCTCGCGCCCTCGTTCCCGGGCGGGAACCCCAATGCAGGTGACAGTGCGGGAATGGCACGGGATGCGGCAGGGTCCGCATCTTCGGCTTTTCTAGGCGCTTCGGCGTAGGCGGGGGTGGAGAGTAGCAGGTAGCGGAGAGGATGCGGGTGCAGCGGCATGCCGGGGTGACTCCCAGGCGGGGCGGTGGGACGGATTCCGAGGCCGGGCTGCGGCGGGGGAGAGTAGCGGAGAAGGAGGCTTGGGTGGGAGACGTGCAGGGTTGCGGGCACAGCAGGTGGAGGGAAGGGACAGTGCGGGTGGCCTCCCGGGGGCGGGTGGTGGCGCTTGAAGCGCTTTCTGCGCCGGAGGAAGCTACCATTGTCGAACATATCCTGGGAGGCGGGGTCCAGGCTCCAGTAGTTGCCCTTGCCCGGGTGGCCCGGCTCGCGGGGGATCTTGACGAAGCAGTCGTTGAGCGACAGGTTGTGGCGGATGCTATTCTGCCAGGCGGGGAACTTGCGGCGGTAATAGGGAAAGCGACCGCTGATGAAGGCGCAGATGCCACTGAGTGTCAGGCGCTTGTGTGGGCTCTGCAGGATGGCCATGGTGATGAGCGCGATGTAGGAGTACGGGGGCTTGGCTGGCTGCGGACCGTCCGTGGCGGCGGTCGCGGCTGTCCGCGGCGCTCGGAACTTGCGGACGAACCCGGAGGAGTTGCTCAGGTCGCCGCGGTCCCTCGTGCTCCTCCGGGGAAGCGAGCGGGCTTTTTGTGCGAGCAATTGTGGCTCCAGGCACATCTGGCTTATCTCCGCCTTCTCTTCCTCGCCCTCTGTCTGGTATCCATCTTCCTCCTCTGCCAGCACGTTGATCTCAACCTCATCTCGGTCGGAGCTTAGGGGACTGGACTGCGGAGTGGAGCAAAGGCGCCCAGCTCTTGTCAAGTTCATGGAGGATGGGAGGAAGAGGAGGGATGGACCTGGTGGCAGCTCACCTGGTTTGGGGTGGGTGGGTTAACTGGGATGCGTCTGCCAAGAAGCTGGAGTCCTCTTGGGTTAGAATTTCTTATTCCTTCTGTTTCTTCTTTCCAACACCGCGTTGCAAGGTGCACTTAGTGTTCTAAGTTTCTCTGAGACGTGTGCGGTGGACTCCCAGCTATATATCCCTCTTCTCATTCCTGGGGGTGGGGCTGCTTCCTCCTGACGCGGTCCAATGATGAGGGTCCTCGGTTCACCTTTCATACACACCCACTACCAAGGAAAGTTGCTCTGGTCTTGGTTTAACCAGCCAGAGTGCTCTGGCGTTGTCTGGGATCGGTTAATTTTGTTCTAAAACTGCACAAGTAAACTTCAGGGAGAAAAACATGAAACCCAAAGACTTGTCACCACATCGACATTCAGACCTACTGGCTTTGGCGCAGGAGAGGGTTAAGGAATGTATTCCAAACAGAATGGCTCACTGATTTAATGCTGTATGCCCCATTCAAGAGAAATGGCCCCTGGCCTCCACGCAAATGTCTCCAAATGTTCTCCCTAACTCGATTTTCCTAAAGATGAAAACACCCTAGCATTAAGTTGTGGAAGTTCAGAGTGGATTTTAAAAGGTAAAAAAAAAAAAAAAGAAAGAAAAGAAAGATATTTCCTTAGTTTCTTTACAATCCCGATTCTCCAACTTCTTTTAATATTTACCCAGAGAAACAAAGGTGCATACAACCAGATACGCCTAGAAGAGACTTCAGAAAGCAACACACTTGCACCCCAGTGAACTGATATTTTCTTTTTCTTAATATAATAGTCTTGACCAGCTACACTGGTTTCACCATTTAAATACTGTTTTACCAAAGTAGTCCTATAAATAAAGGAATGCCCTCAGTGTATGGGTGTGTTTGCCTGCCTGCCTGCCTGCCCTTACCCCTACGTACGACCCCCAACATCTATCCAGAAACAGGACACGTTTTTACTGTAGTAATAGAGCTTGAGACTAAACTGGGGAAGGGCTGGACTTCAGCATCCCTGCGACTAGGTACTCCTGAGACCATCCACAAGGATCCATACTGCTGGGCAGGACAGCAGCCCCACGACCCCCCTGAAGGCTTTTGGACTAACTAAACTTTTAGATTGGTTTGATGTAAATTAACTTAGCAACTAAAATAGCAATGTGGTAGAGTGTGTTTGTTAGGTAAATAGAGATTGAGGACAAAATACACAACCATGGTACATACTGGGGAATTCCTGGGTGGAATCTAACAAAAAACAGTATGAAACGATGTTTCTCCTTTCAAGCCTCGGAGTTAAGCTTTATGCTCTGTGAAGGTTTTTACCCTCGGAGTTCTCTATTTTGTGGGGCTTGAGGTAGAGCAAACAAACAGATTTGAGCTCGACAGATTTGCTTTTGAATTCAAAACTGACCAAGGACTATTTGTGTGATTCTAACCTGCAGGAGGGCAGGGCAGGTGTCTCATTCAATCTGACTCCCCCAGAAGCTGCCCTCACCCCTGCTGGAGGAAAAGCAGTGCCCTCTCCCTGATTACCTGAGAGAAAGAGTATTGTTGGTTTTCCTAAAGTCGGCTTCTTTGGGGAATTGGGTTATTTACAAATGAAAGGGTGTAAGGAAGTACTCAAAAACAAAACCCCCACAATATGAGTGGATCTCAAAGGTGACCCAAGAGCCAAAGCTGGGGCAATCTGTGCAACCAAACACAGCAGCTGGGTTATAACTCAATGTCTAAAATATGTTTGTGTCCACATTGCTAAAAATAAATGATTAAATTAGTAAATCTCTCTTGCAGAATTTCGAATCTTGTGTAGCTTTTCAAGATGGAGCCTAATTCTCAGATACTTTTATTTGTGGACTGCCCATGTGATTTTCTCCCAAAAGAAGTACCATAGAAGGAGGGACGGGGTAGCCTTTCTTGTGGAGAAATCTAATCAAACCTCAGTCAGGGGATGAAGACCAGTATCAGTTACCATGCAGCATGTGGTGTGTAGCTCCTTGATGTGCTGAAAACGGCACTCTGACCTTGTCCCCAAACCTAGCTATAACGGAAAAGTCCCAATTGAAGAGCCAAGGGCACAAACACAACGGATTGGCTAAGGCACTGTCATAGTCTACAGGAATCTAAGGAGAATACTGAGTGGATGGGGTTCAAAAGAAAAAGAGTATGAGCTAGGGATTCCAAGCAGTCTGAGCCTGTATCAGTGTTGGCTTACTAACAGGAGCACGTATACCATAGCTTGGTGAGATGTTGGTGCATCTAGACATCTAAACCTTGAACACACCCTAGGGCTGGGTATTGGACAGCTCGGTAAAGTGATTGCCTTGCACACTCTTTATAAAAGTGCCAGGCATCGTGGCACACTTGTAATCCCAGGGCTGGGGAGGCAGAGAGAGGCAGAACCCGGAGGCTCTCTGGCCAGCTAGCCTAGACTACTTGGAGAGTTCCAGGGCATAATAAAAAATATAATACTGAAAAAAATAAAGAGACTGGCATCTGAAGAACAATGCCTGAGTTTGTCCTCTGACCTCCACAGGTGCACACACATACACAATATAATACATTCTTAAACATTTAGCCAGTGTTGGTGAATTAAGCCTGTAGCCTTAGCTACTCTAGAACAGCTAGGCCAGGAGGATTCCAAGTTTAAGACCTGCTAGATCTATAAGAGTGTATTTAAGACAAGTATGGGAAATCTAGGAACTCTTAGCTCAAAGTAGGAAGAAGGCTGGTGTACTGGTTAGTTTTTACTGTCTGTTTACCTGACACAACCTAAAGTCATCTGGGACGGGGGAACCACAACTGGACAGTTGCCATCATCAGACTGTCCAGTGGTCACGTCTTGACTGGTCACTCACTGTGGGCAGGTAGGTGGGCCTGGACTGTGCAAGAAAGCAAACTAAGCACAAGCTAGCAAGCACCGCTCCACCGTGGTTTCTGCCCCAAGTTCCTGCATTGACTTCCTGCCCTGACTTCACTCACTGATGGATTATTACCTGGGAGGTAAATCGAAATAAACTGCTTCCTCCCCTAAATCACTTCTGGTCAGTGATTTAACACAGTGAACTAGAACATCGTGCAAGGGACTTAAAGACTCAAGTGTCTGTCAGCTGATCACACAGAGTATGATGTAACCATACAATGGAATGGTTCAGCGATACGGAATGAAGTACTCCTACATATTCATTCAATGGGCCTCAAAGAAACATGCTGAGTTAAAGGAGTCTGAATACACAACTCTTCAGAGATTAGTGTAACAGACACGGGAAATACTTGCTAAGGGACATGGGCTTCTTTGGTTGTTAATTATAATGTTCTGCAATTAGCGATCAGCAATAGCTAACGGTTGACTATTTACTTTAGTAAAGGTGTCAATTGTATGGAGCTATGAATTGAATAAAAACAAAGAGCTATAGCAATGAAAACTAAGTTGAATGTCCTGGGGGAAAGTCCACTGTGGTTCCTGTTCTGAAGAACAAAAGACTCTCACTGTTCCACCTCACTGATGCTACTTAAGCTTAGAGTCTTCCTTTCCTTTCCCTTTTCTCAGCTCCTGGACATTTGAAGTGATCCCAGAACAGTGGGCATCCAACAGTGCTCGGGGATCAACTCTCCTGGACATCTGAAGCCACTCCAGAACAGTGGGAATTCAACGGTGATCAACTCTTCAAAGATTAAACAGTTTTGCTGTTGTCGTTTTTTCCAGAACAAATGCTAGTTTAAAAAAGTCTCATTCAGAGAAAACAACAGGTTTTAAGGCAGACTTCACTGTTTTCAACACCATGCCCACAAATATAAGGCATTTCTAAATATGGCAAATTCCTTTCAAAGCAATCTAAATATACAATTCTTCCACCTAGATGGGCAAGCTAAAGGTAGTAATTGTCCAGTTCACAGATTGCCACCAAGCCCTACTGTCATTGAGTATTGGTCATCATTGCTCTAGAAACCTTTAGTTTGTTAATTACCTTCAATTCAGTCTAGGGGTTAAAGACATAAAATTTCTTATTTTTTGTTTAAATAATTTTTGGTACTGGAGATTGAACCGTGTATGCTCTACTATGGAGTTACATCCTCAAACCCAAAAAGATTTTAAAATCTTTTTATATTTCATATATATTCTATATATTTTATATATTATAAATATCTCCTTATGTTATAAGTAGATATTAATACATACTGTAATATAATATAAACATATAAATGTGTTATTGATTTATTTTATTTATAGGTTATATCATATTTAATCTATATTAATATATTACATAGTATTATATAACATTAAATATATAAAATATTTATAAGTCTTTTATAAATAATTTATTTTATAAGTCTTAGGTAAACCACATCTAAACCTTGATCACCATTATCAGAATACCCTGCAAGTCTCCCATAGCAAAGAGTGGCCCATATTATTTTTATATGTAGGCATTTCTTAGTTTATTAAGAATTAATTAACACTACAGAAGGAGTTCCAGGACAGGCTCCACAGTTACAGAGACTCCCTGTCTTAACCCTCCCCCAAAGAATAGACAGTTTATTAAGAATAAAGCACTCTCCTGCATAGACCTCTGAGCCTTGATAGGGAGGGTGTGACAGACATCCCATTTATGGCTGAGCCCTCCAAAGTCTCTTACTCTCTACATGTTGTTCATCTGTCTGTATCAATTATCAGCTACTGCGAGAAACTTCTCTGATGAGGGTTGAGAGATACACTATCTATGCATATAGCAAATGACACCAGGAGTTATTGTTGTTTCTTTTATTTATTTATTTTTTATTATGTATACAACATTCCTTCATGTATGCTTGCATGCCAGAAGAGGGCACCAGATCTCATTATAGATGGCTGTGAGCCACCATGTGGTTGCTGGGAATTGAACTCAGGACCTCTGGAAGAGCAGCCAGTGCTCTTAACCTCTGAGCCATCTCTCCAGCCCCCTTGTTTTGTTTCTTTAGGAGAACAGTAGTAGTTTGTTTTCCCCTAGGGCACATGACCTCTCTAGTCTCAGGTTCTTGGTCTCATTAATAGTGTTAGGTATGGGTTCCAACTCATGAAATGGGCCTTGAATAAAAAAACTGGTCCTCCAATAAAGTTTGTGCCACTATTGCACCAGTCTATCTTATAGGCAGGTCATTAAAGCAATCAGGGTTCATAGTTGGGTGAGACTGACAACTCCCCTTCTTTGCTGGTAGCATGCACAGAACCTTCCAGCACTGTAAGTGCTGGCCAGTAGGGAGGAAAGCACCAGCTCGGTTTTTCTATGTTCTGTGTCCTCAGCAGTAGGGCCTTACCATCGGGTTGTGCAGAGTAACTGAAAGCATTTCCAATAGTTTGTGATGTTGGGGATCTATATACTTTGGCGGACCACATTATTGCTGCATTACAAAAAACAAACAAAAACCCAACTCCTTAGAATAGCTAAAGCAAGGTACAGACTCTCCAGAAGGTAGAGTTAAAAATAAGACTGATCACTGGGAAATCCTTCATTCTGGAAATGAATGAAAAGAAAAAAAAAAGCAGGGCAATATACCAAGGAATAAAACTAATATGTAGAACAAAATAAAACGATGATATGTTTGTCCCTTTAGATCAGCAAATGCTGAAATATGGTTAATTGTATTTAGGAAAATAGGGACTTTCATACACTAGTGAATGAAGGGGAAAGATAAAGATTTGGTAGGGCAATTAATCAGTATTTATTGAAAATTTAAATGTGCAAATCCTACACAGTAGTGACTTCCCACACATACTCTAGAGAAATATTCATATAGAGGTGTGCACAGCGATGCTCACCACAGCACCACTTTCAAGACAGGGACAGCTGCTCGACTCACCTCTCAGCTCCCATGCCCTGGCTGCAACCCAGTGTCTTCAGAGTAATCCGAGGGCCCATGAGATGACCCAGTGAATAAAGCCAATGACCCGAGTGCCACACCAGGAACTCATGTGAAGGAGGAAGGAGACAGATCAATCCCATTAAGCTGTCCTCAGACTTCTACTGTCCTCAGACTTCTACGCGTGTGCCAAAGCCATAGTTCCCACCCATCCAAATAGCAACTTTTTAAAGTATAATCTGGGCTTAATGACATGCCTTTAATTCCAGCACTTGGGGGTAGAATCAAGCATGCTTGAGGCCAGCATGCTCTAAATAGCAAGTTTCAGTCCAGCCTGGGCTATACACTGAGACCCTACCTTAAAAAAAA
>JAQHUG010000021.1:9462833-9479742 GCA_028555095.1 Dicrostonyx torquatus | reverse complement strand
TTGAATAACTTAGCTTTTATTACTGAGAATGTCTCAACACAGAACTCAGTACACTTGCTGCTTTATTGTCAGTTTAAAGACTTGTATAAAGCATTTTTTTCCTTTGCAAGTTAGTGATAAGACTTTGTTCAGTTATTTGTTGTTTTCTGAGACAGTCTCAAGTAACCCAGGCTGGTTTTGAACTGTTGATACTCCTGCATCTACCTCCTCAGAACTGGGAATACATGTATTAGAGACTGGCAACACAACATCTTGCTATTTCCTGCTTATTTTAAAAGGGTATAATTAACTCCAGCAATAGGCACAAATGAGTCTTGAAATTAAGACAATACCTAATAGGGTTCAAGGTGGATGCCTCTACATTGGAACTGTGGCTTTTCATGCTAGTTAAAGTCTTTTCATACAAGGAAAACTCAAAGATGATGAAAACTATAAATTGTGGTAAAAACTCAGAATTCAAAATTGCCTCTATAAATAAAACTAACCATAGGCTGTCACTTGGGCGTTCTCATTTATATTCCCATACCCGCTCACCTTTTTAGGATTAAACAAGGAATAATACAAAATAAAAAAGGTGAATTACAGTAAATACTTCTCAGGAATAAAACTTCAATAACTCACATATAGCATATCCTAGGTATTACCACCCTCAGACTAGATTTTGAAATTTATTTCTGCTTTGAATCTAAAACTGTCTCTTCTCACAAAAGCAGAAAAATGAGACAATAATTCAGAACAAGTAAAGCCTAATAAAGAATTATTTATCTAAAATAAAATTAACAGTAACTCTGATTTGTTGACTTGGCTTATTTTCCCAGTTAACTCACTAGATTATCAGTTTTATATCCGTAAATAACGTCTACATGATTTCTTTATCTGGAAAACCAACTCAGTAGTGCAGTCAAATACCTCTGTCTCCAATGCTCCAGCCCTTTACTAATCTTTGCCTCTGTGGTGTCTTTTGCCTCCAGATGCCCAGCTAAGCACGTGGCATTCTCACTCCTAGAGCTGTCCAGGCTCCTCTAGTTAGTCTACATTTCCCACCACTTCCTCGTCTTACCAGTCCATACGCAGAGAGATCACCATTTACCCCGTTTCTACTGCAGGTATTCGTTCCATGGTATAGCATCTTCATGCTTGGTGTCTAGATCCCAGAGACAAGTCCTGCTTCTCTAACACTGACACACATCAGTGCGAGCCTTCTTTGCCTTACACGTTATACCTCAATGCCTTAGAACAAATTTCCAGTTCCAGTCATCTAAAAAGACTTCTGCACTAAAAGCCTGCTTCTCTGGGACTATGTTCTCATTTTCCAACATCAGGATTGGCTTTCCCCCTCCACTGTATCTACTAAAACAAACAAATAAAAACAAACAAACAAATCTGTCAATCAGTCAACAAAACCCTAACTAGTTCAAAATTCTCTTTAGTATTCAAGTCAAAATGGCAACTGTCCATTTTCTGACCAGAAGGTGCATATAGAACTTCTATACATTTTTAGATACACTTATTATATTGATCTAAGTAGATTTGTACATATGGACGAATGTGTGTGTATGTACACAAATAATGCTGAATTACACACTTAATTACTTTATATAAAAATACTATCTTTCCTAAAGCTTTTGATGAGGTTAAGGTTAGGTGTAACGGCTAACCTTCATTGTCATTTGACTGGATTTGAAACACTAAGGAGGGGCTGGAGAGTTGGATCTGTACTTAAGAGCACTGGTTGTTGTTCCAAAAGACCTGGGTTCAAGTCCTAGCACTGAAGTGGCAGCTCAATACTTTCTGTGGCTCTAGTACCAGGGATCTGACACCCTCACACAGATAAACATGCAGACAAAACACCAATGCACATAAAATAAAAGTAACTTTTAAAAAATTATGGAAATAATTAAGCATGTTTCTAGAAAGGTTTAAGTGGTGAAAGGCCCACCCTGAATATGCCAATACTTCTCCACAGGCTAGGGTCTTAAATGGAAGAAAAATGATAGAACAAACTGAGCACCAGCATCCATCTCTCTGCATTTCCTGACTGCAGATGCAATGTGACCAGTTACTGCAGGCTCCTGCTGCCAAGACCTCCACACCTCAAACTGTAAGCCAAACCAACCCTTCCTTCTTTAAGTTGCTCAGGTCAGCAACTTAAAGCAACAAGAAAAGTAACCAGTACAATATTCTAGATCAAAACGTAGCACTTTGGTATCTGAGAAACAAAAGCAGGAAAACAAGCTCACCCACTCTACCCACACTACCTTTTCCCCTTTTCTCTGAAACAGGCCATAAACATAGGACTGCTTTTCTGTGCTTTCCCTGTAACAGATTTTAAGATACTCATGTGAGAGGTACCAAGAAAAGAGCAACCTTATTTGTAGGGAAGGGAGGAAGTCTTGAGTGAATATGTGTCATTGACATACGCACAGCCATGTCAAGGTATAGCCTCAGGTTCAGATGAATGGCAAAGCCTTCTTTGGGGGACCAAGTGTAAGTGCTGACAGTATATGCAGAGAATATATACCACTAACCAGATATTTATGGTCTCAAGTCTGCTTCCCTACAGAGATTATGCCTACAAAAATTAGCTAAACATGTCTCCTTGGTCATGCTATATACCATAAATTCTGTTCACCTCTATAAAATAAACCCTGTGCTTCTCACAGTTTTTCAGTCAAGAGCCCAGACCTCCCAATCTCAGCTTTTCTGTGTTTCTTTCTGACCGTGTCTGTCTTTTCTTCATACCCTCACTAGCCCAGTAAGGTCCAAATCCCTGGAGCAATGGATGGACACTACACTTACGTCTGAAGATAAAGTCACAAACAAGATTCTAAACAAATAAACTTTTGCTAAACCTTCCAACTTAGTTGTTAGGCCATATTATTTCCCTATCTTAGTTCTCTACAACTCTCTGTTTTAAACCAAACCTAACACAGAAACATTCAGGTTTAACCAATTCTTAATGATTTCATTATGAAGGCTTCCATATCATAAAAACTAACAAGTTAAAAACTGTATGCTTTCTTCTTGCTAATCTGTCTTGTGTTGAAGTCTTCATCCCTGAACTTGCCAGTAAGTGAAGAAGAGATGCACTTCCTTCTCTATAACTCTGATCCATTAAACCAACAAAAAGGTTCATGCTTCAATCCTAGATCCCTTTCTCTGGAATATTCCTTTGCCCTATGTTTATGCATTTAAAGCAGGGCAGTATATCAGAAACTCTCATTGGATTTTAATGAAAACAGACATGCCCTATTTACTGGAGAAATGACGTAACGTCTGGGATTTGCTTTAACATGCTATAGCAGGAGTCCTAAGTCTGTACAGGTTCTTTATGCCATTCTACTTTTATATATGTCTGAAATTTACTATTTAAAAATATACATTTTGAACTTCAGCAAAGGAATGTTGGGAAGATGGATGAATTAAAATTGGAAAAACGTTAACTTTTAAACTGATGTATAAAGAGACCCATTTTGGTCTCCTTCCTTTTGCATAGCACTGAAAATATTCATAATAAAAAGTTAAGCTATGATTAATATTCATGTTTCTAAGCCTCACTTCTGAAGGAACTATGCAGTATCTGAATTCAGACAGCAAGAAGGGCAGAAAAGTAGGAAGGCAATATGCTCCGTGATCCTGAATCACACCACTGTTGAAGCATCTCAGCTTTTCGTTCCTTTGACAAATATTCACTGAGATGCTATTACGTATCAAATCCTATGTGATGCAATGAACAATTATTTTCAAGGGGGAAAGGTTTCAAATCACATTGCATGATGTTACAAATACCATGATGGGGTGCATTCAGGACACCATGAACGTAGATACTGTCCATCATAAAGGTTCTTGTGAGGACTCCATTTTCTTCATCTTTAAATCCCAGATTCCTAACGTAATATCTTGAACCCAGAAGTTCAGTAATATGTGCTTAGACCTCATCCTAGGACTGCTACTAAATGCCATATACACTTAATTTCCCCTAAAATTCCACTGCCAAGGACTTACTATTTTTCTCACTTACTCATTTTAGAGGTAATGAATGCCATATTCTCTGAGAAATATGCCATGCACGTGGTGGTACAGCCTCCTGGGAACATGAGCCAAAATGAAGACAAATGTACAAGTGACTGTTGCTATCCTGGCCCCATTACAAGTGATAAGACCTGAGAAGTCAGTCACAGCTTCCAGACAGAGGAGCCAGGCACACCATTCACCACAAGTCCTCTCACTGCTTTAAATGAAATCAAGGAGTTACCACAAAGTTCTGTCTTCCAGGACTTGACATGGTTTAAAGAAAACATACTTACTTTGTTCCTAGCATCTTAAGTATCACCCTTGGGAATCACAAAAAAACCCTAGAGTTCAAATTTACAGTGCTACTGAAAGTAAAATTCAAGGTGAGTTTTTATTTAAATAGGTCATCCTTTATTGTCCCCTAATCAATTAGTTAAATATAGTTTATGCAGAAAGCAGAAAGAATTTCCAGATTTCATTTAGGTAAAAATTCTCCTCAAAATAAGTCTGAATACAGAATTTTATAAAATATCAGGAAACGTGAGGATTAGAATGTTCTTAACACAGAACAAATACTCATGCTAAACAAGATTACATACTTCCAAAGACATGTAAACTATCAAAACTGCCAACCTAAGCTATAAATAGTATTTTAGAAAGAGATCTAACAAGAAGTATTCTAAGTAGAACTCACTTAGTTGAAAGAAACACTTTAAATTTTACAAAATTTTACCTGATCAAGGTGGGGTGCTGTTGGCACATGCTGAAGCTTTTTCTGTAAACTAAGAACAACCAATTACAGATTCAAAGATCAGAATATTTCCGATTTAATACTATCCATTACTCAGAGACACAAGGCCAATTAAGAAACAAAAATTTCATAATTGAATCTATCACAAAGTTCCAATTTACCTACTCTTCATATATTCTAAATTTATACATATATGCAATATTTGTATAGAACAATTGAGAGATCTAAGATATATGTAGAGAAAAGCTGACAGATCTAAGATATAAAAAAAGTTTTGAATGTACACCCAATCACATCATAAGTATGATTCAATAAAGGGAAAAACTAATATTTTAGCAATATTCTGTTGCTAAATATGTCAGTAGATTTCTTTATAATTCTAGTAGGTTAATACAACAATTTCAACAGGCTTGGGAACACAGGCATGGCCATTCTGTAGTGCTCCAAGTTTCCTTGATATGAAAATATGTTGGTAGCTTTAAAAAGTTAGAAATGTAAACTTTCCTTTGTTAAGGGTTTCCATTGGATACACATATATATTATTAAAAGACAAAAAGAATCCAAGTACAAATTTCCTATATAGTCAGTTACCAGTTAAGAAAAAAATGAAGCCAGGCATAGTGATGTACACTGTTAATCTAGCACTCAGGAGCCAGAGTTGGAAGTCAGCCTGGTCTACACAGTGAGTTTCAGGACAGTCAGAGTTACATAGTGAGACCCTGACTTTAAAAAAAAAAAAAAAAAAAAGGCAGTCAGAATCTTAAGAATGCACTGTTCTGTTATGGCAAGAGCCAGAAGATTGCAGAACAAATTACTACCATAACAACTGGAGCACACATTTAGGCTGTGATGGTGACAGGGCAGTGGGAGGGGAGGGACTTAAAGTCTTGCAGATGTTCTGTCTTGAAGCACAGTGAGGGGTGCATTAGAAACAGCAAGTCTAGGCTCTAGGAACCATTGTGGAAGGAATGACTCACACTGGGGTGGGGGGGGTCTTAGTAGGGAAAGTGTCAAATTAAATCCTTCCCATCTGGTTGCTTAGGGCTGGATTCTCCTATTGAAACAGCTAAGCAAAAAGAAAGCCAGGCAAAGGTCTCATCTACAATTGGAAGACAACATCACACACACGCTCCTTTTGGTATTGCTAAAATATTATAACTGCTCTTAATCAAAAGTCAAATGAGATCAGAAAGTTGTAGGAAAATAAAAATCATGTTTCAGTGTTGCCAGACAGTGAGTACATACAACTTCACATCCAAGTAAAAATCAAAAAGATTAACAAGGAACCTTCAGGATTAGTTCCTAGTAAGTCTCAGAATTGTCTGCCTTAATAAAAAGAAAAGAAACTGTACTCTAGTATAACAGACAAGCATATACTACTAAAACCTGAAATTCATTATCAGAATCTTTTGTGTGAAAAATAATCAATGCAATTCCTAATGATTTTCATAGTCCATATGCACTCGTCATTAAGTATAAAAACTCTTGAGTACTCCAAATGTACAGCAGGAAAATGGGCCAGGAAAACTTCACCCTGTGGAAAGCAACAATCAGGTGCTCTGATCATACCATCTACATAGGAATGTATTTAAATGAACATATACTCATAAGTGATTCACATCCACCAAACATTCCTATTTTCCTGCGGACTAGACCAAGAAAAGCGAACACAGATTTATTCACAGCAGCAGTCTTTTTCATTTGTTACTGAGTTGCCAGAAGCAGTGAGTGAAGGCAGCTCTTTACTAAAGACTTCACTTCTAGAATGGCTAGTTCTAGCCCTTGATTTAAGACATGAAAAATCTACCTCTCCGGATTTTAATTTAAAACACGAGGAAATAGTTGTCTTGCACAGTCCACACATCTAGGCATTAAAGTAGTTCCACTTTTAAAAATCACAGTAAATGGGAATTAAAATTCTCTATAAGACAAAGAGGTCCATTTAAGACACCATGTCATCTCCTCATGGGTTCAGAAGCTGTTTCAAAGGGTGCACAAACTAAAGACACGGGGGGCCGGGGGCCTACGTGAAGCTCACAAGTACTGAGCCACTCATTATGCCTACCTATAAGAATAACAGCCTTACTAATTAAAAATACTCAGAGAAGCAGCCATTTTCATGATATTGAGTAGACACAAAAAGATACTACAAGCGTTGTTTACAAGAGCTAAAATGTGGAAACAACTTAAATGTTTATTTTTGGATGAACAAATAAATGTGTGCTCTTTGTGATGTGTAAGTAACTTTTAAAAAGAGTCCATGCAGGCCTCTGCCCTTGGGTCTCTCTAATGAGCTCTGATTTCATTTTTTTTGTCTTGAATCATCAAGGGGAATTTTACAGTTTTGTTTTATCCTTCCAATGGTGAAATAGAACCTACACAAAAGGGGGGAGGAGAAGGAAGTCTATCCTGTCACTGAAAGACAAAATAGCACAGCCCACAGAAGCAGGCACTTGAATAGATTGGTTTCCAGGAAGGAAAGATAAAGACCTGTCATTCAACGAGTTTTACAAGTCTGTGTTATATATCATCATGCCTAAAGTTAATAATCCTGTATTATAATTTAAAAAATGTGTCATGAAAGATCTTATGCTATACATTCTTAGTACAATTAGAAAAGTAAATAAATAACTGAGTTGAATGCATTGGCACATGCCTCCAATTCCAGTACTCCAGACAGAGGCAGGCAGATCTCATCTACACAGCAAGTTCTAGGCCAACCGAAGCTATGTAGCAAAATCCTGTCTCAAAACAAAACAAAATAAAATAACAAGAACAAAACACTGGTGTCTAAGAATAAAGTTTTTCCATCTCTTATCATAAAGATCCCTCCAAAAGGAGACAGAAAATTGATCTATTATTAAAGGGAAAGAAGTAATCTATGAGAACACTCAGATTTTTCTATATATTTTACAAATTTTTGGGGGTTGTTATAATGGCCGGCACAGAAATACTGGTGATTTCCAGGCTACATTGCCATTTACATTATAATTATATAGAGCCAGCTTCCATGATCATAATTAGAAATGGTCTTTTGAGCCAAGTGTGTTGGTGCATGCCTGTATCTTAAAAGTTGGGAGGCTGAGACAGGGATCACAAGGCTAAAGGCCAGCTTAAGCTACAAAGTAAGACTTTTTTTATTCAGAAAGTAAAGAGGAAAGTTGTATGTTTAAGAAATGGCATCTAAATAATGGGAAACAATAAAAAAGTTTACATTAAAAAATAACCAAAATATTGAAAACATACCTTATTCCAGAGAGACTATCATAGGCATGAAGATCTAATATATTTGAGAGATGAACTCTAAAAGGAAGAAAAATGCATTTAAATAGTTGAAAATTTTATAAAATATATCCAATTGATCAAAAATAAAATTTCAAATTGGGCAACAGTATTTAGGAGTTAGATAAAAGGATTAGGAGCTCAAGGACATCCTTGGCTATAATAGTGAGTTCAAGGCCTGGGCTGTATAAGTCCCTGTCTCAAAAAGAAAAACCTCTAAGGACTTTTATCAACACATGTAAGCATAGAAACTGCTCAGCCTTGGGGGTTGAGAGAGCTGAATGGTTAAAGCATTTGCTGCTCTTACAGAGGACCTAGGTTTGCATCTCAGCACCTTCTTGGTGGCTCAGAACTGCTGGGAGCTCCAGTTTCAGGAGTTCTAATGCCTTCTTCAGACCTCCACGGGTATTAGGCACAAACATGGTATACATATATACATGCAGGCAAAACGATCAAACACACAAAATAAAAATAAACAAATCTTTTTAAAAAGAAAAAAAGAGATATGGTAAAAGAAGTCTACCTAAAATTTCTAAAAGTAGCTGAATGGTAAAGATCAGGCAACAAACAAACAAAAAAACTTGTTACTGCTCAAAAAAAAGTTTCCCTTCCACTGCTGATTGTTCTTCAGTTATAACTCTATATGCTTTAAAATACTTTCAGAGTTAAAAAATTATCTAAATAACCTTCTCTAAGCAGCTATTACCCCAAATGTGAAATAAAAGAATTAACAAAGGGACAATAGTTTACACACATTCCAAAAGCCTTTGGGATTTTCCTAATTCATTTACAACTTCTCTATGTTAAATAGGTAATAGAAAATACTAGGGCTGGAGAGAGTTAATATAAAAATATGAGGCTGAGCAGTTAAGTGCACTGGTTGCTCTTCTAGAGGACATAGGTTCAATTCCCAGCACCCACATGGCAGCTCACAACTATCCGCACCTCCTGTTCTAGAGGAGGTAGATACCCTTACACAAATATACATACAGACGAAACATCAATGTCCATAAAATACAAAGCAAAGAAGATCAGCCTACAGCCCACAACCCCAGACAACCTAGACAACAAAGAAGACCTAAGAGCAACATACATGGATCTTCAAAGGAAGGTGAAAAACACAGGATCTCCTGAGTAAATTGGGAGCGTGGGGGTAACAGAAGAGGGTAGAAGAGGAGTGGAGAAAAATGTATAGTTCAATAAAAATAATTTTAAAAAAGAAAAACACCAATGTATATAAAATAAATTATAAAAAAAAATACTAGGACTCTAAAATTGAGCATGGTGGTACACACCTTTAATCCCAGCATCTGGGAGGCAAAAGCAGGTGTATCTCTGTGACTTTGAGGCCAGCCTGGTTTCAGGACAGCTACATTGTGAGACTGTCTGGTGGGGGTTGGGGATGTTAGAACTCTGGGGCTGGAAGAACAGCACTTTGACAATGCATGTATAAGGCTCTGGAATCAATCTTAAGTATCAACAAAATAAAAATATATAAATAAAACCAAAAGGAGTCAAACCACCAGGGTGTGAATTAATATTAGCTCCCTCTGGAGCCACATGTTTGATTTTACTTGTTCAGAGTGAGGGCTCAAGTAGAGTGAAGCTCCCCAGTTCACAATGCTGTCAGAACAAACGCTTCTCTGAAAATCATTGATGACTCACCCTTATTGTGAATGCAGCGATTCAAATCACTAAGAATCAACCACAACCAGCACTTGGTTTGGTTTAAATATATAGAAGTAAATTTACATACATGGATGACTGATTAAATATATAGAAGTAAATTTACATACATGGATGACTGATTTTCCATTTTAACATAAGTACACAGAAGAGCAGAGAACAGTGACTTTAAATTAAAATGAAGAGAATATTTAAAAAAACCCAAAACTATAATTAAAAGTACAATTATATTTCCACACTAGACCCAAGCAGCTTGTCAGACATTTCTACAAGGAAAGCAAAGTTCAGTTGTCACATTCAAGATGTTTGACTAAGCATACAAATGTAAAATAAAAATACTTCCTTTAGCTCAGAACTGGCCAGCTGCGCCTGGCCTTGTTCACTAGCAGCAAACAGCCACACACTCAGGACAGTGCACAACAAAGTTATGAGCGCTTATCTTGGCATAGACAAACAAAATTCCATCTTATTAAACAAATACCACAACTCTATGTTAATATACTATATCAATACTTCAAATATGGGACATGCTGGATGCTCTGAGCCAGAAAAATGATCAGGAAGGAAGCAAATATTCTGAGAATGAAGAAATTTTTGAGTATCAATTTACACTAAGGGATCAAAATCCTAGCATTAAACATACTTCCTTTCCCATTAACAGTTAAACAAATATTTATAAACAGGTTAAAATCACCCAAGATTGTCATCTCCACTTCAGCAAATAGTTTCAAGGAAAGTCTGTATGTGCCAATTCTGTGAATATGCAGTTCTGTGTTAAAAAAAAAAAATCAACCCTTCAAAATACACCACTGCCCCACTGTGATAGTGTCCTTGAAAACACTATCATTTAGAGAATTCTGCTTTCTAGCAGATCTTTTAGGTATTACTTCTAAGAATGAAAGGACCAACAACAGAATAATAATAAAGTATCAGAGTCTCTCAGCAAATTCTCAATGGTCAGCATAAGAGGATAAGACATAAGCTTCCACCCTGAAGTTTTATGAACTTTCCCCCAAACTAGCACTGCTTTGGAGAAGAAAGTCTATACTCATTTAAAACACGTCTAGAAAAAATTTCATGGTGTTAAATGTGTTCATTTAATTTCTTCCTTCAGAAATAAAAGCATCAGATATTTTCCCAGACATTCAAACAGTAAGATCAAAAGACCATCATCATTTTAAATTAAATAGGAAAATAAATCAAAGGGAAAAAAAATCTTCAAAAGTTCATTCTTCTATTGTCTTACACAGCCTGAAGCTGTGGGAGAACTTTAGGGACACTGCCTAAAGCCACCTTTCCAAATTCCGTGAGTCTCTCCACAGGGTTCAGCTTATTTCCAAAAGCTTGGAGTCAAACTCTAGCACGAAGTTTCCAAATGTTCTCATTACCTTTCCTAAGCCCACACCCATCCCACTCCACCCAAGTTTTTCTAATCTTCCTGTGTGCCCTAAACTTCAGAGACCAGACCATAGAGAGTCCAGCCTTCAAGTGTCTCTTACTTTTAAATCTTTTAGGGCCTCCTTGTTGCCACCAGGAGAAAAATCCTATGTATCATGGCATTCATGGTCTACGTGGAAGACTCACACACCTTTCCTCTTAGCTACATGCAGCCATGGATCCTAGTCATTCTAAAATATCATCCCTGAAATATTAAGGCTTCTGTATACCTGGAAAAAAAATCACCTGTACTCCAGTCGATCTGAAAAAATAAATCCATTCACTGTTTAAGACCCTAATCAAATCATTTTCCTAAACAAGTTTTCCTGACTCTTCATCAAGAAAACCTGGTCATTTCTCTGCCTTCTTATTCTTACAGAACTCTGTGCAGTCAATATTTCTATTGTGACATAGTAAAAAGATATCTAAGGTGTTGTTTTTTTTGCTTGTTCACTTTTCAGTTTTTCCCAAATGACTGATCCACCCAGTGTCTTAAAAGTACTTTTGTCTTCTCTGTGGCTTAGTTCTTGAACCCACCCTAAAGTGCCTGGAATCAATGGAAAGCTGAAATGGTTAACTTATTATTGACCAGCTGCATTTTGATGTTCCTCTGTTCAGTTCACTTGAGTCTCTAAAATTTTAAAAAGTACAGAAAAGATAAGAACGCATGCCTTCTATCTATCTGCTCCTACTTCGGAAGTCTACGCAGTCATTAGAACTTGGACTTGCTGGCCAATCCGCTTGAATACCACACATGATTTTTACTTCCATTTCACAAAGTCAAGGCAAGCCTTTGCTTATGCTTAGAGCACTTCTACTTTTGCCAGCTTTTGTCAACCTCAAAATACTAATGGGATTAAAATGCTAAAACAAAACAAAACAAAAAAACACTCCAATTAAATCTCTAGCTTCTAAATTGGAAAGCCCAAGTTGTTGTTTGTCTCAAGAAATTTGGGGGAAATACTTAATATAAGATTCATGACCCAATAATAACACTCCAATTTACAGCTGATCTTCATGGAAAAGGTCTCTAACTCAACTCCAGTGTTCCCAGCAAGGACAGAGTCTCAGATCCACTGCCAATAAGCAGATCATGAAGAATGAGAAGATAAAGATTTTCTTCACTTGCACCCTCATCCTTAAGTAATAAACACTGCATGACTAATATTCTTATAAGGGAACAAATTCTAAAAATATATGATGAATGAAACCATTACATAATAAGTTAATTGAGATGGAACTTTATTTAGAACACAGATCATCTCGAAGTGGAAATAAAGAAAATACGAACTGAATGCATGCTGTCACAACAGAAACACAGTTACTGATAAGTATGATTCTTAAAACTAATTTAAGGATTATGGAAACGTCTGTCATTTATAAAGGAAAGAAAATCAGGGAGAAAACAAATACAGACTATGATAGGAAAAAGACGTGAGGAATGGCTCCGAGTGTGTGTTAGATTATCATGTTTCTGTAGTAGAGTAGAAAAATCTGGGAGCCCATTTGCTTGCACAGTGCCTGTAGAGGGATCACACCAAAGGCATGTGTGGCTCCTGCAAATGCATACCAAATTCATTCTCCAGCTGCACACATGCTCAGAGCAGCTGCTGCTATTACTGCCCCACACTTTTGTCAGTCTGTCAGCACCTCTACTCTGTGCTATTGCAGCAAGCCACTCAGCTAAGGCTTCTTCGGCATTTGACAATACAAGACCCTCAGCTACAGGCTGGGTGGCACTAGGCTGGCAGCTGTGAGTCTCAGAGTGGTCTATTGTCTACTAAGTCATTCTTGTCCCCAACATTAGCATAACAAAATACCCTTACATTGAAGTTTTCTGAAATCATGACAGCAATCAATGGAAAACAGTTCAATCTACAAAAGTACAGTTCACAGAAGTTTGTTTTTTTTTAAAAAAGTACAACTATTTCAGAAGATTATGCACATCTTTATGAACAGAACTACAAGAAGAAGCTATCGAAGATGTAAATAAAGGGATGCATTAAGAACTTAAACATTACAAAAATACATGTACTCTTATTGCACTTTTTTGCAACACTAAGGTTTTAAAGTATTAAAAACCTATTTAAAGGCCTTAAGTTAAAATTCCTGAATATGCTTTTCCAGATTTATTTATCATAGCTCTGTAGTTCTTAGCAAAAGTACTAACTAAATACAGCAAACTAATTTGTAAAGAGCATTCAGACAACTTTTAGGTCTTACTTTAATGCATCCATGTCTTTTATCATATTATAATCAAGTTACTTATCAATCTTTAACAACTAAAGGCTGTTATTTGTTGTTGGTATTAGTAATAGATTTTTTTTTTCCCTTTTCTTCCTCCTTCCTCAGGTAGCCCAGCCTATCCTTGAACTTCCCACACAGTCAAGGATGACCTTGAACTTCAAGTCTCCTGCCTATACATCCAAAGTACTGAGTGTATAGGCATGTGCACTATGCATGGTTAATACAGTGCTATCGTCAACTCCAGGGTCTTATGCATGTTAGGCAACAATCTTACAACTGATATATACCTCCAATCCTAGTAATAACTTTAAAAAGTACCTTGATCTTTGAGTTTCTAAAACTTTTCCC
Organism: Dicrostonyx torquatus; assembly: GCA_028555095.1. Taxonomy (NCBI): domain Eukaryota; kingdom Metazoa; phylum Chordata; class Mammalia; order Rodentia; family Cricetidae; genus Dicrostonyx; species Dicrostonyx torquatus. The sequence goes on along the minus strand of JAQHUG010000021.1, from coordinate 9,465,977 downwards.
AGTCCATTTATTGACCTGAAATAAAAAGCAAAAGGAAAGGGTTTAAAAAGTAAATGCTAACTTTTTTTTTTAAAAGCATACAAAATCAATTATTCCTAGAACAAAAAGAAAACAGATACAAATGTAACCAGAACTAGTAAAACTGAAAAGGGAAAAAAGCTTGCTTTTTTTTTTAATGGCTTAGATTCTTTCTCTTCAAAGTACAAACCGAACACAATATAGTTGTGCATTTAAGAAAACTTGTTACTCAAAGCCTACCACACAACTGGAAGGCTAGTTATGACCGTGAGTTACAAAGGTCCTTCACTTTAGGAAAAGGGAAGGATGTGGTTCAGTGGTTCAGTCCTTGCATAGCATGTAACTTGGTTTCAGTGCTCGCCTACATGCACAACGCCTAGGTGTGACCCCAGCGCTGCCAAAATGGAAAGGAAGAAAGAAGATGATTCATAAGTAGCAGGGAGTCCTAATGTTCTTGTATACTCAAAACTTTTGCAGGAGAGCCAATTTTAACACATATACACTGGAGAAACAGTGAACACAAAACACCAGAATAAAGGAAAATGGTTTCCTTTGTATGTCACAAGATACTTTAATTCCTTTAGACACTGTGAACAGCTCTGCATTTTTATTGCATTAATTCTCTTTTCTATACAGACACATATCCAAAATATGTGCTGCTTGATCACATGTTCTCATGGGTAAACATTTTGTGTACTGTGATTCTGAGGTAAGTTTCACTTCTGGATTCCTCTTCAAAGAAGCAAATCTTCATTGTAATAGCAGCTCAGGGAGCACTCACTTAGTGTCAGGCATGGTTCACCTGCAATTTCACAGGTCTCAGGTACTACTTAAAGCAAATTTGTAAGATAGGTTTTATTCAAGTTTTAAAGATGATGTTTAATAAGCTTAAATAAACCCCCATAAGAACAGTGAGAGACAACAAAGATGGCAAACAAGGCAGACTTCAACTCCATATTCCTAAACACTATGCAATATTATCTGCTTTCTACAGAAAACATTACTTCTTGTAGTAAAATCTAAGGATATTATTATTAAAATAAGAGAAAAATAGGGGGAAAAGTATGAATTTCTTTCTCTTGTAATCATAATCACTACAAATGACCTCCTAATGAGTTATATATTTTTCATTCAGTTTTATAGCATATATTATTATATAAACTAGTGGTACTACAGTCAACATGTAAGGTCAACAGAGATTTTATTAAATATGGTAGTGCTAATCCATTATAAAAAAAACTCCACAGCCACTAAAAGTGAACATAAGGAAAGTTATTGAAATACATGACCATATCTAATTTAGGTCTTACAAAATAATTCAAGATACAGTCCCTTTACCTCAATTGAAAAGTCCACCATTGATTAAAAAAAAAAATGGGACTCTCAAAGATAGCCAGCAAAATAACTGTTAGATTATTTATTAGTAACAGTATAATTCATAATATTCTATTTTGATTAGCCATACACATAGGCAATGTACACATAAAGCAATCTGGAAGACAAAGCCACAGTTGACAATTAAGGAAAACTTTAATATCAAGGAGGGTTCAAGCAGAAGTGAAAAATTTGAGCAAGGAAGACTTCGTTAAGGAATGGAGGAAAAGAGAAAATAGGCTCTACAGATGAAAATATATAGTATTATATATTATAAAGGAGGGGATGGACTCAGAAACTGGCAAATGAGAAAACATTATGAGTAGGTGATACCTGGCAAGATATATACATGAAAAAGTAAATTAACTGTCTTAGGGAGTTAAGAAGGCTTGACCTTAGGAAACAGTCAAAGAACAGACAGGAAATGAAAACTTATAAAGGGAGTTGGTAGACCTAGAATATCACCCTAAAAATTCCAAATTTTGCTTTGTAAGTGCTGGTGCATTATTTCATATATTCCTACTTACTTAACAGTCAATTAGTCAAGAACAATATATGTGATTCTTTAATGATCCTTGAATCTTACCTTATGCTCCTATAGCACATACATATTAAAATTTAGATCTGAAGGCATTTAACATACTTAAATTTTTCATTGTTCTTTAAAAATGAACTTAGGTCTTTTTTAAAATTTTATTTTATTGAGCTATACATTTTCTCTGCCCCCCTCCTTCCCTCTACCCTCTCCTTCAACCCTGTCCCATGGTCCCCATGCTCCCAATTTACTCAGGAGATCTTGTCTTTTTCTACTTCCCATGTAGATTAGATCCATGTATGTCTCTCTTAGGGTCCTCACTGTTGTCTAGGTTCTCTGAGATTGTGATTTGTAGGCTTGTTTTCTTTGCTTTATGTTTAAAAAACACTTATGAGTGAGTACATGTGATAATGTACTTTCTGAGTCTGGGTTACCTCACTCAATATGATGTTTTCTAGCTCCATCATTTAGGCCTATTTTTAATTGACATATAAAAACTGTCCATAAATATAGGGTGCCATGTGACATCTCAATACATGTACAGACTTAGGTAAATAAATCTATCTCCTCCATCATTCTTTCTCTAGCTTTTACAATACAATAGTCAAGTGCTGTCTACTGTACCTGATAGTTGTTCTTAATTTGTTTAGCTCCTCTTCTGAAACCAAGTCTGTTTTATTGATAAGAATCATGTCTGCCAAAGCAACTTGCCTAAAACAGCAAAGAACAATTGTCTGAAGAAAATTTTAAGAAACTATAAAAACATTTAGAAACAACACGTAAGTCAACATTTCGACTAAGAACTAGCTTGGCCTCAGTTTATTCCCAATCTACTCATTCTACAGAAGAATTTCATACATTACTATGTAAGCTCAGCCAAAGATTATTTGTTACTGATTCTATAAAGATAAGCCTCCAGAGTTTTTAATAAAGAATAATTTTCAGTTCATGGTGTGTGTGTGTGTGTGTGTGTGTGTATGTGTGTGTATTAAAGAAAAGCAAAAAAATTCATCTATTATGATAGGAATAAGGGTAGCCTAGTTGATAAAAATTATAAAATTTACCATAATTTTCAAAAAAAGAGAAAAAGTTTACTTAACATTAAAAAGTTTGTTTTATAATACTATATATCAAAAATATATCAAGATCTTGTGTAAATATCTTCTTCATCCTATGAATATTATTGTTCATAATATTATAGATACACAGAAAAAAAA
>JAQHUG010000021.1:9444156-9455048 GCA_028555095.1 Dicrostonyx torquatus | reverse complement strand
ACAGGGAGAAGTGACTAGAGTTGCTACAATAAGAAAGTGGTACCAAGCTTACAAATTCATATAGACTGACAAGAGCTAAGTAGTGTATGGATGTGTACAGCATTCTGAAAAATAAAAGCAGGAATACGACCTTTCCATTGTCTTCCTGACTACCTACAAAGCTCTAGCATTATACTAAGTGTGTCTGGCAACAGAGGACATGGGCAATCTACAGAGCATTCTGAAAGGAAAGTTTTAGTAGAAGTCCTAGCACAGTTGAGAGCAATCCCTAACAATCCAGTTTTATCACTGTCTAGAACTTTAGAATCTCTATGATCAAAAATTTGATTCATCAAAAATTAAACAAGTTTAAAAAGAACAATGATGTAGAAATTAAAACTGCAATATAAATAAAATGATCTCAGCTATAAAATAAATCTTACTTTAAAATAAATTATTTTAACTTACCGTCAAGATAAATATCACTCCCTAACTCAGCATCAACCCAAAACATAGAAGCCACTGCACCTGAAAGTACATAATATGATAATATTCATCAAATAAAGTATTTCCTCAAATTGCAAAACACAATTTTATCAGTCTTATTTTTCACCAGTGGGACACACAAACTAAAGCTACAATTTAACCTTTTTATGAGAATTACAGTGGCAGGACTTTTCAAGACCTGCAGTCACCCCATTCCTCTCCCTTTTTCTACAAACAATAAATCCGGGCACTCATCAAACATGCTTCTATTGATGCCAAAATACTTTACCAGTAAATATTGTGAAACAATTTGTACACAATAACTGAGTATACACTGGACATATTTCTTATCTCCTGAATATAATTATTCTACAGTCCACAAATAATAAACTCCTCCCAAGGAAAAACAAATAAAACACATTAACTCCAAAAATCACTTGCCCAAAATAAATTCACTTGGAATCTTTATAGAAGAAAAAGAACAAGAAAAATTACAAGTTCTTTGGTGGTACTCACTGTCATATATTTACTTAGTACTGGGCATAAAATTTGCATCTGAAGAAAAATTATTTCTAAGAAACAAATTAAAATTTGTATTTGACAGGAACTGGTTTAACACAAAACCACACATTCTGATTAGTGTGCCACAAAAAAGAAAAGGAGACTGACAGCAAGGAAAGCATCGCTGTCCCAGTTAGTGATGGTGCTGTCTAAAACCATGAGCAGAGGGGCAAACAAGGACAACTGAACAAATTCCACTGTCCAAAGCTGTCTACCTACTCTGACAAGATGTGATCCCGCTAAGCATCACTCTGTGTCAACAGTGAAACACCTGTCAGCTGTTTACAGTGATTACTCATGCAAGACATAGCAAGGGCCACAAGATCTAATGGTTTCCTGATACCTATTGATTTTTTTCCCAAAAACTTAATAGTTTTCCAATTTGACTGAAATAGGATTTGTGAGTAACAGGAGCAGAATCAATGTCTGTCCTCTTCAAGAAAATTACTTTACCATGACAATTATTTAGCTAAGAACTGGAGAGTGTCAGTCTCCTAAGCGAGAAACAACTGAATTGCCAATAAGAATTATTTCCACTTTCTTGGCTAAAAACATGGTTTTAATTAATAAAGGTGGAAAAGAGTAAATTTCCTGCATCATGATACAAAACAATAAGATACAAAAAATATTAATTTCTTTACTTAGCCAAATACATAGCTATGTTAGCATCACAGTTTTATAACTTTAAAACCTCACTGCTTTCTATTCAAATAAACGGCTTTATGTCTTCATAAATGTATGAAGCTTTTATTCTAAACATCATTTGCACCTGATTCAATTCTTACAGGATGCTCAAGAATGATCTGAACTATAGATGTAGGTGCTTAAGAATAGCAAAGATGAGGGAATGGAGTAGGCGATTCTTCTCCCAAGAAGATTAGGCACTGTCTGAAGATAATTTTAGTTGCTTCTAAGAATATACTACTGGTAGGCAGAACTAGGGATGCTGTTAAACATTCTATAATGCTCAAGATAGTATCCCTCACAGAAGATAACTGGCCATCCAAAACATCATTTGTGTAAAGGCTGAGAAATTCTGAACTATATTACAGAATCTCCCTTCTTTAAAACCTGATAAAACAAAAAATTTTCATGCAAGTATCAAAATTATATCAGAAAAACCAAAAAGCAAGTAAAGATCAGCTCCCTAACCAAAAATTTAGAAGTGCAATAGTCAAAGTCAGAAACAAAGTTCTACATGAATGTAATGGTTTGAACAGGAATGGACCCCAGGGACTCACATATTTGGTCATTAGGGAGTGGTGCTACTTGGCAACAATTAAGAGGTATAGCCTTGTTGGAGGAAGTTATGTCACTAGGGATGGGCTTTGGGGTTTCAAATGCTCAATCCAGGCCCAGTGTTGCTCTCTTCCTGCTGCCTTCAGATGCAGATGTAGAATTCTCAGCTACCATGTCTGCCTATGTACTGCCATGCTCCCTGTGATGAGGATAATGGACTAAACCTGTGAGGCTGTGAGCAAGCCCTAGCTAAATGTTTTCCTTTATGAGTTGCTGTGATCATGGTGCCTCTTCACAGCACTAGAACACTGGCTAAGAGAGCTACTGTGGCCTTTCCTAAATCAATTCCCACCCCCAAAAGAGGTTGCAGAAGAATAGTTTACAATATCCTACTACTAATCAGAAACATCTTCCCAAAAGACAAGATGTAGGACTAACTGGAAAGCGGGGGATGTCAATGATACCAACAAATATTTCAAGACTAAAAAGTGTTAGTCACTTCTATATCAGGAGAAGTTGTTTTGTCGGACTAGGAACAAAAGGAAGAAGGTCTATGAGGTCTAGTGATGCCCCACACCAGCAAGGATTGACTATGTACTATTAGGTGAATGGAACAAACCCAAGACAGCCATACTGGATATTCGAGGCCAGAAGCTAATAGTCACTTTATCTCATCAGTCTATCTGGTCACCCATTTCCATTAGCTTCCTTCCTCATGTGTCCCAATAATACTCAGCTTTCAAACTGGGGCTCAAAAATTTTGGGGGGTAAGATAGTGAAGATATTAAAAGGAATTCCTCATCAAAGGTAAAAGACAGTCCTCTGACCTTCCCATACCAAGCACAAAAAGAAATACAGATAAATGTCAGAAGGGGAAAAAATGAGTAACTTACTAGCATGACAAATTGCAAAGGATTCATTTTGAAAGGAAACAATTCAATAAAACAAATAAAATTTGAAGTAGCTCTTTATAGCAAAAAATCTGAAAGCAAGGGGACTGGAGAGATGGCTCAGTGGTTGAGAGCACTGGCTGCTCTTCCAAAGGTCCTAAGTTCGGTTCCCAGCAACCACATGGTGGCTCACAACCATCTGTAATGAGATCTGGTGCCCTCCTCTGGCGTGCGGGCATACATGGAGGCAGAATGTTGTATACATAATAAATAAATAAATCTTTTTAAAAAAATCTGAAAGCAATACAATACAAAAACAAGCGTGAAGACAAAAAAGAGCAGAATAATATTCTGAGGCCTTGTATCACTATATTTGGAATCAATTCAATAACACCATTGTTTGGCCAATAAATTAATTTACAATAGTAAGGAACAGATAAGAAATGAGTATAAGGAGGATTATTGACATAAGGAAAGCATAGATTATCAGAGTAAACGTACCTGCAAAAGATAAATGGGAACAATTAAAATAGGGCTAAGGGCATAGCTTAGTGGTAGAGCTCCTACCTAGCATGTGCAAGGTACTCAAAAACAATAAAAAGAGAAAATTAGAAGCCAGAGATTTGGCTCAGCAGGCAAGGCTGCATGCACACTGCCAAACCTAATTCTTGTGTTCCAATCCCAGGACCCACATGGTGAAGAGAGAACTGACCAACATGGTGAAGAGGAGGGCAATCTCCTACAGACTGTCCTCTGAACTCCACACATGTACCACAGCATACATCTTCATATTCATTCTCATTTATTCATATTTATTCATTTTTTCTCCCTCTCTCACCCTCTCAAGCACCTTTCCTTGCCATCAAAAATATAGACAAATCAATATAATTTTAAAAAGAAAATTAGACTAGTTAAAGGAACAAAATAAAATTCATTATGAAGAAAATTGGTTTCATTAGTACAGAACCAAATAATATGACAGAAAAAATATTCACAGTAAGAAAAAGTGAAAATGTCCTTAAATAAAGTGTAGGAGGAAAAAAAATGACTGAAAATAAAAACAAATTCCCACATTTTTATCAGATCACATCTGTTTGGGGTCTGACATCAGTGACTTTTGATGTATTATACAAACATTTGGGGCCTAATCATTTTTAAAAGTTTTTATGTGTATGAGTGCTTTGCATGCATATATATCTGCACCATATACATGCTTTGGGAAACAAATTGGCCAAAAGAGGGCACTGAATCCCCTAAAACTGGAGTTACAGATGGTTATGAGCTGTCCTGTGAGCTCTGGGACTGAACCTGGGTCCTCTGGAAAAACAGCTAGTGCTCTTAATTGCCAAGCCATCTTTCCAACCCCTGGAGCCTAATCCTTAATGATCAATGATGTCCTACCCAATCTCAAGAGCACCCATGTCAGGTAGCTCACAGTCACCTGTAACTCCAGTTCTAGGGGATCTGACACCCACTGGCTTCTTTGGGTATCTATATACATATGGCACATACTCATATAAACACACATACACACACACACATAAAAATAAATCTTTATAGAAAATAACTCATTCCTACCAATAACTCTAAATCAATTAATATAATTTTAAATTCTATTAACAGCCTAACCATCTCAAGAAGTACACTGACAACTCTTATGTGACACAAGCTACAATTTCTCTTCCTTTGAACAATGGCAAAAATTAAACGCAGAGTAAAGGGTTAGCGCTGCTGAAATGACACAACAAGTAAAGCACTTGCCATGTAGGAGCCAAGGCTAGACCCAAAACGTCCATACAGAAGCTGGGTGGACATGGCCACCTACCTGCAACTCCATCATTGGGAAGTAAATAAAGAGACTGGAGATAGGGAATTTATGAAGCAAGCTGGATAGCCAAACCAGCAAAAGTGAGAAGCTCAGCTCTTAGTTCACTGAGAGACCCTGCATCAATAATATCTAAGGTAAAAAGCCCATACATATTTGAATATGCATACATACATGGATGTGCACCACAGAAACATATACAAAAAATAAAGTTTTAATCTCATTTTAGCTATCTCTCTAAGGTATCGAAGAATTATATGCTGGTTACTAATAATATCATTTCTTACCAGGATCTGCTAGTCCAGTGGTCTCTAAGAGTATGTAATCAAATTTCCCCTTCTTCTGCATCAGATTCTCTATAGCTCTAAGGCCATTGTCCCTGAGAATACAAAAATACAGTAATAACTGACTACCCAAACATTTTAAAATAGTCACAACACAACACAAAAATATTTTCAGGTACACACAAATTTAACTCCTTAAGCTTCTAATAAAATGTCCAATATTTAACAATGATAAGAAGAAAAAAAGCACAAATACAGCAGAAATGATGTGTATTAATTTTTATTAAAACTAAAAGCAAAAAAATGTTATCTAACAAAAGTCAATATTTATCTTACAGATTTATAAAAGGAAACCAGTATATATAATGATGAAATTTATCATCTAGAGTAGTTCAATATGAGATTAAAGGAACATTGTTGCTGCAAACCTTTTAACTCTAGTCTGATTACAGTATAGTGTAATTTCCTTAAAAAACAAAACAAAACAAAACAAAAACTCTCATTATGCAGTTCAGCCTGACCTGGAATTGTCAATCTTCCTCTTCCACCCCCCAAATGCTGGGATTACAGGCTTTTATTACCCCTTTTTTATCCTTAAACCAAAAGTTAGGGTAAATATTGAATGTGGTGCCTTTTTGTTAAGAAAATATTTATAATTACTTTCTCTTTCCAGAAAATTTGACTTGGTGTCAAATAGCTACAATTGTAAATAACACAGGAGAAACTCAATTCACCATAATATAGAAAAGTCAGAAGCATATGTACTAATTCTGATGATTTATCCAACAGCTTATTTTATCAGATAATTTATCCAAGTTGCTGTTTTATGCCAAGTACTCTTCTAGGACCAATGGTAACTAAAAAGACATTGCCCATGGAAACTTAAGTAGTAACCTAACCACTTAACATATTTAACATAAGGTCCTTCCCCTGTTTCTGTGTGTTTATGTGCTAATACTCAGACCTGAACACAAAGCCACATATATGCTAAGGAAGTATGCTACTAATGAGTTACATTCTCAATCCTCTTTTTACTTTTTATTTTGAGATAGGATATTATTAAGTTGCCCAGGCTAGTTTTGACTCACTTGGTAGCCCAAGCCTTGAATTTGGGATCCTCCTGCATCAGCCTCTCAAGTAGCTAGGATTAGAACTTATCACCAGGCTTGGCTAATTCTTCCCTCTTTCTCATGTGTTTGTATGTGTAGGCATGTGTGATATGTATATGCACATGTGTACATATAGAGGACATGTTGGTGTCTTTCTCAATGGCTTCCCACTTTATTTTTTTCTAACAGGGTCTCTCACCTAAACTGCCTGGCCAGGGAGCTCCAAGAATCTCCCAGCCTCCCTGCCTACCCAGCATTGGGATTACAAGCTCACACCGCCATGCCTGGCTTTCCATGTCAGTACTTGGGTCCTCAAGCTTGTATAGGAAGCACTTTATCCACAGACATTTCCCAGCCCATGGTTATTCTCTTTTATGACAGTCATTTATTTTTTAGTTTAAAGAGACTGAATACTTAGGGGTTGGAGAGATGACTCAGTGGGTAAGAATAACTGCTGATCTTCCAGAAGAACAGAGTTCAGTTCACAGCATCCATATGGAGGCTCACAACTGTCTGTCACTCTAGTTTCAGGCATTCAGTACCCTCACTGGAGTCTGTGGGCACCATGCATTAATATGGTACACAGGCAAACATGCAAGCAAAACACCTATACACATAAAATAAACTTTTTTTTAAAGAAAAAAAGAGGTTGAATACTTGGAAATAAGACTAATGACATGTTAAATTCAGAACAATCTTTTTCTACATGTGAAATAAGACACTGAAAATAATTTTGAAAAATTCAATGAAACAAATAAGAATAGCAAGAAACACTTAAAGAAAGCACAACCTTGGTACAAGCTATGTAAGTAAATTCAGTTAAATTACACAGGAAAATCAAAACTGGAAATATACTCAACAGACACCTTAAATCAGCCAACAAGCACACAGTAACCCACTCCTTACTTCACTGAACAGCAGAGACAACCATTTCTAAGTTCCAGCCACTCTTCATAGAGTTCTCCACCTTGACTGATGGATAAGGATTTCTCTACCGCACTCCCTAGAAACAGGAACAGGCAGTCTTTAGATTACGTTTGCTAGCCAAGCAAAATCAGAAGGATGTTCAGAAACAAGGGTACATTCCAATGAAGAAACTATAGTTTAGAACATGTATTCTTTCATAACTCTAAATCAACCAATTAAACTTAAATTCTATTAAGATTAAAAGTTTCAAGAAGTAGTATATTGATGACTCTTCTGGGATATAAACCAGAATCTCTCTTCTTTTGAACAATTAGAAGTAAACCTAAAGTCAGTAAATATTTAAATGATGGTACTCTAGATGATTTTAATTTTTCTTTCTGTAAGCCTTAAATAGAGCCAGGCATGGTATACACCTGTAATCCCAACACTCAGAAGCCTGAGGCTGAAGGATCTGGATTTTAAGACACATCTGGGCTCCAAAGGAATTTACAGATCAGCCTGGGCTACACACTGAGACTTTATCTCAAAAATGTAAACAAACAATGGTTGAACAGATTGGCTAGTGGCTAAAAGCACTTGCTGCTCTTGCAGAGCACTGGAGCTCAGTTCTAGCACCCACACTGCACACTGGACAGTTGACAACTACCTCTAACTCCAGCTCCCAGGAATTCAAGGTCCATTTCTAGACACACACACACACACACACACACACACAAATAATTTTGAAAAATTTAATGAACAGGGGCTGAAGAGATGGCTCAAAGCTTAAGAACACTTGCTGCTCTTGCAGAGGACCTAGATAGAGTTGATTCTCAGCACCCACACGGCAGCTCACAACTGGCTATAATTCCAGTTCCAAGGTATCCAACACCCTCTTCTCCAGTCACGAGGAATTCATGTGGAGTATAAACATACATGCAGGCAAAACTCTCATACACATAAAATATTTATAAAATATTAAATAATTTAAGTTTCTAAGAAGACAAATCCAAAATTAATAAACACATCTCCTTCCTCCTTCAGACTCTTACTTGTCTGATTCCATTTAATAGAGGTGCTAATCTGAAGACATTTTTCTTCTCATCCATTGTAAACTTTATAAATATACTGACAAGCTTTTTAAATACTGGGTTTTGTAAATTCTTCAACCTCTTATGAAATTGTTTTCCTTGTAATTCCTCACTAAATTGGTGGTTTCTGTTATAAGGTTGCTTCTAAATATACTTTAAAATCCTATTTCACTCTAACAAAAGTTTTTAAGCCATTTAAAATGTCATCTAAAAATTAACTTTTATTCAAATAAAATGTCTCAGTAAGGTTTACCTGGGAAATGAGTACACATGGGATGTTTATCAAAAGAATAGGTTTAGATGTTTAACTAACAATGTACCTATAGTGATATGTTATGTATGTTTTAATAAATAAAGCTTACAAGAAGATCAGAGGGCAAAACTAAGCCACTAGAGGACAGGCAGTGGTGTCATTCACCTTTAATACCATGATTTGGAAGACAGAGGCAGATGGATCTCCTCTGTGAGTTCAAGGCCACCCTGTGCTACAGCAGGATCATTGCAGAAATAGATACAGGTGGTGGAGGCTCAGTACTAGAGAATCACACAACTTTAATCCCAGCATTAGAAGGGAATATAAGACAGAAGGAAACAGAGGCTCAGGGCTCAGCCTGCAGTTGCCCAGCCTTGGTAGAGTAAGACTTCTCTAGTGCCTGGCTGTTTTGCTTTTCTTATCTTCCGCTTGAATCCCAGTATCTGTCTCTGGGTTTTTTAATATTCACGTTACCAATGCCACAGAAAAGTTTTAAATAGAAAAAAAAGATTTTCCTTTTACATTTATGTATTTTCTGTTCTTATTTTAGTTGGGTGATAATAGAGTTTCACATAATTCATCAATTCATTAAGCATGCATGGGCAGCCCGTTTATGGCAGTTCTCCAGTTATTCCTAACCTGGACAGTTCTAGATGCTTGTGTTATTGTCACACCCAAGGTTCCACAGTCTTCCTTTATGCTGTCTATCCAGCGTTTTTGGGGTCTTCCTCTTTGCCCTATCCCGTGCACTCCTCCAAAGCAGTGTTATCTTTGGGTATCTGCCATCACTCATTCCCATAACAAGGTCCGAAGTATCTCAAGCGCCATTGTCATATCCTGTAGTTTACTTCCTTCTGTAGATGAAGATGCTGTTTCTTAATGTACTTGTTGCACAGCCTATCTCTTCATGCGAATCCTCCAAGACATGCCATCTCAAACACATCCAGCCACTGTCTAGAAGCGTTTTATTGTCCAGGTTTCAGAGATGTAGAGAAGGCAGCTCAAGACAAGTGTCTCATATACTTGCAATTTTGTTGTTGTCGCTAACGTCTCTTGCTGACCAAACCTTTTCTAGTACCTGGAACATAGCCCTTGCTATTGCTATCCACCTCTGGATGTCTGAAATAGTTCCCTCCTCTGAGCTGAGGTTTCCTCCCAGACAGACAAAGCTGACTGTTTGCTTGAGGTTCTGATTCTTTATTACAATGTTAAAATCCTGTGCACCCTTCCCATGTGTTGTATCTCAGTCTTCTCTATGTTTACTTCCATACTAAGGTTTTCGCTTTCTTCCACCACTCTATTTACCATGGCCTGCAGCTCATTTGAACTGTCAGCAAGTAGTGCTGTATCACCAGCAAAATGCAACACATGGATTCAGAGCAAAACTGATCAGATCTTCACTTTGAGGCAATTGGCAGAAAAATACGAAGAATTCAGAAAAGACTTATATGTCTGTTATATCAGCTTCAGGAAGGCATTTGATAACATTTGGAGGAAAGGACTTTGGGAAATGAGGTTCTATGGGTACCCAGAGAAAACCATTAAGAATACTAGAAAATACTTATAAAGATATCTTTGCATTAGTCAAAGTCTATGGAGAACTAAGTGGTAAGTTTAAGACAATTGTAGGAATATTACAGGGATGCATCCTACTCTTTAATATGTTCCTGGAATTAATAATAGCAACAGCCCTGGAGGATGACGAGATAAGCGTGCAGATCAGTAACTGACAGGTATGCAAATCAGTAACTTGCATTTCACTAATCACATAATACTAGGCTATATAAAACATTAAACAGTACTGAGGATGTTGCAAAAGGCAACCACAAAAACTATACAAAATGAAGAAAAACAGTAAGAAATAATAAATAAAACCAGTGTACAATGAACTACCTATTAATAAAAAGCTGGAAAAGGACTACTAGAATCTTCCAATTATTAATGGCTAAAACCATAGTTCAGAAAGAGAAAGGAAGAGAGAACTTTCTTAGTATACTGAAAACCTTGCACCACAATCAATCAGTCTCTTTAGATGTATTTTACTTATTATATATGGGAGAGGGGCTTGTGTTTGATGTGGGCAGACTGTATGTGGAGGTCAAACTTTTGGGAGTTGATTCTTGCCTGGCTGAGCCACAGTCTCTCTTATTGCCTTTGCCACTTCACTGCATACACCACTACACTGCACACTCCAGGCTAGCTCCCACTACACTGCACACTCCAGGCTAGCTCCCACTACACTGCACACTCCAGGCTAGCTCCCACTACA
>JAQHUG010000021.1:9380349-9395483 GCA_028555095.1 Dicrostonyx torquatus | reverse complement strand
TCCGCTGTGCATGGGAATGGTGCATCAAAACATTTTCTCCTCCTTTTGAGCTCTGCACCTCAGGTGTTTGTCACAGCAACGCAAAACAAACTGACATGGCTAGAAATGAAATAGTAGGGATGTGGGTCCACGTAGTTTGACGTCAGAATTCAAACGAAACAACCGCATTTTCCTACCTTCCCCCTAGGCAAAAGTATATTTTCATAAATCATTACGTATATAATAAACAGAAACTTACCAAATATGCTATGAGAAAGAATAAGCTGACATGCTTATGAGAAAACGATTATTTTATTTATTTTCTTTTTGTGCTTCATTTCAGAAGGCAGCGCAGTGTGGTTGTCAAAGGACAACTTTTAGAGCCAAATTTCCCACATTTCAATCCTGTTACAACCAGTTACTAGCTATATAGTTGCTTAGTCTATGTCTCATTTTCGTCCTCTTAAAAATGGAGATGGCATGCCAATTTCATGTTTTTTTTAAGTCCAAAATTAATTGCAATAATATATTCTTGATTCTTATTATTTTCTCACATGACTGAATATCCAAGTGTTGCCAGAGGACTTGGTTGGGAATTTGTCTCCTCCTACCTTGGGCAGTTCTGCTTGGTGGAAGCAGATGACCTGGTGACCACTGATGGTCACCACAGCTGCAGTGGAGGAAGGAAGGCTCTCTTCCATGTGGTTCCAGGAAGAGTTGTGGATTTGATGCTGATACTCACAGATCCTCTGGCTTAAACAATGGGAGACAGAGTGGACCTACTTACTAAACATGGGAAAATATGGGGAGCTACTGAGTACCGGCCTCAGCACTCTCTCAGGGTTCAGAATTGGACATCCACGACACGTGAAGACTGGCTTGGGAATGGGATTGAGGGGTAAAACAAACCCATTGACTTTGGCAAGAAACTTTGCATGTTTCTTTCATTCCTTAGGGGAAGATGAGCATAAGGCATAAGGGGCAAGGCATCAGACATAAGGGTAAGGGTGAAGGACATAAGATTAAGGCTAGGGCATCAGGCATAAGGGGGTGATCTTCACAAAGCTTTCAGCTTATATAGACATACAGACAAGTGAACAATCCCAAAGGCAGTAACAACAGTATCAAGCATGCATTTTTCACAGAGTCAAAAGAAACCTGTGGATCTGGCAAGGAGGCACCTTATGTCTCAGAGGGGGTGTGTCTGTGAAGTTCCCCTGTGGCCGGAAACACAGTAGCTGTACTGACCTGTGGATTTGATTTGCATTAGCATCTAGCTGGCTGAATTAAAAAGGAACCTCTTCTAGGGACCTTCCTTTTGACTCCAACAGAATGCCTAGGTAAGAATTTTTCTCTCTGAAGCTACTTTTAGTGACTCAGGCCTTTTTCCTATATAAACAGTTAGTTTCCTGGGTTATGATCTTATGTTACTTGAAACCAAGGTGAAGGGTAAACACAGAATATTAGTAGCCTATTAAGTCAGGGCAGAAGACCAGTAGATTACACTTTCCTGAGTCTGATATTAGAGCAAACATATTATCTCCTGCACGAGGCTTCTTTCTTATCAGTGACCACTGTCAATAAAGAAAGTTTGTGTGTGTGTGTGGGTATTATTTATTTATTTATTATGTGTACAATATTCTGTCTGTGTGTATGTCTGCAGGCCAGAAGAGGGCACCAGACCTCATTACAGATGGTTGTGAGCCACCATGTGGTTGCTGGGAATTGAACTCAGGACTTTGGGAAGAGCAGGCAATGCTCTTAACCTCTGAGCCATCTGTCCAGCCCCTGGGGGGGTATTTTTATGTAGATTTTGGCTATGAGAATAAAGATTTGACTGAATCCTTTCCTCACCGTGACTTTATGATATGAGAAGAGGTATCCGGTCATCCTACAGGAAAAGTCAGGTTTATACACTGCTGGGATACTGTAGAAGGAAGAAATGCCACGATTTCACAATATTTCTATAGAAGTGACAGTGACTTATCCAAAGGACGGATATGCCCGTAGCTCTGCAACCTGAGTTCTCCAGGAGGAATGCATATATAGGAATGTATATATACACTTCCCATGACTAGTCCAATAGATCTGTCAGCTGTACGTTTACTGTATAATACTTGTGGGCTCACCACAGGGGAAGAAGACAGAAAGGACATATTCTAGCACGATATAGCTTTTCTGTGTGTCTGAAGGCACGAAGAGGTAGGCAGGAGCTTCTCCTTTAGCATAGTGAGGTCCATAAGAAGTCAGACTAGTACAAACCAATGGGACAATTGTTTCTCCATGGAGATTTGCTTGGGGTGGGGTGGGGGTTGTCCAAAAGGAGCTTGTTTTTTCCAAAGGAGAATGTCAGCGTCAGCCTGGAATGGAATTCTACCACCTAACCACCTAACCACAGGGCAGAGCTGTTCACTCTCTGCAGAAACAGAAAGAACTGGAGGAGTGAACGGATTTAAAGGATGCCCGAGAAACTGTTCAAACACGAGAACTAACCAAAGGAGAGGAGACTGATTCTTTCTTTGGGGAGACAGGGAGATGCTGGGGAGTCAGAAGTGAACAGAAACCCTACAGAACAGTGGTTCTCCACCTGTGGGTCGAGACCCTTTTGGGGGTTGCATATCAGATATCCTGCATACCGGATATTTACTTTGTAATTCATGGCAGTAGCAAAATTACAATTATGAAGTAGCAATGAAATAATGTTATGGTTGGAGATCACCACAGCATGAGGAACTGCATTAGAGGGTCACAGCGTTAGAAAGACCGAGAACCACTGCTGTAGAGTCATATGGTGTTCCAGGCAGAGGCAGAAGTACCTAGACTAGGGGGACCTGCACTTAGACTTATGATTCCCCAATAAATCCCACCTCTCTACATGATTTTTGAAGCTGTGACAGTAAATTGTGACTATAAACTTGATTAAAATAAGAAATGTTCATAGCAAAAAACCAAAAACCCAACCCAAACCAAAAACCCCCCAAAAACCCCAAAAACCAAAAAACCCAACCAACCAAACAAAAAGAAATGTCCATAGTATTAGTGACACACAGCTTTGGGCGTCCCAGGGATAATTAACTGAGGGAGGAGACCTGCTCTAAATGTGGGCAGCACTCTCCCATCCTAGACTGAATGAAAAAGGAGAAACGAGTGCCAGCATCCTCCTTTCTCTGGTTCCTGGTTGGCCCAGATGTGAGCAAAGAGTCTCATATTTTACGGCCTTGCCCATGAATTGGATCCTGCATCCACGCCTTTTTCACTAGGATGGAATCGACCCTCAAACCATGAGCCAAAATAAAGCCCTTTTCCATGAAGCTGCTTCCTGCCAGTTACTGGTCACCATGATGAGGAGAGTCATCATTTATTTCTCAAAACAACATGCATCCCTCCATCAGCACCAGTATGTGTGCACAAACTGAGAAAAGTTGCCAGAACCAGGAGGCATATTGCCCACCTCATGCTGCCCTGTAATCTCCTGGATATCAGTTGCATTCTCATTGTGGAATACTAGGTGGAAAGAGAGTTTTCCCAGAGCAACAACCTGCATATGCAAAAAGTAATTGCTTTTGGCATTCAGTGCCTGTTAACCCAGGCTTCATTTTTCTTCACTTTTTTTTTCTCGGAAGTACGTTGGTATCTCCCATCTCTGTGCTTCTGTTGTATAGTGTTCTTTCTGCCTGATATACCCCCAATAACTCTTCTCTGCCTGCTGAACTTGTCCATTGAGTCTCAGTTCCCACATTGCCATGGCAACAAAGCCAATCTTGTTTGGTGTCAACCTCTCTGCCTCCCCTCAAGAATAAGTCATTTCCTGTCTGAGCTTCCTCACTCTCCCAGAGTTATGTACAGCAAGAGGTTCCTGTGCTATTCCACAGAGCCTGGGCCTCCTTTTCCTTCTGCATGTGTGCCTCATTCCTAGACCATGAGTTCTAGGAAGTCAGAGGACAGTATTGTTCATTGTTTTGTTCCTGCTGTCACCCAGTACATGCCTTGATCTATAGTGACCACTTGGAGAGTGTTTGGAGAATAGCAGTGTAGACAATGAGGAAATTCGTGCTTTTTTTTTCATGAGTCCAAAATCCTTATCATTACAATATTATGTAGTTTGATTATTCCTGGATGCAGAATATCTACATTTGGATCCAGTCCAAGCCTTATACAGATAACACTAAAAGATATTATGTCCTGGTTTTAACAGGCTTTCTCAGATTGCCAGCCCCCAAATCATGACATGAAGACTTAGTATTAGTTATGAATGCTCGACCTTATCTTATGCTTGGCCCACTAGCTCTTATAACTTATTTAATCTGTTTTTCTTCATCTATATCTTGCCTCAGAGCTTTCTTTTTTTTTTTTTTACCTTACTTTCATCTTGTATGTCCTATTTTTTCTGCTTCCTCCGTGTCTGGCTGACCTCTGGCATCTCCCTCTCTTTCTCCCTTGCTCTCTCCTCTTGTTCCTTTCTCCTCAAGCCTGAATTCCTCCTCCTGCTTATTCTCTTTGCCCGGCAGCCCTGCCTACCTCTCTACCACCTAACTATTGGTCATTCAGTTTTTTATTAGACCAATGGGCAGGCAAGGTAAAACAATTGCAAGACATTTTTACATAGTTAAACAAATGCAGCATAAACAAATGTAACAAAGCTAAAGTAATATTCCACAACAGCTGGTTTGAAATAAATACAAAACAGAGCTGGAAATGTCCATCAAAAGAGAAATTAAAATACTCAAGAGAACAACACATATTGATCTTGCTACCTTCCGAAAGACATGGGGAACTTGGCCACTTCTACTCAGGTTCATTTTAACAAGTACGTAGCGAATGTGCGCATCCGCTTACTTAACCGAGTACCAACTATGTGTGAGACTTTGTTCTGGGCACTGGAGATTCCACCATGAGACAAACACAAATATCTGCTATGCTTGTGGAACTTACGTACTATCAGGATGAAGAGTGATCAATTAAAAACGAACAAAGTATCTAACGCAGTGTTCTCTTGTAGTCGGCCTGCCTTGTACCATGGAAAGTACACTGCCCTCTTACTTTACTATCCTCTAACTAGATCTCATTTCATTCAAATTCATTTAACCTTTCCACATGTAAATATAGTACACCAGGCCAGGTGGAAGAGGCGCCAGGGAGCATTGTAGAAGATGACATCTGCGCTCAATCTGGGGAATCTTGGAAGATTATGGAGACGGAAGAAGGGAGGAGATGTAAAGACATCCTCGGCTTTCTCTGTAGACCAATGCTGGTGTATTGACAGTGACATCGCCTTCCTAGCCAATTACAGAGTGCTGGCAAACTGAAAGAAGTTCTTCCTCATGTGGGAAAGTGTAAACTTGTCTCAGACGCTGAAGATGGAAGAGAATGGGATGAATAACAGAGACAGGGGAAGCCCCAGAAGAAAGAACACTGTCTTCTCGAGGTGAGGTGCAGATCTGCCCTGCTTTGACTGACGGCAGGCCTGTCAGTCACTGAGGAGAGGATATAGTTGATCACAGAGGCTGCTGAGAAACAAAGGGTAGTTGGCAGGGACTTAACCCAGTGGCAGAGACCAGTTAAACCGGAGTAAGCAAGGGGTTATAATAAGCAGGGAAGCCATTTTAAGTTTGGTTATCCTGACATGGTCTCGTGAGCTAGGATGGAAGCAGGGAGAACACGGGTATGTTTAGAAAGAACACATGGCATCTCCTGGCAGGGGATTAGATATGCAAGGTAAAGGCGAGGGCAAAGCTAGAACTGACACCGTCTTGTAATCAGAGAGCAGCAAGCTGGTGGTGGTCTTCCAAGACGAAAGACTGGTCCAAAGATGGTGTCGTGTCATTGGGATCATAGTTAACTTAAAGCTGAAGCCATAGCCTGACCTGAAGGCTTTTTCCTACTACACAACTCCAGAGTTTAAACTTGAGATACTGGGAAGTACCACCAACAATAGAAACAAGTGGCTGTAGAGGGACAGTTAGCATCTGGTTGCGTAGGAGAATTAGAGGAATTTAGTTTTGTGGAGCTTTCAGATGGACGTTTTAAGTGGAAGTGTCAAGGCGACAGGTAGAACTTTAGGACTGGAAATGGCTCTGCTCGTACTGCTCTGTGATCTCAGACAAGTCACTGTAACCCATCTGATCCTCAATTTCCCCAGTTGGAGAGTAGAGATAATGTTATTACTTAGTGGTTGTTATGAATTAATTAATTAACTGGTGAATTTATAAAGAGTGCCTGGTCAAAACTGCCTGGTTCCAGTGTTACTTAGTTGCTTGTTAAATAATACAGGCAAGATGCAATTTAAAGGAAAATAAAGTTGGGGGAAAGCAAAATGAGAATTTAAGATAATCGATGAATGGTTGGTTGGTCATGGAATTTGAGGGAGGTTTTTGTGAAAAGGAAATACAAAATTGAATGACACACTGATCTAGAGAAAGAGGAAGGCCCAGAGAGGCCTGCAAATGAGGAAGGGGAGCCTTGCAGAGCTAGCTCTGCCCAGAGGAAAGAGGAGAGAAGCTCAATGATAGGGAACTAGGAGGCAGTGAGAATGCAGAAGGAGGATGCTTGGATGGCTGCTTCTGGAGTTTGGTGGTGAACTCCGAATGCACACAAGAGCAGACAAGGCTGTGCTAACTTCATAACACGTTCCTGACAAGCTAAGTGACCATTAGGAAAATGTGGAGTTATTTCTTTTTTGTGTTTGTTTGTCTTTTGTTTTTTCGAGACAGGGTTTCTCTGTGGCTTTGGAGCCTGCCCTGGAACTAGCTCTTGTAGACCAGGCTGGTCTCGAACTCACAAAGATCCGCCTGCCTCTGCCTCCCGAGTGCTGGGATTAAAGGCGTGTGCCACCACTGCCCGGCTGTGGAGTTATTTCTAAGTATGAACTGACAACATGGACAATGATGTTGGTCTAATATCTATAGTTAGGTAGCAAATACTAAGTTGAACATAGTATAACGTGAAGCAAGATATAGGATTTCATGGCATTCTCCTGACCATCTCAAACAAGGTTCCTTAATGGAAAACTCTGAAAATTTGAGATGTTCTCATTACATTTCACTTGTGTTTGTGTAGAAACAAGTCTATCTTTGTTCTATATGGACGTTCATGCCACACACATATAGAGACCCAGACAAGTCCATCTGTAAGTGAACCAAAGGCTCTGGTGAAAACGTTTCAACAGATCACTTATTGTTTACAGACTGAAGATGCAGTTATATAATTACTCTTTTTAATATTTTTCTATCCAAATATTTCCCCATAAATTTCATTTTAGTAAATATCTTTAAGATACCTTTGTAAGTCAGAAACAAGAGGTTTTTCTTTTTAAAGGCCTTTTAAAAAATTTGCACTGGAGCAGGGCATGGTGGCATATGCCTTTAATCCCAGCACGAAGGAGGCAGAGGTAGGCGGATCTCTGAGTTCAAGGCCAGCCTGGTCTACAAAGTGAGTTCCAAACAAAGAAACCCTAAGGGGGCAGGAAGAAATTGGCGATGGGAACGGGCTCAGACCCTGGAGCACCTTAGGCAACTACTCGACTACTATTCGCCTTAAATTGATCACGATGGCCTTGCAACCAATCTGTCGCACAGGCAGGCCTTGAATTTGTGATTCTCTTGCCTCCACCTTCTGAGTAGCTGGGATTACAGGTTTGGATTGCAAGTAATAGTTGGTTTTGCTTTGTTACGTTTTCTCTTTATTAAAGACGTGTTTTTTATAGTCTCTGTATTTTTATGCTATGCACATTGTCTTATGTGCTTAAAGGCATTGGTATGGGGGAAGGGAGAGTTACCTAACCAGCTCTGAAGATTTTCTCAACTACCTGCACGGCCAAAAGCAGAGGAAGAAGGCTGCCAAGAGCAGACAGCATAAGGCCCACAAACATTTTAGCATTAGGTTATAACTTAGGTTGCATTAGACCAGTGCTGTCCAGTAAGAATGCAATGTGCCAGTGTGAGCTGCCTAACGATTTCTTGCATTTACTTAACTCCAGTCACATTTAATATAGGGAAAAACAAGTGAAATTATCTTTAATAATATGTTTTTCTTTACTTAACAGATTCCAAAGGATCGTTTTTAACATGCAATCAACACAAAAATTTATTAAGACATTTATTATTATTTTTTTCTGTACTGTCTTGGAAGCCCAGTGTGTATTTATTTTTCAACCCATCTCACTTCAAACTAACCAAAAATTCAAGTGGTCAACAGCCAAATATGGCTTGTGGCTTTCATATCTAGACACTGCAGCTTTGAACCACAAATACACCCCGTTCGTATTTTCTAAGGCAAGTTGACAAGTAGAGACACACAAAGAGTGTTCACACAGCACAACTTGGATCAAGAGAATGACTTGTAACTGGCACATGCTTTTCCATCCTCATATTTTGGGAATTTTTTTCTCCTCCTCCCTCTTTCAGATTTCTTCCATGTGCCAGAGCTGGACTGGTCAAGTTTCTCCAAGTGAAACTAACCTACTTGAAATCAACGCTGTGTGTAGTGAAAAGTTTTATCTCTGGTCGTAAAAAGAAAAATTATATAGCTCACAATATTTACTCCTGGGACGGATCTGTTATAATAAAGTGTTCCATGAATGATAGTGTGCATTCGGTTGGAAAAGTTGACTGGTGTCCTATGAGATTGCCGTTTTGTTGTTGTTGTTGTTTTCAAACTGTCGTCTCCCGGGAATGGCGTCAAGCCTCCGGGAGGCCCCTACAGAGCCCCGGGCTGCTGGACAGGGCGCGCGCTGCCCCAGCTGCCCCAGTTGTCCCCAGGCTCCGGCCGCCGGCGGCGTTTCCGGCCAGCGCTCGCGGTCCCCGCTCGCCCGCCGGCGTCCCTCTCCACTCCCGGTCAGCGGCGGGAAGCGCGCGCCTGCGGTCGGCGACTCGAAGCATCCGGATCGCAGTTCCGCGCGCCGTCCACGCCCTCGCCGAGCGCTCGGTGCGTACCAGGCCGGGCGGCGCTGTGGGCGGCGGTGCAGGGCCCTCCCCCGGGAGCTGCGCCGCCAAGGTGGAAAGGCGGAAGTTTCCCGGCGCGGCTGACAGATGAGGCTGGCGGCGGGCGCGACGGGCGCTGCAGCAGCGGCTGTGCGTTCGGGTCCCGTCCCACCGCACACTCGAGAGTCCCGAGGTCGACGAGCCGCGCGCGTGCCATGGCCACGCTGCCGAGCGCCGAGCGCCGTGCCTTCGCGCTCAAGATCAACAGGTAAGAAGAGTCCGCGGCGGGGCGCGCGGGGACTCAGCCGCGTCCTCGGTGTCCTCCGTCACCCGTGTCGCTTCCCCGAGCAGCCTCTTGAGCCACCTCCCCAACCCCCGCGTGGTCGCCGTTCTGACAGGTGGCGGGACCGGGAGAGCGTAGTGCGCGCAGAGTGTGCGAGTGCGGTGCCGCACGCCGGGACTTGTCTTACAAATTGTGCCTTCCTTCCAGGATGGAAAAGGGGAGGGGAGCGAACTGGCTGAACTCAGCTTTGCTTTGAAGCAGATCCGTCCGTCTGTGCCAGGGTTAGGGCTCTTCCAACCTCCCCTCCCTTTCTAGAAAGGATCTTGGCTCCTGATGACATCGCTATTTTTATTCCTTGGTCCAAAGGGAGCCAGCAATGAAGTGGAAAAAGTGATTTTTGAAATTCTTCATTTAAATGAGCAAAAAGGGACAAGCCGTAGCTGACATTTAAAGATCTATAGCACTCCAGTCAATTTACGATCGGAGTTGCCCAGGCGACATCTCTACGTGTTGATTGCTCAGAGTTCTCAGTAGACTTGAGCGGCAGCGCTTCCTCCACTGAAAACTGCTGACACGCATTCAGGGGCATTTTTGCCTTGACCTGGGAAATCTAGACTGCCTGGCTGAAAGATAGCGCGGAACTCCACTGTGAAGGGCAGCCTCTGGAAGATTTCCAGTTTGTTTTGTTTTTGTGTTTTTCGATTGAGCTTGTGGGAAGTTGATCCACAGTAAATTCCTCTTTGGGCTGCTAGGGAGGGAAGCTTGACCCACTCTACCATCCTTGAATAGTGTTCAGTGAAGGACTTCAGAGGGCCTATGGCGCTGCACTGTGTAGTTGTGAGCAAACTATTTCTCTTACGTCACGAATTCTTCTGTCAAATTAGTTTAATTATTAATGTGGACTATATACAAATGTTGTAGGCTAAAGGGTGCTAGTCTGAAGCCGTAAATCATATCAGATAGTCTTCCTGCGGGAGCTTATTTTCTGAATCAGGGTTTCATGGCTGTTGTGGGGTAGTAAGGGCTGTGCATAGGAGTTTTTGGTGGATGTCATGTTTTAGCTGTTTCTCCTTACTTGTCCCTGTCCTGAGAAAGAAACAAGTCAGGAAGCAGGAACAAGGGCAGGAAGATGATAGGATTCAGGTGGGGTGATACTGATCTAAAGCAAGTGACCCAGGCCTAAGTTAACCCTGCATGCAATCTTACAAGGAGTTATGGGGTTGGTGTAACCCAAGGGTTAAGAATAAAGGACTTGAGCCGAGTGGTGGTGGTGCACACCTTTAACCCCAGCCAGCACTCAGAGGCAGAGGCAGGCGGAACTCTGTGAGTCCGGGGCCAGCCTGGTCTACAAGAGCTAGTTCCAGGACAGGCCCCAAAGCTCCAGAGAAACCCTGTCTCAAAAAAACAAAAATAAACAAAAGAATTAAGGACTTGAGCCAGATGTGGTGTTCTTGCCTATAATCCCAGCCCTCAGGAGGCTGAAACAAGAAGATCACAAGTTGAATGCCAGTCTAGGCTTCATACAGAGATCTTGCAGCAAACAAATGAACAACAAAACAAAAACAACCACCCAAACAAAACAGTGTTAGAAAAACCAAGAGCCGGGGTACAATCAAATTTGCTTACAAATGGGCTGCTTATTGCAAACTTACTATATAACATTGGGTGTACGCGTTTTTAATTTTTCTTAACTTTGGTCCCTCTCCCTTCTCTCTGTCTCTCCAAGGTCTCACTTTGTAGCCCAAACTGCCTTTGAACTCCAAAAAATTTCTGCTTCTGCTTCCCAATTGCTGGGATTGAAAAAAAAAAGCCACACCTGGCTTTTGTGCAAGTGGGAATAATCCTAATATCTGACCATAGTCTCTCCCTCTTCTGCCTGGGAGGGGAACTGAGTGAAGCAGAGTGGGGACAGAGTGCTTATAAAGCCTGGCTCAGAGTAAATGCTGAGTCAGTTAGCTCCTCTAACAGTGTCCCTAGCTTCATCCCGGGCATTGTCATCTCTAAGGTCCCCATTTCCGAGAGTTGAAGAAGAAAAATAAGGAAAGCTGAAGCTGAAGTATTTTCTCGGCAGAGATCATCTGGGAGTGGGCATGGGGATGCTAATGCCTCCTGGAGCTTTCCTGGGGTTGACATCTCTCACATATCCTATATTGTGCCGAGAACCTCATAATACTCATTGGAACAGAATGTTTGTTCTAATCTGGCCAAGAAGTGCCCACCCAGAAAAGTAAATGTAAGATGTTTTCTAATCTTCTGAAAAGAAGATAAATAGCATTTTTCTGTTCTGTGAGTTTTTTTTAAACCCTTTATACCATTCTGTATATTGGGTGCAAGAATTACTCTAAGGGCTTGGCATGAATAACTTTCAGAAGAGTGGATCAATAAGAATGTGCCTAGTGGTAATATAACATTCAAACCCACCACTTAAAGATCACACCCTGTGTTTCAGATGTTGTTATCACAAAACCTTAGGACACTCAAGTCATCTTGTACAGACGTGTTTAGCTTTGTCAACTTGACACAATCCAGAGTCACCTGGGAAGCAGTCTAACTGATGGGTTCTCTCCATCGGTTTTGCCTGTGGGCATGACTGTGTTAGATTCTCTATTGTTATTTGATGGAGGAAGACCTAGCTGGTGTGGGCAGTTCATTTCCTGGTTGCATTACAGTGAAGAAAGCTGACTTAAGCAAGCCAGAGTGTGTCTATGCCCCTTTTGTGCTTGGTCGTGGGTATGATTAGCTGCTTGAGTTCCTGCCTTGACTTCCCCAAAATGATGGGCTGTGACCTGACATTGTAAACCAAGTAAACCCTTTCCTCCCCCTAAGCTGGAGATATTTTACCATGGAGAGGGAAATGAAATGAGAAGAGAAGGAGGAAAGTCAAGCTAGAGATGTAGGTTGCACAGGGCATGTCATTTCTTAAAGGCCCTGCTGTCAACAAGGGCAGTCAGGGCTGCAGCTTGCTTAGGACAGCACTCTTCATTAAGTCTGTGCTATTTTGATCCACGTGGTATGAGAATTCCCTTTAAAAGCAAAGAATTAACTTTTTAAAATCATTTCAGTAACAGCGTTGACAATTCCGTTTCTGAGTAGTGCAGAGTATGCAAACAATGTGATGGTTTGTGGTTTGAAACATGGAAAAAAACCTTTGATTTTACATGTGTCTATCAGTTTTAAAATAGATCAGATTCCAAAAGTAAGATTGTGTTGAAATATGGCCATTAGGACTTTTAGTACAAGTTCCTATTTTTACCTTTTCATTTAACATTGATATTCCTTATTTGTCAGGTGAACCACTGTTCTTTCTGTCGATGAAATACTGCAATTTGACATCATAAAAATTACAACTGCAAGGAGCTCGGCTCTGTGCCTCGGTTTCACCAAGGAATGAGCAGTCTCCAAGTCTGTGAAAAATGTTCCCCGCTGTGTTCAAATTTCTGTGGCTTCCTGAAAGCATCATTGCCCAGTGCAGGGCCAGGGCCAAAGCCAGAGGAAGTTGAGAAGGCTGCCAGCAGCTGTCTCCCCATGGTTGTCTGGCTCTCTCATGCTCTCACAAGCCTAGATTCAAGTGCTGGAAACCTTGAGGTAGGGAGTGCTGGGAGCGTCCTGTGTGACAGTAGCCCTTGTATATGATTTATATTGTTGTGTAGATTGTGACATTTCTCCAGAACCTGTAGCTTAGAGCTATAGAGCACAGAACTCTCACTGAATTGTTCTGAGTTGCAAGAGTAAAGTTAATTTCCTTGCGAACAATATGCATTTGTCTTGAGTTTAGTTTTTCCCTGATTGTCATGCAGAAGAGAAACAAGATCTGCATTAGGTAGTCACAATCATGTTGTGCTTTGGGGCTTTAGGAACTGGAACTGCTGTATTGGATGTATCGTAGTCCTCTAGGGAGCATTCCCTTGTTAATGACCTCTTTGATTACTGGAATTTTCTGCTTTTGTAGGTGCCGGAAATTATTAGTCAGACTGTGAAGATTCATTAAACAGTACCTTGGTTTCTTTATTGGTGTAGGAGGGTCCTTCTGTATTTGGGTTGCTTTCATTGGTTGAATAAAGAAACTGCCTTGGCTTTTTGATAGGGCAGCCCTTAGATGGGTGGAGTAGACAGAACGGAATTCTAGGGTAGGAAAGGCTCAGAGAGAGCCACCATGAAGCCGCCAGGGTCAGGCATGCTGAATCTTCCTAGTAAGCCCACTACCTTGTGGTGACTTACAGACTATTAAAAATGGGTTGAAATAAGATGTAAGAGTTAGCCAATAGAGGCTAGAACTAATGGCCAGGCAGTGTGTTAAATGAATCCAGTTTGTGTGTAATTATTCCGGGTATAAGCTAAAAAGCAGGCCTGCAGCCGGGAGCCAGGCGGGACGGAACAAAAAGGCCCACACTCCTCTCAGGTGCTGGGAACACAGCCCGCACCTCTTATTACACTTTATCCTTTTATACAGTGTTGGGTATTAAACCTAGGGCCTTATGCATGCTAGGCGAGTGTTTGACCACCAATCATTATTTCTTACCACTTGTTTCTTTCAAACACAGAATAGGTGCAGAACTTGATCAGATGTTAAAGTAAAATAGGAACTTTGGATTAAGAAAGAAAATATATAAACTGTTGGGGGTTATTAATAACCTTCTGGACACCCAAAATGAAATAGAAGATATTGAATGAAATAGAAGATATGACTGTATCTCACTGTATATGAAGTTCTTACTGTATTAGTTAATTTCTGTTGTGTGATAAAATACCATGACCAAAAGCAGCTTATGAAGGAAGAATTTAATTTGGCTTATGGTTTCAGAGAGAGAGAGTCCATAATGGAGTCGGCAGGGGTGGGGGGCAGTATGGCTGCAAGCTATCAGAACAGGAAGCCAAGAGGTCACATCTTCAGCTGCAAACATGAAGCAGAAACAGCAAACTGGAAGTGGGAGAAGGCTTAAACTTTCAAGGCATGCTTCCTCCATGAAGTTTACACCCGTTCCCTGAACAGATCTGCCAGCAGGGGATCAAGTGTTCAAATACCCAAGCTTGTGGGGAACAGTTCTCATTCAAACGTCCACACTTATCTGTGGCGGATATGGATCTAAATGTTTATATCGTAACTCACCCACTTCTGTGAATTAGGAACAATTACTTTCTTCATTTACAAATGGGGAAAGAGAACTCAGACAAGTTATGTAAGTTCCCATCTCGCACTGCTAATTGAGGTCAGAGCTGGGATTTGTACTCAGTCTGTCTCCAGAATCCTGCCCACCTACTCACCACATCATGATGTGTCTTGGGTTTGTTTTCAAACAAAGAAGTAACAGTATTTACTATCTACTAAGTATTGTGTCAGACAGCCAAATTTCCAGCACTGGTGCGGGAGGCGCTCTCTAGCTGCCACCCCCGATGAGCAGCTAGCGGCGCTGATATCTACTGGAACAGGGAGAATCATTCTTTTTTGAAGGACCAGTGGGAAGCCCCACACCCATGTACACATGGGCAGCACTAATTGGACTTGGTGTGACTGAAAAAGAAAACAAGATGTGGTTGGGAGGGAGACGTGTTGAGAGAATATAAGGGGAGTCGGAGGAGGGAAAAGGGTGGACGTGATCATATTTTATTGTATGCATGTATAAAATCTCACAAATAAAAATTATAATAAAGAAATTATAACAGTTGAAAATGTTTATTTTTGATTTGATAAAGAAGTACACATATTGAGGTATCATACTGTACTCAATAAATAAGTAGTTATTATTTGTGAATAAAAATGAAAATAAAACAATAAAAAAAATTTTAAATTTTCTTAAAAAGAGAAAGACATGCCAGTCAGATGGCCTAGCTGGCAAAAGCCCTTGTCTGACCACCTAGAGACCTGCCCTTGATGGAAAGACAGAACTGATTCTCCAAGGTTGTCCTCTGATCTTTACATATTCACCATAGCACATGCACCCACATCCATACACACA
>JAQHUG010000021.1:9359065-9369837 GCA_028555095.1 Dicrostonyx torquatus | reverse complement strand
GAGAGAGAGAGAGAGAGAGAAATACAGAGACACACACACAAAGAGAGACAGAGAGAGTATGGACATGCATGCTCATCCATAAGCATTGTGCTCTGTGTGGTCATTAACATTCAAACAGGCAGATTAGATAATATCAGATGGAATTAAAGATGAGAACTTGGACTTGGGGATATAAGTCCATGGTGGCACTCTTGCTCAGCAAGTGTAAGGCCTTAGGTACAATCCAGGGGTGTGCAGGGGTGATAACTGTAAAGTCACAGGTCTGTTTGGTGGTGCTTTCTCAAACTGTGCTGAGTATAAATGCCGAAAGAAGTTCTGAAAGTGATTTCAGGAAGACGGCTTTCTCAGACTGACTTACATGATGCTACTCATGCGGGTTTATAAAGAACAGCAGTTGTTTACATAATGTGTGCACTCCAGCACTATTTTCTAGTCAGTCTTTAACATTATAGTTTCACCACTCTTTTCCTGGGATGGCCAAGCAGGACATTTTTTAAGAGCCTTTTTTATTTCTCCCTCAGCTGAATGTATCCTGTGATGCATTTGAGATAGGCATCTGGGTCTCAATAACATGGTTATTTTTAAATGCATGTTTTTTAAAAGCACAGAATAAAGATGTTTGTCCCCAAGCCGTAGGACTTAGAAAAGTGTGTTGGTTAGCAAAGGACTGGTGTCCCGTCAGCAGTCTGCTTGAGTGTTTTGCTGGTGTAACTGAACCATTACCCCCAAGCTCTGAACGTCCAGTCTAGCCGATGCACCACAGCTCACAGCAGAGAAACTCAGAGGAATGACCATAGGTACCAACACTTTCTCCTAAGGATTCTGCCTCACCCTGCTGCCCTGCATTGTTGTGCTCCACACTGAGCACATGCCTTCTTTGGGACACTGGATCTCTCTCACTCAGGTCTCTGCTGGGTAACATGAATGTTCGTTTAGCAGAAGCTGGGCACTCTTTATACACTTACTCCGCTGGGCCCCGTCTGAGGAAGCTGGAGTCCTGCAGGTGCCAGCAATCCTACACTAGTTTACACCGCAGTGCGTTTCTCTCCCTTACGTTAGTGAGGACAACATAGGCTGGCAAAGCAGCAGGCCATATCCTGCTAGTTCATAAGACGGTCTCAGGCCTCGGTGGCAGCTGTTCTTCCTAGAAACAAGACTCTCACCTTCCTTTTACTCTTATGGCTGGCTGGCTTCATCTCCTAATATCTTTTATTCCAATCACTGTCTCTTTTCTCGGTATCCTACAGAAGGGCAATTGAATTGACCTATTCTTCTATCAAGTTTATCCATTCTGTCTTGTTCTTCACCTGATACTTTCATTCAGACCAACAGAGAGTTTGTGTAGCACGATTAATAAAAACCCATAGACAGATGTTGGGGTTCAACCTGCAGGTCAAAAACAAAATAGTCAGTCACTGGCTCTTACTTCTACCTCAGTCCAAAATGGCCATTCTGCCTCCAGAATCCTCAGAATGAGTCAGACTGAGAGCTGTCTCCTCCCAGCTTATATTCCTCTCTAGTGCTGGGATTCCAGATGTGCACCACCACTGCCTGGCTTCTCTGGCGAACTAGTATGGCTACTGGGATTAAAGGTGTTTGCCATCACTGCCTGGTCTGTAAAGCTGACCAGTGGGGCTGTTTTACTCTCTGAACTTCAGGCAAGCTTTATTTATTAAAAAACAAATGAAGTGCCACTACATTTCCCCTTTTGTCTAAAATAAAAAAGGTTATAACTAATATAAGAAAACATATACAATAAGTACAATGGCTATATACAATATACATAGGCATTAAATACATCAACAATGTCTAGTCCATTTGCATTTGACAAATTCAGAGACATACTCTAGATTTTTTATTGCCCATGAATTTTCTGGGTATATGGGGGATTTAGAAACAAAACAGTTTATCTTCTGGATTGGCAAATTAACATAAATGGAAAGTTAGAGAACACAGGACACTGTTGGATTATGTGGCAGGATGAAGGTTATGGGTAGAACCCAGAGTGGGAGAGGCTGTGGCTTTAGAGTATAAGGACATGTCTCTAAAGAGGTGAGGTTTCAGCCAGGCTCTGTAGGGCAGAGCTGTGGCTGATGCTTGGAACAGGTGAGGTGGGAAGGATGAGCCATGAGAACAGACTAGGGAGTTCTGGTGTGAAGTGGTATTTGGGGTGAGGAGAGGGTCTGGCGTGCAGACGTTGAAAGGAAACTTGTGGGACTTGAGAAACAACTAAGTATATATTCACTCACTCATTTCTGCATGCTGACTCCATGCCTGGCACTGTTCTAACTATGAATGGAGTTATGAATAAGCTAGGCCAGGCTCTTGTCTTCAAAGAAGAAATATTCCAAAGAGGAGACAAGAAACAAAGCAACTAGCCAAGAATATATACTATCAGCTATAGTAAAAGCTGATAAAAGATATGAAGGGGCATATGAGGTGTGGACAGCTTAGACAGCATGCCCAAACTAAAGTATCTGAGAGACCATCTCTGGGCCGGGTTGTACAGGGATCAGTACAGTGTGTAGGAAGATGCCTTGGCTAGGGTTTCAGTTGCTGTGAAGAGACACCATGACAACAGCAACTCTTACAAAGGAAAGCATTTAATCGGGCCAGACGTACAGTTCAGAGGTTCACTCCATTATCATCATGGTGGGACTTGGCGGCATGCAGGAAGACGTGCTGGAGAGATAGCTAAAAGTTCTATATCTTGCACAGGCAACAGGAAGTGGTCTGTCTCTCTGTGTGTGGCTTAAGCATATATGAGACCTCAAAGCCCACCTTTGCAGTGACACATTTCCTCCAACAAAGGCCACACCTCCTAATTGTGCCACTCCCTATGAGCTTATGGGGGCTAATTACATTCAGACTACCATAAGAGACAAGCAGGAGTGTGTGTGAGTGGAGCAAAGGGAGGAGCTGGGCAGAGATGAGAAGATGCAGGTGACAGTCCTAGAATCACAGAGCGGCCCTAGAAGCAGTAGAAAGAGCACAAGTGTTATTAACTGGAATAGAAGTAAGAAGAAATTGGGTTTTATGTTTAAAAGGTTAATCTAGGAGCTGGGAAGATGGTTCTGTGGACAAAGCACTTGCTAAACATGCGTGAGGGCCAAAGTTCTGATCCCCAGTAAAAACCAGACAGACATGGTGGTCCTCCTGTAGTTCCAGGCCAGGAGGCAGAGATGGGAATATCTGGATCAACGTAGCTAGTCAGACCAGCAGCCAGAGATCCTGCCTCAATCTGTAATGTGAAGAATGAATAAAAAAGCGCTGGTATCATATGATAAGGGCTGGAAAGATGTATAATAAGTGCTATCCCTGACCAAGGTTTTTGACTTGTATTTGGGCATGCATGTAATGCACATAGCATGCTTTTAAGGGTTTCTTCAGAGTTTTTTACATTCAGTATCATCAGGATCCCTCTATGGACAAACAAGATAAAGGTGGTGTGAGTACATTTATGAAAACTGGAATTTAAAAGTTAGTTTTGAGAGGATAAGCTTGAATTTCTCTTGTAGAACCTTTATTTAAGAATACATGCCTTGATCAATTCAAATGCATGAAAAGTGCGCACCATTTCCACAGAGCAGTTTGAGACACAGACTTGGGGTTTGAACCCTAGGTCAGGGACTCATGATTAGGAAAATAATAATTAGGAAGTCATTTCTGAGGTGGGAATAATGATTGAAAAATGGATACATTTTAGGGGACCATTAATATGGCCCAGCAGGTAAAGGCACTTGCCACTAAACCCAATGAACTGAGTTCAAACCCTAGGACTCACAGGATAGACAGACAGAGAGAACTAACTCTCCACAAGTTATCTGACCTCTATTGTCTCACACACACACACACACACACACACACACAAACAAACACACACACGATACATCTTCTTCTGGAGATGTATGAAAAGAAAATGAATGGATCCAGGACATGAGTCATACCTAAAGGGAACTATAAAGAGGAGGAAGAACTGTGCCAAGATGAGGCAAACTGCTACATATACTAGGAAAGGGAGCTGGCGGGGCAGTGAAAGCCCAGATGCCACATTTCAAGGGTGAAGCAGGAGCCACTGGCTTTGCCTTGATGGCTCGTGGAATCTCCTGAGGCAGCAGTTTTAGTACTGTTCGAGGAAGTCGGGTCTCATCAGGTTAGAGATCGAGTCAATGCGGAGGAAATAGAGGAAGCTGACAGAGGCCACTCCTTTAAAACATCTGTACAGACAGAAAGAAGTGGGACAACGGTAACCAGAAACTCCAAGGAGGCTGTGACTTCACACAGACATGATACTGCATAGAAGAAAGGACATGCAGAATTTAGAAAGAGTAGCTTAAGTCTATTAAATAACTAGGGGTGGAGTCTTTGATGTTGTTCAGTGAGTAACAAGGCTTTAAAAATCCAGTAGTTTACAGAATATTGGGTCTTATTATGGTATCTTCCAGTGAAGTGATATGCATTGTACTTCGCTCACATTCATCTCCCATGACCCTCTCTTGTCCTCACTTTTCCCTTGTGGTGCCCCCCTCTATATCTCAAGTAATCTTCCTCTGCTTTCCTCTCTCTCTCTCTCTCTCTCTCTCTCTCTCTCTCTCTCTCTCTCTCTCTCTCACACACACACACACACACACACACACACATACACACACACGTACCTATATTCTTCACATGAAAGAAAATATGTAACACTTGTCTTTCCTGTTTCCATTGCACTCTTATGTAACTCTCTCTTTGTTCTCTTCTTCCCACACGATTCCCTTCTACTTTCATACCAGTAAGAGTTCTAACAGTAATAAAGAGTAATAAGTAATAATGAGATTCTACTTAGATATCTTCCACATAGGAGATTTTGAGACATGACATCTTCATAGACAGCATTACCTTTACGAATGTAGTATTTGTTTTAGTTTTCTTATGTTTACATTTCTCTTCCTAGTTCTGAAGAGATGGCTTAGTGGTTAAGACCATTGGCTACATTTCCAGAAGGCCTAGGTTCAATTCCCAGCACCAACATGGCAGCTCACAGTCATCTATAACTAAAATTCCAAGGGATCTTAGTTAGTTCTCTATTGCTAAAACTAAACACCACAGCCAAGACAACTTCTAAAAGAAAATGTTTAATTGGGTTTATGGGATTCAGAAAGTTAGAATCTGTAATTGCCAAGTAAAGGCATAGTTCCTAGGACAGCTGACAGCTCACATCTTGACTGGCAAACAGGAGGCAGAGAGGGCACTGAGAATGTCACAAGTTCTTTGAAACTTTGAAGCCTGTCCCCAGTGACATACCTCCTCCAACAAGGCCACGCCTCCTTAACCTTCCCAAACAGTTCCACTAACTGGGGACCAAGTATTTAAACTTATGAACCTATGGAGACCATTCACATTCACATCATCACGGGACCCAATGCCCTCTTCTGGCCTGAGTGGGCACCAGGCATGGATGTAGTACACAGACATTGGAAGAAAATGCTTATACATATAAAAATAAATAAATCTTGAAAAAAACAATTTATCTTCCTATGTGTGAAGTAGAAGAATGACAGTATTTTTATTCTGATACACACTTGCTGTAAGTTGATATATTCCTCTGTCAAGAGTCCTGAGCTCCAGAACGTGAGCTTATTTGATTTAAAGAGATGTCTTTTGAGGTATAATTAAGCTAAAGTGAAGTTACCCTGTGTTAGGATCATCTCAAGTCCCCATCACTGGTGTCCTTGTGGGAAGAGCCTCAAGGTCCCAGAGGCAGCCATGGGAAGACTGAGGCAGAATGGCTATTCTCCTACAAACCAAGGAATGTTAAGGATGCCAGCCAGACACTACCAATGCAAGGATTCTTCCTGGTATCTTCCCAGCATGGCCTAGTTGACACTTTATTTCAACTGGTGGCTTCCAAAACTGTGAGAATAGTTTCTGTCATTTTAGGTGTCCAGTTTGTGGTAAATTTCTGTGTCTGTTCTAGGAAACAAATGCATTCTAAAATTTTGCAAGGTAAAAAACAGCTGATTTTGTTTTCTTGGTTCCAGCAGTCTGGCTGTTTGGGTCGGGCCAGCTGCATCACCTTGTGTAGCTTTTATTTGGGGGAGTTATGTCACAGCTACCTGGTAGCTGGGGTGAAGTGGCAAATGACCTCCTGCAGGAGTTCAGGCCCTTGATGCTGACTGTTGGGAGCCCTTCCTTCCCCTCTTCATGGGTCTCAGGATCACTCCTGGCTTCCTAGCCTCCCTACAAGGAGTGTGAGCATTCTAAGAGGGTGACGATGGAGGCTGTGAGGCTTCTTGAGGCACACATCTGGAGCTGAGCTTCAGTAGCCTCAAGACTCAAGTAGGATGGTGCTACACAATGCTTGGCCATTTAACTCTATCCCATATAGAGGCGAGGTGATCCTGTCCCCATGACAACAGTCAGACTGTTTAAGCAGAAGGTCTTGCCTTTCCCTGTTTATATCATAGTGCCCATTTTACGGGCAGAAAGACTGAGAATGGATGACGCTGACTCCCATAAAGACACCAGTGAATCATCCTTTGTGTGAGACTCTTTGGTCCATGGGAGACATCGTTGTGTCTGGGAGAACAATCATAACCCTGCCTAGAGGCAGGTGAACAAACTTAACAATGTCTTGGCTTTCTCATAGACCCATAATTACCCCGCTGAAGCCCGGATTGCACAGCTGTCTGAAACAGAACAAGGAAGCAGTTTAAGGGCATCAGAGACAACCAGGGTTGGCAGGCACCTTTACCAGCAGCAGCCTCTTGCCAGCCCAGCTGCTTCCATTTTACGCTCTGCTGTGTTCTGGCTTTCAGGTTACCCTGGTGAATAGGATGCTGCATCTATTTCTCAAATTCCTCAACTCAAAAATTCTGTAAGAAATTTCCCTTAGGCCGTTGATCAGCACTGTTCCTAAGGTTCACTGATGCATGGTGTGTGTGGGGAGGGAAATAAGGAGGTATGGTGCAAACCTGGCAGCCACTCATCATTGTGTAAAGAGAGCAAGGGCCTTTGGAAGTCAGCTAGGCATCTGTGGCACTGATTACAGTCACAAGGAAGGAGCAGAGTGTTTCGCCACTATGTGCAGGCCTCCTTTGGTTTGCTAGATAAAAATGTTATGGTCTACATCACAGGATCTGGGTGTCATGTCTACAAGGGAAGCAATAACCAGAGACACATGGAGAAGGTGCCTGAGGTTCTAGAGGGAGACAGTGAGAATTCAAGGTGGATTTGGAAGTCGGGAGTGGATAATGTGGGGTCAGGGTGTGTGTGAAAACGTGATTACAGTCAGGAGTACCAGAAGGCCCGAATGTAACTGCAGACTGGAAACCACACAACTGCTAAGGAACCAGGTTGGTTGGCCTTTTTCTTTCTTCTTGGAGCCTCTAACCTTAAAATCTTCTAGGAAAGCCCACATTGAGATGATGTGAAAGCAGCTGGACTGTGATTAATTTTGAGTCATAGTTGTCAGGAGATGCAGCATGGTGGTTCTGACCTGGGAGGAAGAGGTATTCCGAATGTTTGCTCCTGTAGTCTGTGATAGGACAGCAGAGATGAGAAGTTGAGTCATGTACTCTCCGTGCCTGGGTCTCTGTGGGTTAGCCATCTCCTGCTTTGTTTATGGTTGAGTCATGTGCTACTCCGTCTCCCTAGTTGATGTTAGATGCCACAGTCACGATAACAGCCCACAGGAAACAGCTCCTGCCAGCCCCAGTGGCACTCAGGGCAGATTTTACAAGTTCTTTGCTTTCCTCAGTCCTGGGTTTTTCTACCTGTAACATAGAAATATTAATGCTATCAGCTTCTTGGGGTCGTCTGAAGTAGGTATGAAAATGCTACACAGACTGAGCACTGACCATAGTGATGAAGTGCCTGGAAAGTGGGCTCATTTCCGTCATCATGTCGTAAGGTGGCATGAGGTAGTACACCTGACGTTCTGCATGGGATCAAAACAGGAAGTGGATTAGTAAGGACAGTGTCACCTAAACTGCAAATGAAGTATGGAAAAAATGTCAAAATAACAGCCACTACAACTTAAAGAAGAGTTCGGCAGATGTGGTGGCATGGGCCTGTAATCCCAGCATACAGGAGGCCGAGACAACAGGATTCATAGTTCAAGGCCAGCCTGGGCTACTTAGTGAGACCCTGCCAAAAAAGAAAGGAAAGAAGGAGGGAAAAATATTTCGTTTCACTTACAAGCACAGCTTATATTTGGAATGGGCACATGTAACATATGAACATAGAAGTGCATCGCTCACACTGTGGTAAACTTTGGTGGAAAGAGACTTAAATGCAAAATGAAAAATAGGATGATAACTTTCCCAGGAATCTCTTGTTCTGAAGACTGGAAGAGATGGCAGATCACACAGCTGTGTTTTCCTAAAAGCAACTATTATGGACAGTCCCAAGTAATGGAAGACTACAAAGAGAATTGTATAGACCTGTTTATACAAAGGGCCTGTTGTGAGCATTTGTATATGGGATGGAAATAAACAGAATGATACTGAGAAGAGCTAATAGTAAGATGTGATTGGCCCCGAGGAAGAGCAGCCACACTAGATATGATGCCCTGAGACCTGCGGACTTGCCTCCTGTTTGTTCTCTTCTAAAATGGGAAATGGCTTGCTAGTCCAAAAAAATGAGTCACTTATACAACAAGCTGAAGTACACAGAAGCAATATTTTTAAAAAATAAAAATGAATTTCCAATTGTTGGACCTAAAGTTCATCACTTTTCATAGGTTGCTAAATCACACACACACACACACACGATTTCCACAAACTTGGAAGCATGCTTAACAGTCTTTTATAACCAGCTTTGTTATAAAAAGTTAAGACAGCAGCAACAGCTTTGCTTGCCATCTTGCCATTTAATATGCTTGGTTTACATTTCTTTTTCTTTTTTGTTTTTTGTTTGTTTGTTTGTTTGTTTTGAGACAGGGTTTCTCTGTGTAGCTTGGTGCTTGTCCTGGAACTAGCTGTCGTAGGTAGACCAGGCTGACCTTGAATTCACAAAGATCCGCCTGCCTCTGCCTCCTGAGTGCCGGGATTAAAGGCCTGTGCCACCACCGCCCAGCTTGGTTTACATTTCTAATAAATGTGAAACATTCTCCTGAGAATGCAGACTTTCTCTAATTCTTTATGGGACTGCATTGGCTTCCAATTAATCACAGTTAGAAAAGGATTGTACTAAATGCATGTGTGCTATCAGCTTAAGTGTGTGTGTGTGGTGTGTAAATACATGTGTGGGTGTAGGTGTACAAGCATGTGTGTACACATACATGCCTGTGGAAGTCAGAGGACATCACTGAGTGACACTCCTAAAATGCCTTCTCTTCTTCCTCCTTTTCTAGACAGGTCTCTCGTTGATGTGTAGCTCACCAAGTATGCTGGACTGCCTGGTCACTGAGCCCTAGGTGTGTGCCTGTCTCTGCTTCCCCAACACCAATTACAAGTGAACACTACCACACTCAGCTTTTTTTTTTTTTTAAACCTGGTTTTGGGGGATCAGACCACAGTCCTTGTGTTTGCAAAGGCAAGCGCTATACCAAGGGCACTATCTCCCTGGCCCCTTTATTCTCATCTTTAATCATTCAGTGGGATAAATGCCACAGACAGCAACTTGGGTTCAGATGTACGCTCTGGTCTGTGTGGCTGCTGTGCTGTCTTTTGGAAGGGCTCGTGTGGTATCTGTTATTAAAATAAAGTTTAAAGATGTTTTGAAAATTCTAGCACCTCTAAGCATGGCCTCGCTTATTGGGGTGAAAGTCAATTGTTTTCGACAGGGTTTCTCTGAGTTCCAGGATGATCTCAAGCTTCTGAGCTTCCTGCCACAGCATCCCTAATAGATTCTAAAATAATTATTTTATAGGCACCTTTAAGAAGACATTAACCTCCAAAGTTTGACTGGAAACCATTATAATGCTTGAGTGACTGACTGACTGATGTGGACAAACACTGTTCATTCTGCAAGCTTCCTGGTAGCTACACCTTTTAAAACCAATGCTATTCTGGGTAATCTTGGTTCTATTTGAGGACATCATATGAATTCATAGTCTATCTCTCCCCAAGAATCTATAAAGAAGCCATTCTTAGGGAATTTATGTGTGCTTGAAGAGAGTAAAGTTATACCGAATATCAAAGGAGAAAAGTAATTATCAGTCTAGGCTGCTCTGCACCCCGTGAGCTACAGTAATGACTGGGTGAACAAGACATGCTCACTGGTGTAATAGTAGCATGGACATCATGGAGTTACCACCCATTTTCTGACTGGATTTAAGTCCTGTGCTACAAGATAAAACTCAAACCTGGCACCAAGAACCTGTGGCTAGGTAAATCATAGGCCTTAGGGGAGAATTTACTAGTATTATTCTGTTAAAAGGACATCTTATTAAACTGATTCCTAATAACTTACACCATTATATCCATAGATTAAAATGTTTCTCAACCCTCCTCAGAGAAACACCTTACTGTAGTAGATAGCAACTGGCCAGGGTGCAGAGACTAAGAGACTTCAGAATAGTCGGCCCTGAATGTGACGTCTGTGTCATAGGCCCTCTTCTTCCAAAGCTCAGGGAGTGTTGCGGAAGAGAGGGTGGAAAGAGTGTAAGATCCAGAGGCGGGGGATGACTGCAAGAAGACAGTGTCTTCAGGACACAGCAGGGCACCGCACGTATGAACTCACAGCAGTTAGGACAGCACACACAAGACCTGTTCAGGCTCCAGCCAGGAAAAAATAAACAAAAAGCACCATCATGGTGAGAGGAAGTCTGCACCAAGTTCCATCCT
>JAQHUG010000021.1:9348289-9358345 GCA_028555095.1 Dicrostonyx torquatus | reverse complement strand
TAGTCCTGGCTGTCCTGGAACTCGCTTTGTAGACCAGGCTGAGATCCACCTGCCTCTCTCTCCCAAGTGCTGGGACTAAAGGCCTGTGCCACCATCACCCGGCTTTACCATATAAGTTTTAAACGTGTATTGCTTAAAGTTGAGAAAGTTGGATTTAAATCATTAAATTCTCACATAAAGGGAAGAAATTAGCAAACTTTTTATTTTACAGTCAAGGAAAGTTTTCTGTGTTGTCTCTATCTGTCTCTATGTCTTTGTGTCCTTCTGCACCTCTGTCTCTGTCTCCTCTCTGTCTCTCTCTGTCTCTGTCTCTGTCTCCTCTCTGTCTCTCTCTGTCTCTGTCTCTGTCTCTGTCTCTCTCTCTGTGTGTGTGTGTGTGTG
Source organism: Dicrostonyx torquatus (assembly GCA_028555095.1). Lineage (NCBI taxonomy): Eukaryota > Metazoa > Chordata > Mammalia > Rodentia > Cricetidae > Dicrostonyx > Dicrostonyx torquatus. Next base: position 9,357,964 of record JAQHUG010000021.1, on the reverse strand, counting down.
TGTGTGTGTAAGTTAAATGATCCTTGCTCCTCCACAGACAGGGGCAGCCTGTGTCTTATCTCACATTGTCTTTTGCTCCTGGATGTGGAGAGCCTGCAGGGCTTTGGAGGGCTGTGCCTCTCACTGCTGTAGGTCGGTGTCTCTGGGGGAACAGCATTCATCTCCAGAGCTTGTCTCGGAGCAATGTCTGTTCTAGTTTATGTTCTTATCCTGTTAGATCTGTGGGGAAGGATGATTACCAGTCTCCAGATTGTCTCTGAGAAGAAGCTGGGACCCAGGCCTAGTGAAGATGATGGTTTGTTCCTCTAGTTTGTTCCTTGCTCCTTTCTGTTTGTCTTTCTTTTCTCTTTCCTCCTCCTCTGCTTCCTTTTGAGATAAAGTCTTGGAATATGGCCCAGGTTGGCTTTAAACTCAAGAACATTCTGCCTTAGCCTCCTGGATGCCAGGATTTTTGTTGTTGAATGCCTAAATTTCAATAATTTTTTAATTGCTGGTTTTTGTTTGTTTGTTGAGAGAGAGAGAGAGAGAGAGAGAGAGAGAGAGAGAGAGAGAGACTCATAACATAGCCCAGGTTGGCCTTGAACTCACAAACTTACAGTCCTTTTTCCAAGATCTGGAATTCCTGGTGAATACCCAATACTCAGCTCAACTGTGACATTTTGAAAATTTTCTGTTTTACCAAGAAGTGAAAAAGGTCAACTGGAAAGTTCAGTTATCGCTCATTCTCATTGGTAGGGAAATGAAATGTAAACTAGAAAACACTGAAAAACCAGGGCTGTGTTTCTTGTCATGCCAGAAGGAAACAGACAGTGTGTTCATCACTGTCTGTAAAACCCCTGTGATTATTGAGGGCTGTGTTTATTGTGTCTTGCTTGCACATCACATTGTTCTCTTCTTGTAACAGCCTACACAGTTAGGGATGTCCCTGTTCTCCGTGGGGGGCAGAGGTCATGCATCCTACTCAAGACGTGGACACAGCACGGTGCTCAAACTCAGGCCTAGCTAAGACAAACCTGTGATGGTAACAACTGCATCTGCTACTACCACTTATCAGAATCAACAAACAGACCTTTTGGCTGAAATAAGTATTTGTTGTGGCTATTTACTGTGGTTTGGATGTGAAATGACCTTCATAGGCTCACATATTTGAATATTTGGTCTCCAGTTGATGGTTCTATTTGGGAAGATTGTGGAGCCTTCAAGAGACGGAGCCTTGCTGCAGGAAGTGGGTCACTGGGGTGTCCTGAAAGCTTTACAGCCTGGCCCCACCTCCTGTTCGTTCTGTGCTTCTTGGCCTTCCAGTCTCTGGCTCTTGCTGCTGTGCCTTCCCTGCCATGATGGACTGTATCCCCTGAGGCTGAAAGCCATAATAAACCTTCCTTCCTTAATGTTTTTTTTGTCACAGCAAAGAGGAATTAATACCCCATCCATGTGCTGAGGTTGTTTCTCCACAGTTTTTCCTCAGACGGGTCAGAGGACTACTGTGGGGAGAGGTGGTTTCCGTCCTCTCTAAATGGAGTGAGAGAATCTTAACAGCTCCTGGCAATGTTGCAGAGTCCGTCCTCATAGGCGCTTAAAAATGGATCTGAAGTCTTTCTTCTGTCTTCCTGTGAGAAAGGCACAAGTTGACTTGATTCTTCTCTGATGTTAGCTATGAACAGAAAATGTGTTTTTGAACTAAAGGCCCTAACCTTTGCCCTACGGCACCATCAAGACTAGCTAACAACTGCTTAAAATCCCTAAACACCACTTAGCCTCCCGGGGCACGATCAGTTCCGGGGAATAATGCAGGAAGCTAAAGTTTTTGAGAAGGGAGAGAAAACGTTGGCCATGGTGGGAAGTCCCATGTCTGCATTTCTGAGCAACAAATGCATCACCATTTTCATCTGACCCTGCATGACTGGGGCACATTCCTGACCCTGAGTGTTGCTGACATCACAACCCACCCTGCAAACCCACTGAGCATGAGTGGCTGTTGTTTTCTTTATCTGGGAAAACATGATGTGGTGAAAGGCAGGTCCCAGGGATCACACTTCAGTTCTGGTCTCTCTCTGACACCAATTTGAGTTTCACTTGCAAAGAAGGATCATATCAGGTGACTTGACAGCCCATTGTTTACTGATTGACACATACTCTATTTCATACTCGTCAGTCCCCAGGTACCCTAAGTGGTGCCACTTTTGTGCCAACCTCTGAGCTGTTTTCTTTCCTTCCCCCGATTCCCACCCAAGGGTCCAGTTGAGGTGTGGGGTGTGTGGCGCTTGTACATCGCATTGCCTGAGTCGAGAGAGCTGATGTCCACGAGTGTTTCTCCCCTTGCCCCTTGGAAGGCAATGTTAATAAATGAGGCCTTTAGCCAACAACCTCCCTCTCTCTATAGCTCCCATCCTCAGAGATAATCTGTGTTCCCTCCTACTCCAGACCTTAATTTCATCTGTAATGGTAGCTTTCAAAGGTTTTCACCACAGTTCATGGAAGAATATACGTTTTAGTGCCATTCCCATTCATTCTCTCACGTGCTTTCTCTCTCTCTCTCTCTCTCTCTCTCTCTCTCTTCTATCCCTCCCTACCTCTCTCTTTCCCTCCCGCTCACCTCTCTCTGTCACATATAGTTTGAAGAACAGTATTCAACATATACTATATCCAGTGTTTTGATCTAGTATCAAAATTCATATTTCCCTTTTATACATGTAGACTGCTCTTTACCTTAACACTCATCTCAAGTTACAACATGTGACTGCTTTCTTTTTTTAAAAATCTATTTATTTATTTATTTATTTATTATGTATATAGTGTTCTGGGTACCAGAACTCATTATAGATGGGTGTGAGCCACCATGTGGTCTCTGGGAATTGAACTCAGGACCTCCAGAACAGCAGTCAGTTCTCTTAACCTCTGAGCCATCTCTCCAGCCCGTGACTGCTTTCTTAATGTCCCTTCACATACTCCTAGTGAGCTGTAAATTTCTAAAGGGTAGAATTTGTTCTACCCAGGACAAACCTCTAGAACACATAGGACATCTGGGTTTTCGGGTTCCCTGGCCTCTTTGCTCACACAGGCAAGATTTTTTTGTGCTGGCTCACCGTCCCCTCCTGAGGTTGTTTCTCTGGTTTCCAGGGTCCTGTCTGAGGCCTGGAAGACTGCTTACTTACTTCTTGCTCTGTTTACAGGGCTGGGAGCGCTCTCCAGTTAGCAACCTGTACTATGTAACCTCCTAGGATATTTCGTTTTTTAGTAGGTGCCTCATGAAGAATCCAGAATACAACTCCTGTAATGAAGACAGTGTCTCGACACTGATGAATCAGCTGAAAGATTCTTTCAAAGACCCAGTGAGGCACTGGCCCACTGTAGGCTGACCACCTTTGCTGTGCTACCGTGAAGGAGGGAAGAAACTGATAGCCAGAAACATGTACTCTGTGCAGAGTACTCTTTGTCCGACAAAGCTGCAGAAATAGAATGGACATGGGGCTCTCGAGGGGATCACCTCCATTTGTTAAAAAGGTGTTTCTGCAGAGCAATCCCAGTTCCTAGGTGCCCATGCTTTTGTATCTAGAGGTGATTCATAAACAGTTTCTCCATTTTCACATGAGGCTTCCCCCAAGAGAGTTATAAAAGGTTGTACCATGGAGGAAAATTGAAATTAACATTATTTCTTTCTCTTAAGACAAATATTGAAAGTAGAAGTCTTTAATTAACATTGAAAAAATCATATGTAATTTATAGATGTGAAAAATTGAGTATTTAAACGGTTGGGGTTTTTTGGTGTGTGTGGTGTGTGTCATTAGGTGTCTTCCAGTCTTCACTGTTTTGTGAGACAGCATCTTTCTCTGAAGCTGAAGTTCACTGATTGAGCTAACATGGCTGCTTTGGCCAATAAGCCCCCAAGCATCCCAGTCTCTGCCTCCCAGTGTTGGGATTACAGGTTCAGATTATTGTACCTAACTTTTCTTATGGGTTCTGGAGATCAGGTCCTTGTGTGTGTGGCAAACATTTTATCGACTGTTTGTCTCTTCAGCTGCTGGTGGGAATTATTTTGAGAAGGTCTTGTTGTGTAGTATAGCCCAGCTGGCCTCAGAGTGCTGGAACGATAGACAGGCACCACCACGTGTAGCTTAAAAGGTTTTAAATCATCTTTATATTTTCCAGTTAGCAATTATTAAAAATATTTTCACACTTAGGTGAAGTAGACTTTCATAAATTATTTAATGTTCACACCTGATAGATACAAATGAGGTGTCCTTTGTTCATCATACTCATAATTTGAATTTTCTATTTTATTTTAAATTATGCTTTAAGTCAGGAGAAATAGGAAATAATTTATTTTATGTCTTTACTACTTTCCCACTTCTAATCTTTTAACTGAAAGAGCATTTTTTTCCCCACAAAAAAACTTTTGGTAGTTTCCATTTTTCTCTTTAAAAAATGTAAACTAGTAGCTGGGCAGTGGTGGCACACGCCTTTAATATCAGTACTCAGGAGGCAGAGGCAGGCGGATCTCTGTGAGTTCAAGGCCAGCCTGGTCTACAAGAGCTAGTTCTAGGGCAGGCTCCAAAGCTACAGAGAAGCTCTGTCTTGAAAAACCAAAAAAATAAAATTAAATTAAAATTAAACTAGTGTTTGAACATATATGTTTGAGAAGTGTGACAATCTCCTGGGAGATTATTTCCAGCCTAAATTCAGCTGGCAGGATCACTGACTTTAAGTAAGCAATTTCTAATTGTTTTACACCCTGATGTATACTACACTAAATGTTCTTGAATTTAAACAAGGAGAGTTGCTTAAACATGATGCAGCATCTTTGTTGACATTCCAGTAGATTCAAGAAAAGAAATTACGCTACGTACAGAACAGAGGCTCTGATAATTTGGAGACTATCATTTGAAATAGTTGATTTTTGAGCTATGGGTCACTTACCTAAAGTGTGTGTCCTCAGAGTGCCAGAAGGGCTCAGTGCCCTTGCTTTGGCTCTTTCTATCTGCTGTCCTTGGCCTGTGCCTTTAGACAAAATGGATTGACATCACCCATCAGCCTCCAACATTTGTGAACTTTATGCCTTGTATAGCCTGCCTCCTTACTGATTTTATTTTCTTAATTTCATCTTCCTTCCTTCCTGCAGCTCTTTTGTTGTTTTGCTAACCCCCTCTGAAACCAGCTTCATCCATTCATTCTGCAGCATGGGTTGCTTTGTGGTTGGTTGGTTCATTGAGTTACTGGTCATAGATTTATTAGCATTTTTACTGAGATCATGTTGTTACAATGGCAGGGCTACTGCCTGAGGAAGCAGAACTAAGTCTGCAAGGTGGGAGCTTATGGGAACATAGTCATCTTATGGGTGGGCACTTTGGCTTAATAGTGCTGCTGAATCATGGGTAATCGCGCAAAGTGAGGACAGAAGTGGATGCATGTTGTGACCCAGTGGTTGTTTCTGCCTGGTTGGATTGGTCACAGGAGGCCACTCTGTCCCAGGTTGAAACAAAAACCCATTTCTCACATCTGTCTTTGTACCTTTTATCTTTGAACTGATAATTGCACTAAACACTGCCACTGCCTGGGACTTCGTAGGATGCTGGGAAGTTTTCCAGAATCTTGGCTCAGTGCTAAAGGACTGACAAACATCCAGGTCCAGAGATAGCCCCATGACCTGAGTTTGGGGGTGAGTGCTGCCTGGAGCAGAGCATTCACCCCGCCCTCAGTTTACCATGCTGAGTTCCAGTTCCTGACGGTAACCCCTGTTAAGCTGTGAGGACGAGTCACTGTGTGAAGCTCAGCCTGCCTTAGACCACAGACTGTTACTCCTCAGAGATAAATGGAAAGAGAAAAGTCAGTGATGTTTATAGACTGTCAGCACCACTCTGGCGGCTTCAGTAAATTTCCTTTCAAAAATTTGATATATGATATTCAGCCTTTCTTCTCTGGTAGACTTGGTTTGAGTGCATCACATCTGCTGGCCTGCACTTAGCCCTTCAAAGGCTATACTATTGCTTTTAATTGTGGCATCTAGACAGTCAGTCTGAAAACTCCATGAAGTTGCTGCTGGCCCAAGGGCTGTTCCCTCCTCCTAGGACATAGCGCAAGAAGAATTTGTATCCTGAAACCATATCAACCCGTGTCTGTCTTCCACAGCTCAGGGCCTCTCCCTTGTCATTATGTCCCAGCACGAACATTTACCATGCCTGCAGAAGCACGTGGGGCTCAAGATGTGAGGGCACAGGGGGCCCGTGTTATTTAATATTAAACCAGCAGGAAATGACCCGGACTCATGAGCTACTGTTTTCACTAGGGCAAGAGAGGACAAACTAATTGCTTTTGAGAAATTCCTTTCTGTGTTCTGTAGAGAAAATGTCTCCATCAGGGCTAAATGGCCAGACTAGGGCTAAATAGCTTTGACATTGTCCCTTGAAGGAATGAAACAATAAAGAAATTGACTTCCTGTGAGAAAAAAAACATTTATAATCATTTATCTGCATTACATGTTCCCAGAAGATTCCACAAAGCTGTCCCTATAATACCACACAGTACTAGATGTTTCTTTGTTGGAATTGCCTGTGAGCATGCATGTGTGTATGTGTGCATGTGTGTGTGCGAACCAGAAGACTACTTTCAGTGTTACACCCCAGAACTGTCCATCTTGTTTTTTGAGGTAGGGTCTCTCCTTGCCCTGGGGCTCCCTAGTGCTGCTAAGCTGGCTGAGTGGCAAGCCCCAGGGATTTTTCTGTCACTGTCTCTCCAGCTCTGGGAATATAGGTACATGCTAGTACAACTGGCTTTTCACATGGGAAAATCATCAGGCTTGCATGGCAAGCACTTTACCCACTGTTATTCCCCCAGTCCTCCTCCTCCTTCTTCTCTTCCTCTTTCCTTCTTCTATGCTTTCCCATGCTTGAGGAACAAGAGTTACTTACCTGGAACCCCATCCCCTCATCCCCAAATTTATTCAAGTGCTGCTATTTGAAGAAAAACGTTTAAAGGACTTAAAGGGGAGAAAAGTTGATTTAAGAAACAGGGCCACTCAAGCAGCAGTTAATAGTTGGAGTATTCCTCCCAGGGAAGTTTCATGAGCATCTGGTGAAACAGAAAACTCAAGTCAGCACAAAACCAGAGATGTCCAGGGAAAGGTCACCAGCAGCTTTATCCAGAGCAGCTATTGCAGAGCATTGAATCATAGACCCAGGGAGAGAGAGAGACAGATGTGGCCCAGGAAAGAGAGAGGAGGTCGAAGCCTGCTTGTCTGGGGGAGTGGGTGATGCTGACTTTGAGGCAGGCTGCCTGGGAAGGAAGGAGACTAGTGGTCAAAGGATTCAGGGAGGAGCCTGGGGGTAGGTAGAGTGTTGAGATAAGATACAAAACATGGGGCGAGGAGCAGTCTTGGGTAAGGGCTTGAATGAAATGTCTGTTCCAGGTACCTCCTCTGCCTGTTTTGCCCACATTCCAGGAAAAGTACTCACTGCTTTAACAGATTTTGGACCCCTGAGGGTTCACTGATTTTTCTGATGTTGGGCATTTATCTATCGCTGAAACAATAGGAGACAAGGTTGCGCACGCAGAGAACATCGGCGCTGCTGAAAAATGAAATCTTCTGGAATTTGTTTTTGAGGCCTATGCCCATGGGTGCTTGCATTACCCGTGGAGCATATTCCATGGTTACTTACCCATGAAGGATTAATGATACTGAAGCTGGATTCAAAGTCTTAGCAACAGGCCAAACCTGTTCTTTTCGAGGTCAGGGTAAAGTTGACTATCCTCCTTTGGGAAAGCTTCGCATTCCTGGCTCTCTGTTACTAATCTTCCTCTGGGGGAGGAAATAGCAGAAGCCCAGCTTCTGGGACAGGTTCTCTGGAAGGTTTTCTGTGGTGGGTTTTCCCTGTAGGGCTGTCTTCTGCTATCTTTCTTCAGCTACCTGTGAAGCCTGTGCAAGTTTCCTAACCTTTCTTGGCCTCAGTTTCCTAATTTGCAGAAATTAATCTCTACCTCGATTGGTGGGTGCAAAGGTTCAGTGAGTTCATTAGAACATTCCCAGTTAGACAGTAAGTACTCTAAATTATTACTGACATTCCTTTAGAAATATCATTTAATAATTTTTTAAAATTAAAATATAATTATGCCCTTCCCCTCTCTGACCCCTCCTTGTACCCACCTCACTTTTTCAGTTTTTCTCAAGTTCATGGCCTTTTTCTTTCATTGTTATTGCATATATTGTATATAAATATGTATTATTTATATATTTCCTAGATATATTGATATACTCTTCTTAGAACTGGGAAGACTATCCCACTCCCAGTATTCCTTAGTTATCTGTAGTTCCTTTTCTGTAACTGGCACTCTTAATCGTAATAATAGTAGGGACAGTGGTAGGTTCTTCCAGTTTATTGGAATGATAAATAATCTCATTACTCAGATTAAGGTACCCTTGAAAGTAAGGAGGGCACATAGCCAGCACATATGGTCAGTGGACCCTGGGGCCATTCTTATAGCTGGACAGTTTGGGAACTCCTTCTTACTGGCCCCTCTATGGTCATTTACCTGAGGACTCTTCTCACTGACGGCCCCTCCCCAAGCTTCCTGCCTCTGCCTGCTGAGGCCTTTCTGTGTCTCTAGGCCTCTTCCCTTCACCAAGTGCCAGCTTACTCACCCTAGATGACCTAGCAGGATTTGAACCGCAGGCGTCATTCCTTTCAAAGAGAAGTGGTTGCAAGTTAGTGTGCTGATGTTGATGATCTTTTCTTGTTAGATTTGCGTATTTTACAAAATGCCCATGCAAACTTTCTTACATAAATGGATGCAAGCTTTGTGACTAACTTGTGTTGGTAGCCAGTGTGCACATGAAGTCCTGTGACTTCCTGATCTAGAGGAGAGCAAAGACAAGGCAAAGATGGCTCTAGGGGTTCCACAGCACCAAGAACTCTATTCTGTCCTTGAGACAGGGCATTAATTTAGAATGTCTTTTTTTTTTTTTTACCCTTAGACTAGCTTTAAAACTTGGATTCACCCTCTTTATTCTGCATTCCTTCTGGTAGAGAATTGTACCTCATTTCCCACCATTCCTCTTTGGGGCCTGTTGTCTTCCTCCGCTCCTTCAACCACAGGGGATGGCCCGAGCTTGATTTCCTCAGTGTCCCATATGGGCATACAGGCAAATGGCTGCTCATCAGATGTGGTGACTTGCCAGTGTCACTGAAGCTTATTATCTGTATTATGCTCTCGTGTCACTGGTCTCTGAACACTCAGATATGCACTGTGGTCGTAGGAATGACAGTGTTTCAAGTTATGGTTGGTTGGGATTTCTTTCTCTTTTAAGTCACGGCACGTACAGCCTGTGTGTTTGGCTCATTATGGCAGCGTTCTTTAGGAAAAAAAAACCACCATCTCTGGGCACTAAGGACCAAATTCCCTCTCAGCTCTGAAGCAGGAAGGAGAGCTTTCTAAAGACCCTCAAGGTTATGTTTTTGTGAGAGATTGGCAGAACTGGAAATGGGGGCCAGCTCCATGCCGTCTTGTGGGGCAAGGCCTTGCCTTGAATAAAGAGACATCACCCAAAGGACTGTACAGATATTGCCGTGGTGCCCTCCCCCTGGTTTTGAATGTTCCTTTTCTAAGATTTCATTCCAGTTAATTATTGTGATTAACTTCACCGTGGCCTGCTTCACACACAGTCACCTGGCGCAAAAGACCTGAACC
>JAQHUG010000021.1:9319532-9336799 GCA_028555095.1 Dicrostonyx torquatus | reverse complement strand
CCTGTGTACTACCATATACCAGTACTTGATTCTTTTCTTTGCTGAATAATATTCCATCTATGATCGGCCTCTTTTGTACATCCTTCAGCTACTGGACTTTTGTGTTATTTCCACCTTTGGACTCTTAAGAACAATGCTGGGGGGGGAGTTGTTTGTTTGTTTGTTTGTTTGAGGCAGGATTTATCTGTATTCCTGGATGTCCTGGCACTCACTGTATAGGCAAGACTGACCCCAAACTCAGAGATCTACCTGTCTCTGCCTTCTAAGTCCTGGAATTAAAGGTGTGCACCACCAGGCCCAACTAGCTGTTGTGTTTCCTGTGTATAATGCTATTGTGAATATTGATGTTTAAATTTTATGTTTCATTTTCTGTTTTCATTTCTCATGGAGGTGCAGCTACTAGTGGGGATTTTGGTATATATAGAAATTAAATGCTAAGCTTCCTGAGAAACTGCCAGACTGTTTTGGAGAGAACTGTACCATTTATGTCCCTACCAGTGACACATGTGTGTACATTTTATATCATCTGGCAACACTTGAGACTGACAGTCCAGTGCTTTGTTCTGGTCATCCTCATGGTTGTGAAGAGGCATATCATTATGGTCTGCTTTACATTTCGCTGATGACTCATAGAATATAATAAACTACTCACTCCTGACACGGTGTTTTCCTTTACTGTTCAAACATTAAATAAAGACAGTGCTCTAGGGAATTAAGAACACAGTTCATATCGACTGCTGCCCCTTTCTGTGGTGTCCCATGCTTCACCAGGCCCTACCTAGTACAAGGGCTAGTAAGAGCATGAGTGCATTCCTCATGCTGAATCCCAGGAAAGGAACCCCATGGGCCCGCCTTGGTTTATGTAACTACCACGTGGTTTGTATTTCTGCCTAAGCAGTGCACAGATGAGTAGGGACATTTTGAAAGCTAACAGGGTGCTTTTGTGGAAGGAGAAGTGTGACCACAACTAGCAATCTCCTGCCCATTTCTGTACTTCACACAGAAGGTTGGGAACCAAATGATCATGCCGTATACATTGTCATGGTGGAAATGTACGTTCTGTTTATCTTTTTATATCTTCATAGTACACAGAAGCATTGTGTTTCAATTTTACATATGCTTTGGTTGGACACTGAGAATATTTCAAATATACAGCCTATTTGATCCTTAGTAATCTGATTAGTTTCTAGTTGTATCCATTAATGATTCTGGCTTCATGTGTTTTGACCTGATTGTGCTATGAGTACATATTTGGGAACTAGTCTGAGAAGTCAGCCTGGTGTAGGAGGTTCTTCTGTCTATGTGTTGCTTTCATTGGTTGAATAAAGAAACTGCCTTGGTCTTTTGATAGAGCAGAACTTAGATAGGCAGGAAGACAAAACTGAATGCTGGGAAGAAGGACAGTGTAGCCGACACCATGAATCTCCTGCCTGAGACAGACGTAGGTTAGAATCTTGCTAGTAAGCCACAATCATGTGGTGACATACAGATTTAATAGAAATGAGTTAATCAAGATGTGAGAGTTAGCCAACAAGGGGCTAGAACTAATGGGCCAGGCAATGTTTAAATGAATACAGTGTCTGTGTGATTATTTCGGGGATTAAGCTAGCCAGGCAGACGGGACCAAAAGCAAGCCCTCTCTTCTTCAACATCAACCACCGTCCAATGACATGATGAGAAAATATTTGTGAGTTCCAGTAACCTAGCAAATGAGTGTCCCCCATGTCATTGGTTAGGGTTTGGGCCAGCAGGTGTGGGTAAAAGATGAATAGCAGCTTTCTCTCATGCAAATGGTCCCAAGTCACCAGGGCTGTGAGCTGAATTCTCAATGCCAATATTAATGGTGCAAAGGGTCACTTTCCTGGAAGCTGTTGAAAAAAACCAACCATTGTGGGGAATTTTGGCTCTCACTGTGACGGTGCCTGCAGAGAAGTGGGCATTTCCATGTGACAGTCTCTAGTGCATGCTGCTTTAGTGTCAGTCAAGCCAAAGGCCTCAGCTGCTTGCATGGAACGCGGCAGTGTTAAAATGGCAGGTAAGTAGAGTCAGAAAGGAGCCATCCTTTCATTGTGGCAGCTCCTCTGGGCAGCGGGGAGCGGGGAGGGGTCAAAGGTTTAGGGTATTTATATTGTACCTCAAGGCCTTTCTGCCTTCAGCCTTCCAATAGAGTCTGGTGGCCATGACTGCAGGTACTTTGGCCCCTGTGAATCGCTCTAGGGTACATTTGGTACCCAGAAACCACAGTTTCCACTAACTGACCTCTGAATATACTTCAATCTCTTTTTGCTTACTGCTCAACCAAAGATAGCACCGTAACTTTTGCAGTGTTTTTTTTTTTTAAAAAAAATAATAATTTAGATTTCTCTATTTTAATTCAAGGTATTCATCATCGGAAATCAGAAAGCAGTTTACACTCCCACCCAACCTCGGCCAGTGCCATCGGCAGAGCATAAGTACATCCGGTTTCCCGTCCCTGCAGCTAGTAAGTATGTGTTCCAGGTGTGTTTGACCAGTGGTCATGGACAGAAGTGCCCAGCATCTAAGCCTTTAGACATCAAACATCTCCCTCTGTCAGACAGGATGTGTCTAACGAGACAGCCCAAGACTGTGGTTCTTATGTTCTCTGTTTAGGGGACTTGCAGGCTACTCAAACCCATTCTAGTTAGAGCTCATATGTAGGGAGGAGATAGCCTAGAAATTGACCATTATTTTTAGCATGCTTTGGTTGGAAATTTTTAATTGACAAATCTCAAAAGTCCAAGTTACGATTCTTTCTTTAAAATAGTTTTCTTGGAAGTGAAATTTACGTACTATGAAATATCAATTTTAGGATCATGGTTTAGTGAATCTGGGAATTTTATTAGTCATCTAACCTCTATTCAGCCAAGGTCTAGAGTGCCCCCCCTCCTTTTGTATCTCCTTGATCCCATCCCAGGCAGTCACTGTGCCTTGCTGTTTGCCCTGCCTGGAACCTCACTCCAGTGAAATCTATCATGCGGAGAACAAACCTTCAGTTTTAAAACATACCATATTCTCTTTTCAAAGTGCCAGCTGGTGAGTGCATGTGGGTACCGTATTATTTATGGATTTATGTGTGTCGGCTGAGGCAAAACTGTCTTAACTGAGACTGTTTGCAACCCAGAAGTGGGTGCCACTTCCTTTGAGGGAGCTGAGCCTGCTCTACCTTCACTTCCTCCCAAGGCACAGCCCACAGCCTCACTCTCTGGCTGATCTAGTGGTTATCTTGAGAAGGTTAGGTTATTTTCTGTTTCTAGTTATTACTTCAAAACCACTTCTGCTCTTAGAAATTTTGCAAGCTTCCCCCATTTCCTGTATCCGCCATCTTGTCGCCTGTAACAGTTTCCCCGCCGCGTTAACTGTGTGTCTGCAGGTATGTTTACTGGTGTGATCTGTGATTATTTCAGAAGGATATAGTTTATGCATTGTGTCGTTAATGAAGCAGTACTAACAAATACACAGCACCTTCACTGTGAGAGCAGAGCTGTGGTGACAGCTTTTTGAAAACCCTGTTTATGACTTTGGAGCCTTGCTAGGCCACTCTTTTTATTCATCTTTTTTTGTCAACTTCAGAATCACAGCCAAGTGTGTGGTGCCTGTGTTCTCGAAGTAAATAAACCAGGATGCATTACATATATGCTTAACTAATTCTGACGAATGTTGTATTTCAAAGTGTGCAAAAATTTTGTTGAAAGGTGATTGGATGTGCTTTTAAATTTTAAACAGTGTGGGGAGCTTTGGTGATTGATTTTAAAAAAATATTAAGACTAGAGCTCTCTGCAGCAGCTGCTGGGGCAATAGTGTGGACACAGTGGAGAGGTTTTGAAGGAAGGTTGCAGGTTTAACCCCTTGTCTCCTAATCAGTCTTTGTGGTAACATCATAGCCTTGCATTATTGCGGGAGAAATCGTTCGTTGTTAAATGGAAAGTTACATAGGAAAGCAATGTCATGTTTGCAAGTGTCTTTCAGTAGTTTGCTGTCTCCTTAGAAGGCTTTGACCAAAGTGAATTTTGGTGAGTTACTTCAATAGCTGGGAAGTCAAATTAGCATGTGGCTTAGCTGCCTGTATTCCACAGAAGGTGTGAAGGAAGCAGGCAGAAGGTTAAAATGCTACCAGTACCTTTTCTCTGCTGGCCGTCATTCAATCCTAGTCCTGTTTGTATATAGCTGTTTCTCACATGTTTTTCCCTCTCGTTACAATGTAGTTTCCGCAGTCCTTCCCCCAGCTTGGCTGACCCTGTTTCTTCTGTCTGTGAAAGTCCAGATGCCTGATCTACCTTCTCAAATCTATGCCCTGTTTTAGAAAATCCTAGCTCCCTGGCATCATCTGCTCTCATGTGGTGGTGTGGGACTGTGTGACTGTGCCTCCCCTGCAGTCATCTTCTCAGACAAGGCTCCCAGGAGAAATCACCAGGCTATGAGGTGATTTTCCTTTACCTTGAGAACATTTCTTTTCCGAGAGAAATAGTGGAATGTTTCAGTAAGAGTTGTTTTTAGCAAGGCAGAGGAGTGACTTATCACTCAAGCTGATAGAGCTTTCGCAAATAATTAAATCGGGGCTGAATTCTAGACTGCTCGGGCATCGTTTTGACTAATTAAAAAATAAGACCAAGTGCAGTTTCTATAGATAACTAGCTCATCTATTTTGTGATCTATTTGAGAAGACAAGTCATTCAGAGGACCACACTGGCTTTAAATGTGATGGACATTCAGAAGAATGCTCTATAAAGGCAAAAGCTGCTGGAGGAGCTGAGAAGACCCAGGAGATAGGTCCTCAGTCCTGACTGTCCATTAGAAACACCCAGTTTTTCTTTACACTTCTAGCCCCCACCCCGCCTCAAAAACAGCTAAGTCAGAATTCCAACGGATAACAACCAATAATGTTTTTACATTGCTCAGAATGTTGACAGGTCCCCAAACACACAGGCTGAGAGTCATGTAAAGATTCTCAGGGGAATGGGGCCTCGTCATAGCAAAGGGCATGTACAGAGGTGGTTTCTTTTGTTGCCCTGCATGCTCTGAGTTGCAGGTGGTTAGTAGTAAGCAAGGACCACATGATACACCTGTAGGTCACCCTCCCCAAACCCAGCTTTCTGTCATGTCTCTAATAAAGGAGTGGGAGGCAGTACATTGCATTATCTCCTTTTGTTTTATTCAGTTTTTGTTTTTAATGCTAGCTGTAAATGCCTGCCACGATGACTGTGTATCCAAATAGTTTCAAAATAGATAAGCTAGCTACTTTTTAAAAGATTACATCAATTTTGTGTGTGCACGTGCACATGTGTGCCACGGCATGCCAGTGGAGGTCAGAGTTCAGCCTGTAAGAGCGTGCCCTCTCCTCCTGCCACATGGATCCTGGGGATTGAACTGAAGTCATCGGTCTTGCAGGCAAGCAGCTTTCCCCACTGAGCCCTCTCTCCAGCCCAGTAAACTTCTTTTCCATCTTGCATGTTTAATATGAAGGAGCACTATCATTTACAAAGCAATTTCCAGACACAGTGGTGGATTGGGTCTGCCTTTGAGGACAGAGCTAGAGAGATGGCCTCTAGCCCGAGATGCCCACCAGCTTTGGCATTCTCTGCTGCCACTGTCATGGGGGCAGGTTAACAAGAGATCTGGTGCCAACCATCTACATAAGCAAACAACTCCACCCCTAATGCATGCATTAAAACTGTAAAATGTTAAACCTTTTCTCTGGTTATTAGAAGTAGAAGAGAGGTTTTGGGTCTGTGCTCTAAGGAGGACTGAAGACCTCAGGTGATTAATATCCTTAAGCACATTTTTATGGAGAAAAATATACTATTTCTAACACCAATAACAGAAAAGTCTGAAGTGAAATGACAGCTGACCGCTCTGCATGAAGTCAAGGATGTAAAAAGCCACACCCCGGGCATGTACCTGAGCACCTGAGCACCATGGCTACAGGACTTGTTTGTATGTCTAACATTCATGTTTTTAAGAAGTCTCATGCCTGAGACGCATTCTTTCCTGTATGCACATTGGTTTCTGTGAAACACAGCTCCCTTTTTCTTTGCCAGCTAAGCATGGCTTGAGCTCTGACTTCTTTTCTCTGAATCTCCTTTGTGTCTCTGATTCTGATGATCTTTGTCACTTAATTTTTTTCCAGAGTTAGCTCTTCTGTGTTGTTGATTGTGCTGGAGGGACGTGGTGGAAAATGAAGTGCTCCATGTAGATTCCTCGTGCGTTCACGGTAGAGAGTAAGACACAAGCATTCTGCATGCAGAGCCAGCACTTTGTTATGTTCACTGTAAACAGGGACCAGAACAGGCCATGGAGATGGCCCGGTGTGAACCGTGCTTAACACTCAAGCATGAGGACTTGACTTCAATCCCCAGAACCCACATAAAAAGCTAGGTGTGGTGGCACCTATTTATAATCCCGGCACTGGGAAGGTAGAGGACAGGAGCATTCCCAGGGCTCCCTGGCTAACCAGCCTCATCTAATAGCTCCGTGTCCCAGAGAGAGCTCCTGCACCCAAAAACAAGGTCACTGACTCCTGAGGAAAACCTCAGGTTGGCCCCTGGTCTTCACATGTATGTACACCAACTTGTGCCATGTGCACACACACATCTGATTTACTAAAAAACAGATTGGTGGTCATAATGCCACCTCCACATCTACAGTGGTGTCAGTGGAAGATTTCCATTGGGGGAGGCAGGAAAGCAAGCTTCTTGTAGGTCACAAAATACTCTGAAATCACTGAAAGAAGAGGAAACATTCTGCCTTTAGCTTTGTTCGTTAGATGTCGAATGGTGGCTGTATTTTTCATTCATTGAGGCAATGTTTGTTGGGTTTTTTAACTTCTCCAAGAGCTATGGATAGCAGTCATTAATGCAGCAAAGAACCCACCCCTTGTTCTTGTGGAGTGTTTTAGAATAGGAGGTGGGTGTAAACAAGCAAGTGAATGTCAGCTGTGACGAGGGCAGGAGCGGTTATGAAGAATGAAACAAGCAAAGGGAGTAACGGAACAGATGAGATGCTGTCTTAGGTGGGGTGGTCCACCAGGTCTGAGTAACTGCCAGATGATGGGGCAGACCATTGCCTGCTCCTGATCTTTGGACCATCTGTCCTATCACAGGTACTGAGTTTTCACCTTTCGTAGCTTTGAGGTTCAGGAGCATGGCAAGTGTTTTATTTTAGCCGGACTGGGATCTTTTCTCTGTTTTGCTATGAGGCTTCGCCTTTCCAGTGCTCAGTGCTCATACACTAGGTGTAACTATGGTTCACAGTGCTTTTTAAGTGCATTTCATTACCTGTTCTTGAGTTGCTCATAATACACTTATGCCTGTCATTCATTTATTTACTATAATATCTGAGCATTCAATTCCAAACGTGCCTTGTTATCAATGGCAAATTATTATATCATCTGAAAATGAGGATAATTAACCCAGTGTATTTCCATGGGTTCGAGTGAGACTGATTTGGAAAGTCCCCTCATGAGTACTGTGGTCCCTTCCTCAGCTGACTTCAGGTCAGAACCAGGGCAGACCTTCCTGTCTTCTTGCCAGCTGATGATCAAAGGGAGCTGTTTGCTTGCAGTACTAAGCTCCATCCTCTAAGCCCCTGCTCTGCCTCCATTTCATCCTGCTGACACTGAGCAATGACTGTGTTTGGACAGAAAGGCCAAGAATCCAGCAGTTGTCCAGTCCACAAGGTTGGACTCTCAGCTGGTCTTTGGGATACCAATGAAGTAGGTTTTAATACCAGCGGAGGAATGCCTCGGCCTCAGGACCGATGACCTTGCTGGAGAGCAAGCAGGTTAAAAAGGAAACGCTTCCTTCTTCCATGTCCTTTTATGTGGGCTGCCATTACAAGGTGTGGCCCAGATTTAGGGTGGGTCATATCACACCAAAGGATCTGGATTTAAGATGTGTCTTCCTGTCTCAAATGAGCCAATCAAGGAAAACCCCTCACAGGTGTTCCTAGCTCTTTGGTTGTTAGTTAATTACAGATGTAGTCAAGTTGACAGCTAAGACTAGCCACCAAAGGCAGCTTTATCTTTTCTCTCCAGTCTAAGTTATTCCTGTCTCCATTCCTTCCAGGACAACAGAGGTGGGAAAGGGACAAAGGAAAGGGAAAGGTGGGAAAGGTGAAAGCCATAGTTACATTCTGGAAACTTCTTTGCCCTTTGCCTCTTCAACAGTGCTGCTGTTCTTCCACCCCAGCTGAAAGCCTGCTGGTATGTAGACTCAAGGGGATGAAAAACCAGTTTGGTCAGCCCTTCCTTCAGGCCTGCCCTCCCTTAGCAAAAGTGAGGAATCTGGAGCTTTTGTTCTGTGATGCTCTGGGGGGAAAGGAGAGCAGTGTTCCCTGGCTGGCGACTCCACGCAGTCTTCCATAGAGGAACACTTCGGAGAGCTGCAGCCTCTGCTGTTATGACTGTTATTATTCTCGTGCCAATCTCCCTGATCTAAGTGTCTCTCTCTGCCTTCAGGCAGTGGTTCCTGGATCTTTGCATGCCGTAGGGGACTTGTAAAATGTTGCCAATTCTTGATACTTTCAATTAAAGAGCAGCATTGTTTCAGTTACCCTGAGTTTCTATCCTCTCTTGTATTCCCTGTTTCCCTCTGTGGGAGAATGAAACAAAGACAGGAGAGCTCTCCTCAGCAGACACTCACTGTTTGCTTACCCAGCTTCAGTCCAGTGAGTTTCTTCCCAAGCAGTAGTGTTTGGAAGTCTCAGCCCTAGAGGGCTTTAGCCTCAAGCCTGGCTCCATGTCAGCTGGGATTGTGTCTAAAGTACTGGCTTTGAGCAGTATATAGACGTTTCCCTTCTAGGGCCAAGGGAAACACTGTGCCTGAACACACAGCCAGAAGAGCGCCGTGTGTGCCTGAGTTTCTGGAAAATTGCCTTCTTTCTAGTTTTCCCTGTGTTTGGGTAAACAAAACATGGCCTCAGAGAGCTTTTGCAGGAGAAATTACAAAAATTCCTCCAAGCCCGTGATCTCATTTTGGATCTCCTCAGGATTCCTCACCAGGCTGCAATTAAGCGGAGAAAAATTCTGCCTTAGGGTGTGATTTTAATTACTCATCGTGTTGTGACTTGACTCTCTGCTACTGCCTTTCCTTCCCTCTCCTGTCACCACTGCAGTTTGACAGCTTCTCCAGCATTTAGGCTAAAAGTGAAACGCTGAGTGGAAGGGGCGGGCAGGGCTGTGCGGCTATCCACTACCGCGTGCCTGTCTGTCTGTGTCTGTGCACTCCACCAGGCTTCCTGGTGGGAACGGCCCTCTTCTTTCCCTCTCCCTCCAGCCTCAGCTTTATGAGCCCGTGGAGCCGGTGGACTTTGAAGGACTTGTGATGACACACTTAAACAGCTTGGATGCGGAGCTGGCCCAGGAACTGGGGGACCTCACCGATGACGACTTGCATGTGGCGTTCACACCCAAGGAATGTAGGACTTTGCAGCCCTCTCTGCCAGAGGAAGGGTAAATTATTTTCTTAAACTATGAGAGGGGAAGGGTGTTGATTCTGAACCTCTTTTTCCTTCTTATTTCTTGAGATAGAGTCTCACTGTGTAGCCTAAGCTAAACTCAAAGTCGCAACCCTCCTGCCCCTGCCTTCCAAGTGCCAGGATCACAGGTGTGTGGCCACAGCCTCAGCTTTGGGTTGGGGGTGGGGAATGGGCTTTAGGCCAGTGGTGGAATACTTGTGTAGCATGTGCAAGGTCTTGGCTTTGATCCCTAGTGTTAAAAGAAGTTAATGAATATTTTTTATTAAAAAAAAAAATCTTAGGGCCTGAGGAGATGGCTCACATGGTAACGTGCTTGCCACACAAGCAAAAGGACTTTAGTTCAGATCCCCAGCATCCACAGAAGAAGCCAGGCATGGTGACATTCCCTTGCGACTCTAGTGCAAGAGAGGCAGAAAGTATCCCTGGGGCTTGCTGGCTAGCCAGTCTAGCCAGTTAGTGAGCTCCTAGTTCACTGAGAGATCCTCCCTCAAAAACTAAAGGGCAATTGAAGAAGAAGACGTCCAACATCTACTTTTGGCCTCCACATGTACACACCTACACACAGACTCATCAGAGCTCGGGCGCGCACACGCGCACACACACGCGCGCACACACACACACATTTTTAAAGGAACAAAACTACTCAATCCACTAAAAATACAAAGCAAATACAGTGTTGCAACCTAGATGTAAGCAGTTTGGTTTTTTGTTTCCTGGTACTGAGGACCTAGCAGAGGGCCTTAGGCATGGTAGGCAGCTGTCCACGGCTTCTAAACTGGTTTTGCCAAAGGCTTTGGAAAGCCTTGTTTGAACTTAGATACAGTTCAAAAGGATGCAGTGGAATGGGATGGGATAGTCCAAAAGAAGCCAAGATTACAGGCCTTGGAACTGGACTGCTGGGTTCCTGCTTAGTGACCATAGGCTAGTTATGTGACCTCAAGAAGCCTTGTGGGCTCTATTTGCAGAGTGTCAAGAGTCTTACGAGTATTGAAATGCATCTACAGAAAGCATTTTATGGGCCAGTAAGACAGCTCAGCAGGTAAAGACCCTTGGCTGCCATCCTGATACCTTGAGCTCTGTTCCCAGAACTGACTCACTCAAGCTGTCGTCTCTTTGCCACATATAAACATGCGTGAATGTGTGCACACACACATATACACAAAATAAATCAATGTAAAAGGCTTGTAAAGGCATTTTATTTATTTCCATACAAAGGCCTGGATGGAGTTATCACCTAAGTTTCCATGCATGCTTATTGAACATCTGTTGTGTCCTGAGGAAAAAAGATGAAGAAGGGAAACACCCCTCCTTTGCTGGAGTTTTGTGAAGGGGAGACACAGCAGAAGCACCGTAAAGCAAATACACAAACAGCTACTTAGAGCCGAGTTACTGAGCATGGCACGGGCAACCACGGACTCACATCTGAAGGAAACATAAGGAGCCGCAGAGTGAATAGCCCTGGCTTTATGGAGATTCTGAGTAAATTTTATTTTCAATCCTTTAAAAATCAAAATTAAGATTTGCATCCTCTTGAACATTTTAAGTCTTCTCATTTCCCCCCCCCCAAAAAAAAAGTCCCAGGAGTGAGATGGCAAAGCATGACACCTGCCCGCGTTGCTCTGAGGCGCCTTTGTGTTAGGTTACGTTTCAGCACGGTTGAAGATGACTGGACAACTGGGCTGTGGGAAGTCCCTTTGTTCTGTTCTTGGGTCAGTTTGCTTAACATAGCAAGCTAGTCATGTGTGCAGTTCTATTCTGTGTAGGAAAACCTCATTTCCCCAAACCCAGATCTCTGTGTTCACTGGGAAACCTTTCCTAAGCATCAGACCCTTTATTCAGGGGTGGTTTCGATAGTGACAATACTCCTTCACCTTTGTTAGAGTCACGTTATTTATCTGTGTGAATATTTCCAGTTAGTTGCCTTAAAATGTGGCCAGATGTGTGGAAGAACTGGTATGAAACCCAGGACACTTCCAGGAAGGAGGATTTTTTAAACTTTGATAAATAAGGCAGTCTTTTCCCAAAGCCATTCTGTGAGTGAGACAATTCTGTTGTTATGACTTCTAGTGAATGTGTTACCTCTCTGATAACTGTAAGTCAGCCTGTCCTGTCTCAGCTGTTGCCAAAATCTTCTACGTAAGCAAGTCAGGCAAGGGAGGGCATTCTAGTCACCACAAGGGTAAACCCTGTGCCTCATACAGATCTTGCATTGAGTATTGATCTGTGGTAGTCATGAGCCAGAGCCCTGAAGGTCCCAGCTCGGCTACTTGGTCTCTTACTCGGATTAATATTCTTACCACTTCATTCTTCTGCACAATAACAGCAGTGCCTCCTTGTTGAATTTATACATGCGAAGTGCTTTAGTCGGCACCCGGTGCACAGTAAATGTCATCTAAGTCTCAGTTAGCACAGGGTTCTTTCTGTGAACCAGTCACTCTTCCAGGCACTTTGCATGCTAGCATCACGTCTTCATCATGGTTCTCTAGAGGGGGTACTCTTATTATTCTCACTACTTGCTGGTGAGGAAATTGAGACACAGAAGGACTGAATGACTGGCACAAGATTACAGAGTCCATGTGAAATGGAGCTGGGGTCAAGGCCAAGAGATCTCATATCGAACATTTGTAGAATTTGGTCTTGTATTGGTAGGTAGTCCACTGGTGAGTTCTGTTCTGTTCCCTGTGTTAACTGGTTTCCCTTTCCTGTGATGAATCAACTAAAATGAAGAAGCACTTAGTTTGGCTCACGGTTTGGGAGATTTCAGCCCCTGGCTGGTTGACTGCTTTGCTTTGGTCCTGTAGAGGCAGAGTATTATGGTGAGAGATGAGAGTAGAAGTAATTTATGACCACATCATGGCCAGGCACAAAAGGCAGAGAGGAAGGAAGCAGTGTCCCACAGTCCCCTCCAAGGACAGTGTCCAGTGATCAAGACCTTCCATACGACCCCACATCCTGAAGAATTTGCCACTTCTCAATTGTGTCATGCCAGGGACTAAGACTTTAACATGTGGTCCTTAGGAAGACACTCAAGATCCAAATGATAGCACCCCTGTTTTAAAATGCAAAATTAAGACTTGTAGTATAACCTGGAAGTGGTAAAAGGCCAAAGACCTCAACCCAGACAGAGAACTATAGGCAGCTGTTGAATGCTGAGAGCCAGAGAAATAATCTTCCCCGGAAAAGAGCACATCTATTGCTTATCCAATACCAGGTGGTCAGCCCTAAAAACATACACATACAAGTAACATTATATGGACTGAGACGTTTGTGTTTGTGAATGTATACATGTATGTGTGCATACATATACATTTGTAGGTATAACAACTAAAGAAAAAGAGGTCATAGATTTGAATAAGAACATGGGAGGGTTTGGAGTGAGAATAGGGAAAGGGGGAAATGATATAATTCTATTATAATCTCAAAAAATATTTATATTAAAAAACTTAGAGCTTTTAGACCTATTTAGTCCTAATGTATTTCTAATAATCCCAAAAGCATTGCGACTGTCATTACTTCTGATTTCCAGACTGTGAAACACATGGAGAATGTCTCTAATGGCACACTTCTCAGCAGGTATGACAGGAATCCAAAGCCTGTGTCTACAAAGTCATCAAAGCCTAAGACAGCTGTTCTCGGCTTTCTGAATGGAAAGCCTATGTGCTCTAACAAAATTACAGAAGAGCAAACAATTTTTTTCATTAGAAATAACTATTTGAACTTATTTTTCTTATTTGATTTAATTATAGCTCCCTACTTGTGCCTTAAAGCCTTCAGGCATAGAAGTAGTTTAGTAATTCTCTATAACAAACTCACAGAGCATAAAATGCCTGCATATTTGTTTCATCAAAGACCAAATGTCATTGCCTTGGGAATACTTCATACACGTGAAATGAATGGGCAAAAATATCCCTAACATTCTTATTGATACAGATTTGAAATGATGTTTTTGTCCCTTGATTTTATTACTCTTGTTCAATAATCTTATTTTTTGCCTAATTAGAGTTGAACTGGATCCTCATGTCAGGGACTGTGTTCAGACCTATATTCGAGAATGGCTGATTGTGAACCGCAAGTAAGTTTATCTTCTCTTTATATTTAAATGTTAATTTATATAAATGTAAATTTTA
This sequence comes from Dicrostonyx torquatus, assembly GCA_028555095.1. Taxonomy (NCBI): domain Eukaryota; kingdom Metazoa; phylum Chordata; class Mammalia; order Rodentia; family Cricetidae; genus Dicrostonyx; species Dicrostonyx torquatus. The sequence continues at coordinate 9,323,180 of JAQHUG010000021.1, read as the reverse complement.
CATTGCTAGTGTTTTCTTGTCTTTCAAATTCAGTGACTTTTTGGAGGGTTTTTAGGGTTGCAGGAAAACTGGACAGAAAGCCCTGAGATTTCCCAAATTCCCCCTCACACTGGGCACACTGGGCTACATCACCAGGGCTAGGGTCAGTTTTTGAGCTATGTATTTGATGTGTTTTCACAAATGCATAATGAAATGCTTTTGTCCTTGCATCATCAAACAAAAAGGTTTGCTGCCCTAAAAATCCTGGTGCTCTTCCTGTTTCTGCCCCTATTCTCATTGGTCCATACCAGTCTTCTTCATGGTCTTTGGTTTTGCCTTCCTCCATCTTGTCTCCTGTGGCTTCATCCTGCACTTTCTGTTAGCACAGAAAAAGAAGTTTCATTGTACTGATATATTACAGTCTGTCTATCTGTCAGCTAGGAAGAAAATCACATAAACGTGAAGAGTAGGATTGCCTATCAGCCAGTTACAACTACTCTGGAGGCCAAGGCAGAAGGCTACTTAAAAGTGCAAAGCCAACTTGAGCAGCATGGCAAGACCCTGTCTTGCAAAAATAATAAGAAATGAATGCATCTTTTTGTTTCTTTTTTATTTTGATGAACTCCTAGATAAAAGATATTAGTGAATTGAAACTTGACCTCTGCTTCGAAGCTGTCTTTAGAATTGTGACCCCGAAATAAATTACTTTCTAGTCTTCCCATCAAGAGAGCATTTTTAAGGGTTAATCAAACATTTTGTGACTTTTTTTTTTCTCTGAGGTTTTTGTCCCCAAACTAATGGCCTTCACAGCACAGTCTTGTAAGAAGGGTTGGGCCACAGGAATCCCTACTATGTGCGCATGTGCATGCACACGCATGGACCTGTGTGTGAAGCCCACTCCATTGGCTACTTATCAGAAAGCCTCTGAGACACAATCAGTTTGCAAAAGGCAGCCTCCCCTTTCCCTGCTCCAGCAACAGTTACTGTTCTTGGGGACAAATAATGAAGGATGCTTGGGATTGGGTTTTATCCAGCTCCTCTGGGTGTGCTGTTGAATCTGGTTTGTTGTTGTTTGGTAAAGCCAGCATGCATACTGATTCCAGTAACTGAAGAGGAGAAAGAATCACTGATAGGAAGTCATTACATAAAGCTGCGTGTCAATCTGTCTTCTGTTCTAACACAAGTGGAAAACCAAGTCTGCCAGCAGGCAGATAAGATTACACATTGCAGCTAATAAGTGAGAGATTTCAGAACAAATTGTTCTCAAGCTTCAAAATGATATAATTAGAGGCACTTTTCTGGGTCTTTAAAGTTCTAAAAACATCCAGGAGGGAACAATAAACAGAAAGTCCATTGGGCTAAATTTGGTTTTCAGATTTATTTTCTATTGGAGACACTGTGCTTGCTCCCTCCTCTTGGTAGCACAGACTCTTGGAAAACTTTTTTCCTGTCTTCCACAAATTTCATTTTACTTTTTAAAAAGAGACTTTAGAATGTTCATGACAGAGAATATAGAAACTATAGAGAAACAAAACCAAAATCAATGAATTTCCTTCTATGTAGGTAACCATAGTCAATGAAGATAATATATAGGCCTTGAATCAAATTTCTTTGTAGTATGTGTTTATAGAAATACTAGATTGGACTCTAGTACTATTTTTCACCTGCATTTTCAGTTTTCACAGTAAGGGACGATTCCCTGTCTTTACTTTTAGTGATTCTTCCTGAACATAGTAACTAATGATTGCATACGACATGTATATCACAATTTATCCATTCAGTTTTAATGTTTAGGTGAATCCTCACTTTGTTTTGTTGTTTTTGTAGTTACAGTGCAGCAATGTCCTTCTCACTAAAACCCTGTGCACATTTATTATTTTTTTCCTCTGGGGAAAATCTGCAATTTCTGTGCCTAAGGTATATGTACAAACTTAATAGATCAATGATTTAATATACATGAATTATATATTGAATATTAGAAATTATAAAATATCACATTAACATTTCCATTTTGTGAAAGCATTGACATTTTTGACATTTTATTTGATTATCAGGTTGTACTTTTTTTCTCCCATGTATTTGTGGGCCACTGGTAATTTTTTCCTTGGTGTACTACTTAAAAATTTTGTGCAACTCTATTAAGCTATTTGATTTTATAAAACTTTAGACCACTTTTTCCCTTTTCATGTTTTGGGCTGTATGTATGTTTGAATGCGTGTGTACATATGTGTATGTGTGTCTGTGTGTGTAGTTATGTCTGCACATGCACGTGGAAGCACAAGGTTGACCTTTTTCACCTTGTACATTGAACCAGGGTCGCTTAATCAAACCTGGAGTTTGCAAACATGGCCGGTTTGCTTAAGGGATCCCCACCTTCACCATCTGAGGGTTTCAGGTGGGTCCTGGAGGGGGAGGCGTCTAAACCCTGATCCTCTTGTTTGCACAGCAAACGCTTTGCTCGCTGAGCACTTTTATCATTAAGCATCTTAATGCTTCTACCATGTAAGTTCCTTACCCAGGACACTTTAACATTTAGAATGATTTATGTAATTAAATCCATGTTGGTATTTTCCTTAAGATTTTTATTTTTGGTGTCATGTTTAAATTCTAATTTTAGCATAACGTTAATTTGTATGGCTTTGGGTTAAATATGGGTCTAGACCTTTAGCCATTTGGCTGCTGTTCCTGTTCCCTTGTGTGTCCTATTTCTTTTTCAGAAGCAATGAATATCCATGCGCTTATCTCTTATGAAAGCAATATCTGTTTCTATTATGTCACGTGTACTGGAGATGGAGATTACCACTGGCTGAGTTCTCAGCACATTCATGTCATGGGCCAGTTCCCTTCCCCAAAACAAGCTAGCTGGCAGAGGAAAGCCTCCAACTCCAGAACTCATTGACAGTTCTTGACAATCTTTGACTAATATCTTATAGAAGGGCACATTTTTCTACCTCTATTTTTGATTTTCTGGTAAAATGAATCTGAAATGCTGAGAATGAAAATTATAATCTCAACATACTCTTCTCCCAAGAATCACTCAGTGCCTGTGTATGCTCATAATGCTTGATTCATGGGGAAGATCCAGGTGCCCTTCATCACCCAATTCCAACTACATTTTTTCATCATGGCTTTTTAAAAACATTTTTATTTACTCTTTGGCAATTATATATACAATGTATATCCATATACACACAAAGTATATCCATTTATATACATTATATTTACATATATACATTTTATACATTTTAATTTTATATATACAATGGTCATATCCATTCCCTATTCCCCTGGGCACTTCCCCCACAACAAATCCCTCTCCGACTTTCATATCCTTTCTTTTTCTCTCTCTCTAATTACCACTAAATCCAGTTGGTGCTAATGGCATGCACATGGGTGTGGGGCAATCAACTAGAGCATGGGCAGTATACCAGCCACAATATCCCCTAAGAAAAAAAAATGATTCCCATTTTCCTGGCAGCTATCAACTACCTATAGTGCGTCAGCTAGGGGTGGGGCTTCATGAGCCACTCCCTATCCAAAGCGCAGGGACATGGCCCAACAGTTAAGAGTACTTGCTGCTCTTCTAGAGGACCTGAGTTTCCCAGAACCAATGTTGTACTTCTCACAGCCACTGTAACTTAAGCTTCAGGGGATTCAAGGTCCCCTTCT
>JAQHUG010000021.1:9282771-9307259 GCA_028555095.1 Dicrostonyx torquatus | reverse complement strand
CAGAAAGCCCCGTTCCAAAACCAGCTCTGAAGAGTTGCTTTGATGAGTCAGGAAATCTCTCTTAAAGGAGCTATGGCAAGCCGCCAGCTGTGCTAAACTTTATATGTGTATCTAGATTTCCTTTTTAAGCCCCCTCAGGTTTTACGTGGAGTCAAAATACAGGAGAACACTCCCACATCAACTCACTATTAAGAACATTGATGTGGAGATGAAGTGCCTTCCTCTGTTTTTATCTGCAGACAGTCTCTAATTGCTGCTTCTACACATTGCTAGATTTATCTCGGCTTCTTATACGACGGTCACAATTTAGCTTCAGCTCAGAGCCAAGTGCCCCACAGCTGAAAAGACCACACCTCTGAAGAGGCATTTTTCCCAGGCCATTCCTGCCTTTCATAATGGGCCAGCCAGGAGGCAAGTCTCTGTGTCCCTACAGCAGAGCCTTGTGTGAAGCCGGGTGCATAGACAGAGGCACTACAATTGTCCTGTGTTGAACGCTCTGTGCCTTGGTCCGCCCTTATGTCAGTACGTTATTTTTAATCTAATGCTTTGCCTCTTTCTCCCTCTCTGCTACTCCTCATCTCCTTCCAAATCAAATCATATCAACGATGAAAGAAACCAAGGAAGTTCAGACTTTTGCAGCTTTAAAAAGACCGGATCACGAAGAGATTTTCACAAGACGCTTCAGAAACAGACGTTTGAGTCAGAAACTTTGGAGTGCAGTGAACCGGCCACTCAGGTATTTCCTGTCAACAAACATGGTTGCCAGGTGACGGGGTGGCTCTGCCCAAGTCATGCTGTCAATTTTTTAAAATATAGAATAAATGTAAGACTCGTAGAAGATTCAAGTAGAAGGAACTCTACTGTCTGAGTCAGTGGCTGTTTTCCTCAAATTGGTTTATGTCTTCAGAAATCAGTATTCAAACAGAAACCCCAAAGCACAGTAATTAAGATGGAAAAAGTGAAGGGCCTGTAGTTGGGGGAGGGACCTACAGTGAGCCCCTCCCTATGAGAGCCAGGGTGGTTCAAAGCCGTCACTGTCAGATTGCCTAACTTTTCTTATTGATCCCCTCACACCACCTCCCTGTCCCCAGGCTCTGTCATTAACCTTTCTGGCTTATAGTTTTCTTCCCTGGAAACCAAGGATGGCACTAAGTATCATGTGGCTACTTAAGGAGTGAGTCAGAATGTGTAAAGATTTTTGAATGAGGCCAACTTCACTTATACCACTAATGCCAGCAATGCCACTACCCAGTATATGCTGGCTGCTATTATTGCCATTGTCATTATTTTCATAAAATGGTTACTTTATGATTCAATGCTGTATACACCCATGTCCATAGAAGCATTACTCCAAGTAGCCAAAAGATGGAAGCAATCCAGCTATCCACTGTGGAAGAGTGGAGCATCAAATGTGGTTGCCTAGCAACAGGGGAGGTCTGGGGAGTTACTGTTTAGTGGGTATAGAGTTTCAGTTTTGCAAGATGTAAAGAATCATAAAGATGGACAATGAAGACTTGTACTGTAGTGCGAATGTGCTTAACTCTACCAAAAGATGACTGAGATGTATTTTATGCTATATGCAGCAGAAGTGTGCAAGAGCGAGCAATGATCCAAACATGTTATTTTAAATGATGGTGTGCTAATCCCTTGGGCTCACGTTATAGATCAGAAAACAAACAGAGACTAATGAGTTCCCACTGAACAGCTGTAAGCTGTTGCTTGAATAGCCAAGGCAGTTTTTCTTGGTTGGTGTTTGCTCCTCTAATCATTACTGAAGTCCTGTAGTTACTTGTGTGAGCCACCCAGCCTCATACCGGCTCTGCTGTAGTGGCTAAGTGTACCCCCAACCCCATATATCTGCACTGGTAAGCTTAACACTTAGCTTTAGAATATATATGCATGTTTGAAGGCTCCTTAGAGTTTATTTTCTCACCTCAAAACCCAGGCTCTGAAGTTGATTAGAAAAATGTCCCTCTGTTCACAGTCCAGGCTCTTCATGCTACCCTTTGTCACAACTCTGTCTGGCTCCAGGCTAGACAGTGTCATTTCAAATCCTTGCCCAGGACTGGCTTATCCAACTGATGAATAATGGTAATGCTTCCAGAGAAAGAGAATCTCATTTCAGGATAGTCCCACCAGGAAGCCAAGACCAGTTGTGTCAAGTCCTTAGTTTGTTCAAACCAAACCAACAACAACAACAATGACAAAACTTTTTGAGACCTGAGATTCTATGACCCCAGCTATAGCAGTCATGAATTGTCCCTGAGTCTAGTTCTCATTTGTGCCCCTAGACCCTCACGAAACTCAATTGTTTTCTCTAACAGACAGGACCCCGTCGCTTAAACGTGCTGTGTGATGTGTCTGGGAAGGGCCCCCTCACTACTTGTGACTTCGACCTCCGCAGCCTGCAGCCTGATGAGCGACTGGAAAACTTGCTGCAGCTGAGTGCTGACGACTTTGAGAAGGAGAAAGAGGAGGCCCGCAGGACCAACCGACAGGCTGAGCTCTTTGCCCTGTATCCGTCTGTGGACGAGGTGGGTGCAGGTTCCCATAGGGGAGAATATCAGCGACAACAGAAAATTGGTGTGTTTTTCTGCGCTCTGCCACTGCAGAGCAGTGTGTGAATGTCAGGATGCTTACTGTGGGACTGTTTTTCACGTAGGCACACTTGTGTCATAGCAGAACCACTTACTGATCATCCTACCGATAGGTTTCTTATAACAATAACTAGAATTTATATAGCACTTTAATCCTCTGAACATTTCAAGGGTCTGTATGCAGAGTCTCACTCAGAGCCAACCACCCAGTTATCTGGGGATGTGTTTCACAACTAATTCATCAGAAACACGTATTACTTAAAGTTTGGTGTTAAGATTTTCCCGCTAGTGGCCCCAGTGAGCACGTGGAAATACCTGCTTTGAACATACTCTGGACAGAGATAATCACAGCCATGTTCCAGTGTGTGAAGCTTTAGAATCCTGTTTTCCCATCTCTTTATTTACTGAAGTTGGCCCAGAGCAACTTAGACATTGCCTATAGTCACTTGCTGGAGCATTACAGATGACATGAGAGGTGGCCATCGTTGGATGTGTTCTTTGTTTCGGCTCCTTGTTTCATGTGATGTTTTCAGCCTTCGTCTTGACTTGTCAGGTCCCCTACACATCCAGGTCTTGCCACAACAGACAGCTAGCTGCTCTATCTCTGCTGTTCACGTTTTACAGAAGGTTCAGTTGCAAGAACCAAGACCTGGGGGCTGGAGAGATGACTCCGTGGACAAAGTGCTTGCCTTGCAAGCCTGGAGACCCGAATTTGATCCCCAGGATTCACATAAAGGTGGTGGGAGAGAACCGACTCCACAAAGCTGTCCTCTGACCTCCACACACCCTTTGTGGCACGCACATGCCCAGGTGTACACATACAAACCTGCATGCGCAAACAATAAAAATTATTAAGACTTGGGGAAATTTTGCATAAAAGATAATGCACCTGTCTTTAGATGTAAGTCTGAGATTTGGTCCCCAGACCAAGCAAGACATCAGAAAGCCTGCCCTGTCCCTGTGCTGCTGCTCCTGGGACCTATTCACTTCCCACTGGTCTCTGAGGGGACAGCATGAAGTGACAGGAAGGAAATGAGCATCAAGTCCGCTGTGGCAGTGTTGTACAGGACAGTGACCAGCTCGTCATCCAGCCCCACCCTTAGGAGGATGTAAGGGGGACGTGTCCGCAAGCCCTTAGAGTTCCTTGAGTCGCATTTCTGAATCTCACCAGCCAGAGTTGCTCCTCTCATCTTATTTTTGTTTTCCAGTCACCTTGGTTTCTTATCTACATATCTTAGTTGCAGTTTTGTGTGGCGCCTCAATCTTTAATCTGAATCAGATTAAAAGTAACTATCTTGGGACCAGAAATATGGAGCAGTGGGCAGTGATGCACATCACCAAGACAGATGACCAGAGTTTGAGCCCCGGAACCCACACGCTGGAGTGAGAGAACCAACTCCAAAAGGTTGTTCTCTGCCCCCAGCACACACAAAATATAAATAAGTGGAAAAATTAGAGAACAATCTGATACATTGAAAAAGGATTGCTCACCATTAAATAAATCAGTGAGTATCTCAGGGAGACTGCTCATTGGATAAAGTGCCTACTGCCCAGCGCCTGCATAAACACTGCATAATGTGGCATGTATCTGCAACTCCAGCTCTGAGAGCAGAGATAGAGGGGTCCTGGGGGCTCCAGGTTCAGTGAGAAACTTTCACTCAAAAATAAGGTAGTGAGGAAGACACCTAATGATGACCTATGACCCACATGGGCAAGTATACACACACACACACACACACACACACACACACACACAAAGTATCTTTCTTATATGGGGCGTATAAAAAGTGCTTCATGCACAGGAAGTAACTAAGACTTGTGGGTGTATAGATAGGAGAGAAAGATTGATCAGAAGATAAAAAGTTTCAGTTAAACTGGAGCACTGTATTTTACTGGCTTATTTTACTGTATGATGACCACAATTAGTGTTAAGGTAGTGTATAGTAAGTTGTTAATAAACATAATCTCAGCCAGGCGGTGGTGGCACACACCTTTAATCCCAGCACTCGGGAGGCAGATACAGGTGGATCTCTGTGAGTTTGAGGCCAGCCTGGTTTGCAGAGCTAGTTTTAGGATAGGCTCCAAAGCTACAGAGAAATCCTGTCTCAACCCCCCCCACCCAAAAAATAAAAAACAAGTAAAAATAGTCTCAACTTTCTCACCACCAAACAAAAAGATAAATGGCAAGGTAATTATAAGCTCTTCCTACAATGAATACATAAAACATCACATATTATTCCATTAATATAGATAATTTTATTATCAATTTTAAGTATTTTAAAATAAATTAGGAAGAATGTGGACAGTATTACTATTACCATATTTTGAATTAGTAACTAAGGATGCATAGCAATTTGTTCAAGGTTCAGCAGGTGAACTCGATCATACAGCAGGGACCCTAATAGTCTTTATGTTTGCTTACATGCCTGTATATGATTATTATCCAGTCACTAGTACATACCATTGAAACACAGACGTATTTTAAAAGGCAGTTCTTCTAACTTCTCAACTTTTTTTCACATCCTTAAGACTGAAAAATCAGGCTGGGCGGTGGTGGCACACACCTTCAATCCCAGCACTTGGGATGCAGAGGCAGGTGGATCTTTGAGTTTGAGACCAGCCTGGTCTACAGAGCTAGTTCCAAGACAGCTAGAGCTTTCACACAGAGAAACCCTGTTTGGAAAAATAAAAACAGAAACAGAAAACAAAGCAAGACAAAACAAAATCCACAAAAAAAATCAAAACTAAACAAAAGACTAAAAGATCACATTTGACCTTTGCTTCCCCCCCCCCACTTATGTTCATCTCCATGACGAGGATGCTAAGTGTAACATAAGAGACTAAAGTGCCAGCTAGTGGTGGCGCATGCTTTTAGTACCAGCACTCAGGACCTGGAGGTAGGCAGATCTCTGTGAGTTCAAGCCCAGCCTGGTCTACAGAACAAGTTTCAGGATAGCCAGGGCTTAACACAGAGAAACCCTGTCTCAAAAACTAGAGAGAGAGAAAGAGGAAAGAGACTAAAGGGGACATCAGAGGAGAGAAGAAAGTACAGGAAGGGAACAGGATGTGCCAGACATTCACCATCAGAGTCTCCCTGGATTGAATAGGAGGGTTTCCAGTCTGACTTGACTCAAAGAATGGCCCATAAATTGTTTTGTAGGATCTTTGTTTTATGGTTTTCGAGACAATGCAGGGATTCAGATGGGGGCTGACAGTTACTCTTAACCTTGTCCCATGGCCTGCTTTTATTGAGTGGAGAGGAATGCTGTAATTACCTTGCTAGCTACTTGTAAACTGGAATGTGTAAAATGCTCCAGAGCCTCTACACCAGCCCTTTAGTGTTTTGAAGCTGTTCTCAAAGAAATCATGTTTGTGCTTGTCATTTGAACCTTAGCCAAGAAAGTCCTATGGAACAGAGGTGAATTCTGTCTGCTCTAAAAGGATTGTAAATGCTGACATTTTAATGTCACGCTAATAAGATTATTTTATGTTACCGCTTTTATTTCCCAGTAAAGAACATTAGAAGAGCAAATCCTTTTGTTGAGATTTTAATAGTCTGTAGAAAAGGCCAAAGTAGAATTCAGCTGCCACGTTTTCAGCATGTTAGCCCTTTCCTGATTCCAACCCTTTCTGACACAGGCATCTCCTGTGTTAAGCCCCGAGAAAGATGCCCTCCTTCCATCCCACACCAATGCAGAGTTTGCTGCATAGTCTGTTGGCTACAAGTGTTGGAACCCAACTAAAGATTTTTAGAAAGAGGAAGTGGGTTCTCACCGCCTCTCATAACCAAATCCCAGGAAGTCAAATGTTTGCTGCTAGGATCAACAAATGAAAGACTATCATGCTTTCTCTCTCCCTCCTTCTCTCTCTCCTTCTCTTCTCTTACATACACAGACACTCACAGACTCATAGGCATACATATGCACATACACGCATACACATAAAAACACACACATAAACATATTCACATACAACTATAGTATACACACACATACACCCATACATGTGCAAACTCATGCACACACATACAGACAAAAGCCACATACATGTATATAAACACACACATAGATACACATAACACAAAGACATCCCAGGATGATGAAAACCTCAGGAATCCATTAAAGCATCCTATTTCTTCCTTCTGATACTTGGGTTTTATTTCGTATTTCTGATAAATGTGAAGCCTCAATACATTCAGACACCTTGCTTAGATTCTGATTTAACAAATTGACCCTAACTATTTAGTGACAGTCAGGAATTATAGTTTTTAGGTCAGTGTTATTACTGATGTTTTTGAAAGTCCCCATGTGTACTAAAATGTTTGCAGATGGAACTGTATTATATAGTGGCATAACTATTTGCCCTTAAATCCTTCTGCATTAAGTGTGGGGAACTGGCAAGGGAGCATACAGACAGAAGCGGGTGGCCTGAGCTGAAGTTGTTGACGTCAAGTGTGCATAAACAGGAGTTCGCTTTATTAGGCCATCTGCTTCTCTATACGTTTAAACTTTCCTCAGCCAGAGCTTATCTGAGAAGATTCCAGAAGCTCTAATTCAAACCAAAGCTACACACAAGACAAAGTATGGTGGTTCTCCCCTAATAAGTGTCTGCTCTGGTAATCTTGAAAGTCCCAGCTTGCCCTTCAGGAGCCCAGTTCGCCTTCTCTGAAGGGGAGTCAGCAGTTGCACCAGCAAGATGCCACCTGGGACCTCAGAAATGGGAGCTGTGGGGTGGGGAGGAAGGGTGGGGCTGTGAGGAGGGAGGGAGGAATGGTGGTGAGTCCACCATTTGGATCATCCCACCAACCTGGGTACACCCTGACAAACTGTAGAGTAAATATAAATTTAAAAAAAAAAGCTGGAAAGAGAATTGTTTTTGATTGTGTATTTGGAAGGAGAAGCAGACTAGAACTGTAAGTTTTTACAGTGCCGTCTGATAGATGTTACTAAGCCACAGCCATGTTTGCACTTCCTTCCTCCCTTCCATTTCTCCCTCCCTCCCTCCCTTCCCTCCTCCTTCCCTCCCTCCCTCCCTTCCTTCCTTCCCCAGTCTCTTTCTCTTAAATGTTCCTTTTCTGAGAGGAGAAAATGTTTGGTGTACATGTTGACTTTCAGTGTTGAGGGATGGATGGCAAACTCCCTTCCCAAGACAGAGCATTATTCTGCCACTAGAACTAAAGCAGGGATAAGGAGGGCAGCCCCTCCTCCCCAGGCTTTTCTCCAACCACAAAGCCCCCGTGGAAGGTTGCTAATGATTTCTTTACCATGTGATCAATGACAGGAGGATGCTGTGGAAATACGTCCGGTACCGGAGTGTCCTAAGGAACATCTGGGCAACAGGATACTGGTCAAGTTGCTGACTCTGAAGTAAGTATCAGACACACTGTCCTGTTGGTCACTTTCAGTTAAAACGATGCCTGCATCATCATCAGCCCTGGAGTCAGGAAGGTTCTCCCAGTAGAGGGAGCCCTGGGGTCATGGAAAGAGTAGAGCTTTAGAGTTGACTAGACCTGGTTCTATTTGTACCAAGCCTTTGGCAACCAATCTTCTATGATATGGAAAGCAAACACGGGTGTCTAGAAGTTAGGCATAAAAGGTCAATTGTTCATTTTCTTCCATTAAGAGAAACAGCTATGGGTTTGGGTGTAACTAGGTGGAATATTTGCCTAGCGTGTGCCAATTTGAGACCCGCGGTTTGATCCCTGTCTTAAATTGGGTTACTATCGCTGTGATGAAACACCATGCACAGAAGCAAGATGGAAAGGAAGGGTTGATTTGGCTTATGCTTCCACATCCATAGTCCATCAGTGAAGGAAATCAGGGAGGGAGCCCAAGCAGGGTAAGATACTAGCGGCAGGAGCTGATGCTGAGTCCGTGGAGGGGTACTGCTTGCTAGCTCTCCCCATGGGCTGCTCAGTCTGCTTTCTTACAAACACCAGGACCACCCACTGAGGGGAGGCCCCATTCCCTCCTTTCAGTCTCTGTCAAGTTGACATAAAATTAACCTGCAAAATTCCCTAACACCACAAATAAATCAAATGAATGAGTAATTATAAAAATCGCAGTGAAGCTGACAGTGCTCTAGAATCAGTTCAAGCTTGTTCATAAACTCTTGACAGTGCACGCACGTGAAAATATTGCATAGTAAGATATTGTCATTATAAAATGTACATAAATGAGAAAATGTGAAGAATGAAATAAGCAAAATACTTCAGTACTTTCTTCATGCACCCCAGTGCCTGCATGCTCAGAGTGCCTGCAAGCCGCTCTTCCTCTCCACAGACTGCAGAGATTAGCTCCTCCACTTTTCCAAATCACAGATATTTTTGAGGGTATCGGAGATGTACCTCAGTGGTAGAAAATGTGCTTAGCATGAGCAAAGACCTGGTTTCCTGCTGAAAAGAGTACATAAGCAAAGCACTTTTCACACATGGTTAGGACCATCTATCTTCTAGTCAGTGTGAGGCTCGCTTTCGTAGTTCACCGTTTGTGATTAGACATCTGGATTCTGCATTCAGGTCTTTGTTTCCACCCTGTCATCGTCTCTGGAAAGTTGAGTCCTTTCTCAAAAATGAAGTCATTAAACCAGATGGCCTGCCTGTGATTCTGATGTGCTGCCTCCCTGGTTCTGCTCCACAACTCATGCAGTGACCAGTGGAGGCTTCGTTTTATCCCTTTAGCCAATTCCTTAGGGTAGGTGTCAGGGCCTTTCGTCTGCACTACTATCTGCCACACTCACCCCTATGATATACTTGTGTTCAGGAAATCTGCACTACTGTCTGCCACACTCACCCCCACTATATACTCAGTCAGGCCACCTTTAGATGCAGTGAGTTTGTCCCCAAGGCTGACTGTCCTCAAGCCTTCCAGACTTATCCAGTACATAGACTGCAGCAGCTGCTCTCACAGGTTGGGAGACTTGTCCTGCTGAGCTAGACATGAATTATTTAAAAAATATGGAGTCACTTGAGTTTCTCTAAGGAGAATTGTCAAGTCAGTTTCTAACGATGTTTTTCCAGCTCCTAAAGGAGAAATTAAATAGAATTGATGTCTATAGCCAATGCCCTTGGCCTGTTTAAGTGTCTTAAGGGCTATTCATATTTGTACACCCATGAGAGGTGTACAAACTGAAGAATTGGTCCTAACTACAAACTGGAGAAAAAAAAAGAAATGTTAACAACTTTGAATGTGAAAATATGAATAGTAAAGCTAACAACAGTATGGAAGACACACTTTACCACTGCTGTTGATCTGTGAGGTTCTGTCTATAATAGCATGGAGTTTATTAGCTAGGACCTTTCTAATGGTGTTTTCATCTCTGTCACCATTCCTGCTTTGTTTTGGGGAAATAGATAAAGCCTCAAGGACACAGAAAAAAATTACACTGGTGCCAATTCTGAAAATTCTGAGTAGCAAGAAAAAAAATAGTGACCATAAGATATTTTTCTCCTTTGTGATGTTTTTCTGTCGAATTAGTGGCTACCCATGAATCTAGTGCTATTTTAATTATCATCTCCCACCTCAGGGCCCCTCAGTCAGCACCTGTGACCTGGCTGACCTTCTGGTCCTGTGGCCAAGGCCCTGCCATGCCACAATATGTAGGTTAAGATTAGTCTTTATTATTCTGTTTATCAATAATACTCAGAAGTTTAAGGCTGGGGTGAAAACCTACTAGCTTGGAGAGGCTGAGTAGCAACTAGCTGACCTTGCTTTATGGCTGGAGACACCACAAGAGATGCATCTCTTCCCTCATCCCAGAACCAAGAGGACGTCCAAACTCCAGTCCCCACCCTTTCCTTCCTATGTGTCTTCTCTATCCAAATTTCTGGCTTCTCTATGGCCAATTCTGGTCAGTTGGTTCCTGGCTCCACCCCCTGATTAGGTATAACTTTATTGGGCAGTCTCAGAAGTGTCAGAGTGCAATCAAATTATCCCACAACAGTATTTAAGGTAGGAAAATCTTTTAATTTAAAATTTAATACCCTTATACATAAAGTAACCTCCATTCAGAGGACTCACTTAAGCATTGGAACCTTAATGTATACCAAATCGTGCAGGGAGTGGTCTTAGCACAGTTTGGGTGGCCTCCTAAAACTGTCTCCTCCAATGCATTCTGCTCCACTAGGTCCCAGGTGGACCGAGCTCCTGCACGGTTGTCTCAGATTCTGGTGTCTGAGGACCACACCTGGAAAACAATGGTAGAAAAAGCCATTGCCCTCTGCTTAAAAGAGATAGCCTCGCAACCTGCCTCTGAAGTTCCTAGCTTGGTGGCCTTTGCCAGGTCACTTCATTCCTCTGCACCTCCCTTCCCTGTAGAGCAGGAGTGTGGTCTCTACACTACGTGGCTGGGAAGAGGAAAGGGGTTGGCGGTGTGAGTTGCACCACACTGGAACTATAAGGCATCATAATGGACTTTTCTCTTCCCTAGTCCACAAGAACTTAACGCTCAGTACCAGTCTATCACATGGCAATGCTCAGACCCTTTGCCTGTCACAAAGTACATGCTTAAGTACAGGCTGGCCCTGCCAGGAGACATGGAGACATGCTCAGCACAGCAACCCCTCAGTTAAAGTTCTATTTCCTGCCAGGCATGTCGGATCATACCTGTAATTCCAGCACTAAAGAGGCAGAGGCAGGGGGGTCACAGTAGTTTCTAGGGCCAGCTTGAGCTACATAGCAAGACTCCCATCTCGAAAAGCTGAAAAAAGAAAAAAATGTTATTTTTCTGACAAGAGAAAGAATGAGAATAGGCATTTGCAGTGTGTGTGACAAATGCATGTAACAAAGTCCACTTTTTTGATGTGCAGTTCAGTGGTGTTGAGTGCAAGAATGTTTTTATGCAACCATCACCACCATTCATTTCTAGATGTTTCTATCTTTCCAAAGTAGAACTCAACACTAATCCCCATGACCCATCTCCCGATAGCCACACATTACCTTCTAGCTCTTAATTTGACTGTATAAATACATCCCATAAGTAGAATAGTACTTGTCCTTTCAAAATGGGTTTATTTCATTTAACATATCATATATATGCATACAACAGAGCATTTTATATGCCCAGTTGAATATTTCTGACAACATGCAATGTGTTTGCCCTCCTTCTGACAATAGATGTAGGGGTTTGTTGTGGTATGTAATACTGCTGCTAGGCCTGGTTTTCTACATATGTTACATACATTGTCTTAGCATGATCCTTAAGACATGTATGAAAATGGAAAAGGTAGAGTTCTTTCCTTATTTTGCAGGTAAACAAATAGAATTAGAAAGGTTAGTAACAGGTGGTAGCAGAGGGAATAGATCCCAGTTTTGTTTGACCCCTTGTCTATGAGTATACCAGTATTCCAAATTATCTCATCACCGAAGGTGCCATGGACCAACTAACCCTTTTGTCTGCCTAAAAAGAGCCCTTTGAGGAAGAACTATATGATAGTAAGCCAAGACCATCACATGTGCCTTGAAAGAAAATCTGCCCTAAATTGCATGGCTTCTGAGGCAATAATAATAGTCCAGCAACTTTCCTGGTGCTGCCAGTAGGCAGTGTCCAAAGTCATGGGTTGTTAAACTGAGACACTTGGAGGGTACACCTATATTTTACATGTATGTATAACATGTGGCAGAATTAGTTTGTGGGTCTTTTCCTAAAACCTATGATTTCAGGAAGAATCAGCAGTCAGGGTTAATATGAGAGGCTTCTAGTTCTAGTTTTGGTGGGGTGTCTGGGGTGTGTGTGTGTGTGTGTGTGTGTGTGTGTGTGTGTGTGTGTGTGTGTTCAGAGACAAACCTAGGGCCTGTGTATCGTAGGCAAGTGCTTTTTTCCTATAATAAATCCCTGGTCCCAGGAGCTCCTCATTCTAAATCAGACAAGGCCAGGGCACCTTGGTATTTGCCATGTACTGTATCCCTTCCCTTCCCTCCCCTGTCCTCAATCTACCTCAAGTGAACAGCCTTCCACAGAAGCTAGGACCAGCCACACGTTCACTGGCATTATGGCCCAGTCAGCATCTTAATGCCCTACTGTAAGTCTAAGGAAAAGCAATTCAGTATTTCTTTTTTAACTTTCTAAAAGTTGGAATTGAAGAGTAGACCTTTGGAGCTTTTTATTTATTTATTAGTTTTTACTTATGTGTACATGTTGAGGAGGGGGTACATGCATGTGAGCCCAGGTGCCTGCAGAGGCAAGAAGAGGGTGTTAGCTCTCCTGGAACTGGGATTACAGGAAGTTGTGCATTTCCTGTTGTTGGTCCTGGAATCAAACTAGGGTTCTCTTCAGGAGCAGTACTGACTTTTAACTTTCCATCTTTCCAGCCCCAAATGATAGAGATTTGATATCAGCCGAAGAATGTAAGCAAGTCCATTGCCTATGTGATAGAGTCTATTCCCTAAAACATGGCAGCTACAAGAGGAATAAGTACTCTTTGGGCTGGGAAGTATCTGTCTAGCATAACAAGTCCCCAGCATGACATGCATATGAAGCAGTGTTTTGGATCAGACCAAAATTCCGTTCAGTTCATTCTCTTGCTGTACCACCAACAAGCATTTTTTTTAAATCAAACATTTTTAAGAGAATGTAGTCTCCACCATGACCTCAAATGATCTGGAATTTTCTATTAACTTCTCATAATTTTTCCATTAGTATACGTGTGTTTTCACACATTGGTGGCGTTATCCCTATGTTCCTGGAATCATGTTCACATTTTTTAATGATTTCATATATCCATGCACTTTTAGAACATTCAAACTTATCCAGGCTAGAACCACATTGATTTTTTCTCTCTCTCTGACAGGTTTGAGATTGAAATTGAGCCACTCTTTGCCAGTATTGCCCTCTATGACGTGAAAGAAAGGAAAAAGGTATGAAAATCAAGAGCCCATCTCACGCATCCCACATGATTCTTTGGGTTCATGTTTTCAACCTCACTTCTGTGTAGCAATAAAGCACATCAGGGGTGTGTGTGTGTGTGTGTGTGTGTGTGTGTGTGTGCATGCGCGCGCGCTGCATGGGTAAGTGTGTATGTTTATAGGGGTGTGTGCTACGTGGGTAAGTATGTATGTGTATTTGCAGGTATGTGCACATCTGTGTATACACATGTTTGTAGAGGTGTGAAGTTGATGTCATGTGTCTTCCTGGTCATCCTGCACACTACTCATGGAGGCAGGATCGCTCAGTTGGACCCAGCGCTTCTTGACTGGGCTTAGCTAGCTAGCTAGCTTCTTTCAGAGATCCCCACTCTCCACCTCTCAGATACTGGAATTCCACCTGGCCTCTATGCCCACCTTGCATTCATGGCTGTTCCGGGAATTCAAACTCGGGTAACCATGCTTGTGTGTCAAGTGCTCCCTGCGGAGCCCCAGTAGGCACAACAGGTTTGAAAGCAAATAAACTTTGAGAGCTCCAGATTTGCTTTCTTTACCTTGTTTTTGTTTTTTAAACTGATCTGGAAATTTATTGATTGCGTGCTTCGAAGAATCTTTAAGGGAAAGGCCTGCTAGAGGCAGTGCTGGGTGACTAGGGAAGGAAATAGAGAGCACTCGAGGTTGTGTGACACACAAAATCATGTGTCGTTTTTAACAAGTTCAGCTATGCATGGTTGAGTTTTCTTTACTGTGAAATCAGTTTGCTGTGGGCCAGGGGAGATGATGACTCTGGGTAAGAGCTCTTGCTATGCAAACCCAAGGACCTGAGTTCAAATCCTTAGCACGCACATGAAAAGCCAGGTGAGACTGCATGTTCCTGAATCCCCAGCATTTAGGGGAGGATACTGACTGATTCTAAGAGCTCACTGACCAGCCTGTCTAGCTGAACCTGTGAGCTTCCAGTTAAGTGAAAATCCTGTCTTAAGGCAATAAAGTAGAAGGCAAAAGAGCATCCTGCTCTTGCTTCTGCATGTAACACACACACAAAACCAAAACAAACAAACAAAAACACAGACACACACACACACCCGGAATGGGGAAGAACTAAATGGGTTCATTGTGAATGGCAGATATCATGTGTAGCAAATATCTAAATTGAGATCTCTAATTGATAGATTCACTGCATGGTGAAGATATCACCAACTGTAAAATATTTTTCCATTGAAAGAATTCAGTGCTCCAAGTTTCCTCCGTGAGGTTTTTGTTGTTCTGTAGTTTAGACGTTTGTAACCCCAATAGGGTGACAGTCATGCTTCTGCCATTCTTCACCTGTAGCTGGCTGCACTGAAGGAAATGCGAAGCTCTGGAACAACATAATAGACGGACTTGGTAGTAATGAAGAGATTGGATGTCAGAACAAACAGGACTTGGGGGCTGGAGAGATGGCTCCGTGGTTAATAGCACCAGCTGCTTTCTCAGAGGGCCTCATTTCCCAGGACCCATATGGTGGCTCACAACCATCTGTGCTCCAGTCCCAAGAGACCTGATGTCCTCTTCTGGCCTCCATGGGCACTGCATGCACATGGTACACAGACATATATTCAGACAAAAATGCCCATACACATAAAGTAAAATAAATAAATTTTAAAACTAGGTCTCAGTTGGTTTAAGCAGCAGTTCTTAGGGCTGAAGGGCTGGTTTGGCAGGTAAGAGCACTTGCACGGAAGTGATGAGGACTGGACTTCAGATCCCAGCATTCATAACAAGTCAGGTTCCCCACAAACACTTGGAACCCCAGCTCTGAGGCAGGTGGAGACAGACAGACAGACAGACGCACGCACGCACACACACACACACACACACGGTTCAAGAGTGATCTTGTCTTGAAGGAATAGGCAATGAATGATGAAAGAGGATGTTAGCACTGTTTCCCAGCTTCCATCTGCACACACAGGTGCTCACACTCTCACATATGTGCACATAAATAAATAAGTATATAAATACGTAAATAAAAACACAGCAATTCAGACTTTCGTGTGCACAGAATCATCTGGAACACAGGATCAAGCACAGGTTCTATGGCCCCATCACCAGGTTTCTCCCTTTAAGTCTGGGTGACTGTTCACTCCTGTAGCATCTTTAGACCAAGAACAGAACAGCTCTGACTTACTGCTCCCATTGCTGCTCATTTACAGATCTCAGAAAATTTCCACTGTGACCTGAACTCTGACCAGTTCAAAGGGTTCCTGCGAGCTCACACACCCTCAGTTGACCCATCGAGTCAGGCGAGGTCTGCAGTGTTCTCAGTCACCTATCCCTCCCCAGACATCTACCTGGTGGTTAAGGTAATTACACACAATCCACGCCGCATGTTCTGACGTTTGTGTTGTTGTCACATTGTCTGTGAGGTTGGGTTGTTTCCTTCTCGGCAATGCTTCCCTTTCCAGTAACTTCTGTTTGGACACTAGAGAGGCCAGGGTTGGAGGTCCTACAGCCCTAGGTTGTGATCCTGGTTGTGGAGTCAGAAACTTTGTGGTCTTCTGTGACTCAAGCTTCCTGAGACTCAGTTCCTCCTCTGTGCTGTAGAGAATGAGTTGTCACAACTACAGATAAGCCTGGCCCTTCCTGACTAAGGAAATCAACCTCAGCCATCCTGGCGTGGAAGGTTGCCATGATGAAAGGAACACAAGCTCTCAGACAGCCTCCCGGTGGTGTTCATGTTTCTCTAGGTCCTGCAGCGCAGCATCCCCAGTCTGGCCTCTGACAGACAACTTGAGATGTGGGTGCACTTCCCAGCCCTCACTCTCTCTGTTATCACAGAGCATGTGTCCAGTGAGAGTCAAGATCTGTGGGGAGCTTATCCATAGACTTCACAGTATAAATAGACTACACCTCACTGGGGACTGACCATGGGAGAAGATTTTAATAGACCAGAGCTCTTCCCTACGTGTTAAAGTGATTAGTTTGAATATGATCACAAGCATTGGGCATTTAACCATCTCCAGCCAAGTAGGTACACTTGTTGACTCTCTAAGGCAAAAATGTATAAATAGTTCAATACAAGTAAACCCAGGTGTCTGATCTCATGGACCATCAGACTTTTATGTTTGGAACATTTAGCTTGGTATCCTGTGCCTGTATCACTTGGATTCCCGTGTGATCTGATAGTAGTGGATATAGATTCCTAAGAATTCAGACAGCTTGGAGGGTACTTCCTTTATATTATTTCACAAAGATGATTATAACCTGAAGGAACCTATCTAAGGTTCTGAAAGTTTAAAATCCATGGCTGGGACCAGAAGGTATGCTTTAAGGATCTCAGATGATTTGGTAGCACTAGCCTAGCAGGTACCTAGATTTTATCCCTAGGAACTGAAAAAAAAAAAAGAAAATGATAAAATAATTTTTTTTGTTAAGCATAGTATCTGTTGGTATTGTTGTAACCTCCCCATGCTTCTTACTGTGGTGCTGAATTCAACATATAGGAAAGCTTAATTTCAGCTATGACAGACCTGCTGTTAGATATACAGTTCTCTCAATGGGCAGCCAACAAAACCACACTAGTTCTAGAGCTAATTTTATTTGCAACTGCCTTGATTTTTATTAACCTGCAATAATTACCTAATAGTGGAAATCTGGTTGTTACCACTGACTCCACATGTTGTCCTGTTTTTGAATGTGGAGGTGTACTGGCTTGACAAACACATTCTAAGGTGTCTAGATATATTAAGAAATTCAGATCTACACTGGAGAACATTCTTGGTCTGATGCCTATTTGTCTTATAAGACCATCATTATAACTGCTTTCCCTCAAATACTTAGTAAATGGTATTGTACTATTTAGACAGCCCAGGTACATGTCATGTGATAAAGAAGGGGCTTCTCACTTTATTTTTGTTCCCAAGATGAACATCAAGATCTTAAATAGGTTGGGCCACCTAGTTTAGCTATCACATGTGATATTACGGTGAGATATTGTTTCAGGCTTAAAGGCTTGGTTCACGATTTCGAGTGCGTGAAAGGATTTGTTTCATAAGTGAGGATGGGTGTGAACCTCAAGCTTTTTAAAAAATGTTTAAAAATTGATAAGGTAGGCATTACACCCACCTCTCCTGGTTTAATATGTACATTGGAAAGTAGCCTCTTTACCTTGAAACTCTCAGCTGTTTCTAATATACCTAGACCTGTGAAGACTCACATGTTCTAGTTCACACATTTACACATCAGCCAGGAAGGACCATACATGAGGTGCTCATATCAGACCAAAGTTCTCATAAAGTCACTGTGACCTAATGCAGCAAGAGGGACAGTAGCTCCTGATCCCATCAGACCTAGACTCTCTTGGTTCTAGATTCTAAGGAGCCTTTCTAAGGGTTTCAAATACAGCCAAGGCATGTCCATTCCTTGCCGCAGAGTCCCGACTGAAAGATTCTTACCCGAACCCTTTTCTTTTCTCTATTCCTTCTTTCCTCGTTCCCTCCATCCTTTCTCCCTGTGGTGCTGGGTATGGAGTCCGCAGTCTTGTACGTGGAAAGCAAGGGCTCTGCCACTGGGCTCCAATCCCATCCTTGAAAGAGTCTTAATCTCTACTCAAGATTTACATTAAAGACCTTGTGTTTGTTTGTTGTTGTTTGGTTTGGTTTGGTTTTTGGAGTCCGGGTTTCTCTGTGTAGCCCTGGCTGTCCTAGAATTCACTCTGTAGACCAGGTTGGCCTTAAACGCCTAGCAATCCACCTGCCTCTGCCTGCCGAGTGCTTGTATTAAAGGTGTGCTCCACTACCAACAGACAAGACCATGTTTTAATTTTTCAAATTCATGGACTTTCAAACAAATTCTTCCATTTGTTCTGTGGGTTCCTGGTTGTGAGCTTTGGGAGAAGAAGAGCCATGTTTCTTGTGTTCACGGCTATTCTCCCCGCAGCTAACACAATGCAGACTTTTTGAATGAAGAATGAATGAATGCTGGTGGTGATTGGGAACACTGGGCAGTTTCTGGTTCAAGTCCTTTTCGCCCATGTTTCCAGTGGGCTTCATTTCTCAGAACTAGCCTTTCTTATGCTGCTGGTAGTGGGATGGACTTTTAAACGACTCTTTTGTAAAGAGAGACTCTCTACTGGGCCTACCCACTGAAGTTGTTGTCCATTGAGCAGCTTTGCACCGCTTCCCCTGAAACTCCGGACACACCTCTGTCAGTAGGATATTCACATTTGAATAGTTTCTGCCTCACTTACAATGGTGCCTATTAAGAATGTACCCATGGCATATGTTGACCAGATTTCTTCTTCAGGAGTCTCAACTAATGACACAGGCTAATGGGCTAAGTCTTAGCACCTAAGGTCACTTACATTTTCTCTGAATAAAGAATTAGAACATCAGAAATTTCTCCCTTTCTTTCCCCTAAACACAGTGCCCATATTTATGACAATTGATTGTCAACACCTTAACTTGAAGGAAAATAGAAGCAGATGCTTGGTAGGGCTAGCACTCATTAGCAGAATGAGAAGACACACATCTCAAGACATTTTCTTCTGTCTGTTAATACAAGGGCACAATTATAGATGATTTATTCTGTTCATTTATTCATTTTGTGGAAGGTTTTAGTTCCCAGTCTGACTTTTACAGAGACCATATCTATTTTTTACTTTGTAAGCAATAATAAAGAAAATGAGCTTTTCACTTCCTACATGTGTCTTCTGGGTTTTGTTTTATAAAATAACTTTTATTGCATTTTTATTGTGGATATACACATGTTTATTGTTTAAAATAGAAACTTCTAATCAGCAATAAGAAGGAAATAAAAAACACACATAATCCCATCATATAAAAATTTACCATCATGTTACCTTTGCTGTTATCATCTTTTTAATATGTCTTGTTCCTTGTTCTCCTCTGAAATTCTGTGGTAGTCTCCACACTACACATACATACACACACACACACACACACACTTTCATACTTATTGGTTTGGGTTTTGTTTTTGTTTTTTTGAGACAGGGTTTCTCTGTGTAGCCCTGGCTGTCCTGAAACTTGCTCTGTAGACCAGGCTGCCCTCAAAGTCAGAGATCTGCCTGCCTCTGCCTTCTGAATACTGAGATTAAAAACGTGGACCACCAACCTCCAACTCCACAGTATATTTTTGTATATTAACATCGAAGAGCATATGTAATGAACACCCTATGTCATCAAATATTATCATTAAACATGATTTTATGGTTGTATGAATCCCATTATATGAATATAGCTCACTCGTTTTGTTTTAATATTACTTTTGTTGCTAGATTGAAAAGGTCCTTCAGCAGGGGGAGATTGCAGACTGCGCAGAACCCTACATGGTCATCAAAGAAAGCGATGGCGGAAAGGTACGGTCATCTAAGTACTGGTGACATCTTAGGATGAACAAATTTTCAAAGTGTTCCACAGAATAGTTAGTAGTGTTAGACCATAATATTTCCCATCTGAACCATGAATAAATTATATTTGCATGAGAGAGGAAAGAGAAACCAGTTACTGACCTGACAATAATTTTTTTACAAAAAAATACATGATTGAACACACTAATGATGCACATGCCAGTGTGAAATCTGGCTCACACCAAGCTACACCTGTTGCCTTGGTTCCGAGGCTCTGGCTATACACAGATTGGGAGCATCGCCAAAGCCCCACGAGCAGAAGAGGACAGGAGTTCTGGCTTTCCTCAACAGCACAGGGTATTGTCTTATGCAGAGTAGAAATTGGGGACCAGCTGCAGCTTCTGCTCATCATAAATTAATTAGCACATGATAGGTCATAAGCCATGAATAAGACTTTTCCCAGTACCAATTTGCACAAGTTCCCACGATGGTTTTTAAAATGTGGCCCTTTTAGAACTTATCTTGTTACCTTCAAATAGAATTGATTGAACTAAATCAAGACAGATATTTGCATTTTAAAATCTGTGAGTACGAATTTAGGAAGAACTCCTTGGAAGTATTAACAACAATGGCATTGTAAGGAATATGTAAGGATCTTTTTAGAATCGCAAGGCAGCTTTTGTGAAGTAGATTCTCTTGGGGCTTCGGTAGATGACATACTAGCATCTCTTTCCCAAGTTTTTCTCGGGAGATTCCAAGTTATCTGGGTAAATGAAGTGTTTGCATGTTGGCTAGTGTAACAAGCCTAGGGCATGTCTCCATAGCAGAAAATGTTGTTTCCTAACTGATTGATGTCCTTTTAAAAAAAAAAAAAAATCTCTTCCTTCGGTAGCCTTTGCTTCCTTAGCATCAGTCTAAGCTGTTGCTTTCCTGTTGCCTCTCTGTAGCCGTGTCCACCCCTCCCACCCCGCTCACCCCCCCCCCGTCAGTGTTGTTGTCCCTAAGGCAGTTGACTTGGTGCTGACATTTGTTTGTTTCATCTGTCTTTTCCCATCTTCCTTCAGAGCAAAGAAAAGATTGAAAAGCTAAAACTTCAAGCTGAATCCTTCTGTCAACGCCTAGGGAAATACCGGATGCCCTTTGCCTGGGCCCCCATTAGCTTAGCAAGCTTCTTCAACGTCTCCACCCTTGAAAGAGAGAGCACTGACGTGGAGCCTGTGGCTGGTAAGATCTCGATCTGCAACGGGAAGTACAGGGCCCCCCATTTATCAGCTTTGTGGTTATCTGCTCATTAGTAAGGACTTGGGTGAACTAGAGAGCGTGGAGGTGGGTGAGAGGAAGATCGTAAGTAGAGAACAGAACGACGTGTGTTTGATCAGTGCCCTCCTAACCAATTACTGTGAGCGTTTATGGAGCCTTAAATATACCTTTATAGTAAGAACTTTGGGTGGAGTTTTAAAGCTTTAAAAACTTAATTTTTGGCCAGGCGCATGGCTTTAATCCCAGCATTTGGGAGGCAGAGGCAAGCGGATCTCTGTGAATTCAAGGACATCCTAATCTACAGAGCAAGTTCCAGGACAGGCTCCAAAGCTACACAGAGAAACCATGTCTTAAAAAGCCAATAAAAAGAAAAAAACGTTAATTTTCAGTAACCTTCCCATCTCAAATATTAAAGTGCTTGAAAATAACCAGGACAAGTGGTGAGCGCCACAGTGTGTTAAACAAAGGAACTGTGGTTGGCTCCCACTGTTCAAACCTCAGAGAAGCAAAGCTCAGATTTCTCAGCAAAATTTCTGCTCTCCTAAAGTCTATTTTGCCAATGAGAATAAGTACCAAAAGTAACCAAGTAACCATAGTTACTGTCCTTACTTGTTTCATAGACTCCTCTCCTCATTACCTCTCCGTAAATGTGTCTTCTACAGTTTAAGAGTAGAAGTGTCCAAATGATTTCAGCTTTCAATAGACCCATACCCAGTACCCGTGGTGGAGTTTCTGTTTTCCTAAATGCCTTTGTAGTCAGAAAGCACTTGAGGCTGCCTTTGGATGCTTCCTATATTCCTTGGCTCTGCCACTTCTGAAATGTTGCCCTTTGCCGGGTGGAGGCCAGGGTGACTGTTCCAGCTGCTGCTCTCCTGGAGTTACCGGTGTATAATTCCCAGTCAGAACTCTTGCATTCCTTCCTATTGCCAATCAACTTCAGCCCCTTTGACCTTTATGTCCAGTTTTTCTAAGGCGGCTGTTCTATTTATTGACGTATTTGAAAGTGTGGGGAACTCAGAAGGCATATGCGGCATGCCCAAGTCATCCGGTCCGAGGGCTTGCCAAGTGGTCAGTTAAGTCTAAGGGATAGTTTAACTTGAGCACTGAAGCTGATTTCCTAACCAGAAGCCCGGTGCCTTCGTGGCGTTTAGGTAGCCAGTGCTCTCATTGAGCATCAGTGTGAGAATTAGGCGTGAGAGACTGTTGAAGTGCTGTGCTTCCCGACAATGACCGTTTGTAACAGACAGCCTAGACTTTGCAGAGTAAAAGACACAAGGTTTCAAGCTGGCTCTTCAGAAGAAACAATAAATGAGGAAGCAATAGAGTTTGAGAGCCTCCACCCTGTCTAGTTCCAATCAGAAAGGTCAGTCAAGTCACTTCTGTTACCTGGTCCACACTAGAACAGAGGCCAATGAGATCCAGAGTGTACACAAGCTGGTTTGAGTCCCCAGTGCCTTCAGGGATGGGTGCGCGTGTGTGCTTCCCAGCGGAATGCAAGGGGAAAAGCTAGGCAAACACTGGGATAACTCAACAGCCTAGCAGCAGACCCTGGATTGGTTGAGTTCCAGACTCCAGCAGGGTGACAACTAGCCATCTCTGTTCTCCAGCAGGAAGAAGGATAGGGTCCTCTCTCCTCTTGTAAGAGTGTTAAGAACATCAGGAGGTGGATTAAGAAAGGTTGAGCACTGTGTAGCTAAAATTACATTCTCAAGGATGGCTGGGTTCAGCAATAACTGGTGTATGTTCCAACTTGTTAGAATGACAATTGTTCTCCTTAAAGGGAGAAACTCTGCAGGTGAGCGGAGGAGTTTGTCCCAATCCAGGAGGCCTTCTGAGCGATCCCTTTCCTTGGAGGAAAATGGAGTTGGGTCCAACTTCAAAGGCACCACCTTGGCCATCAACACCTTCTTCAAACAGGTATCTGTCTGTGTTACAGTACCACCGCGTTGGTCTTGTATTAGTGAGGATGTTAGTGTCCAAAGGAGTAGCTTAATGGGTGATGAAAGAAGTTAATTAGTGTCATGTGCTCAGCTGAGTTGTTGCAGGAATTAGAGGCCATGCAGATGTGCCCCTGACCAGGCATCTGTCCCATGGTGGGCATGTAGAGGGTGGGGCTTATACCTGCCTTCCCTATTCAAGACAAAGGTGAAGACAATGAAGATGCTTTTCTCATCTTCATATCTCTGAAGGAGGAAGCACAGTCGGCATTGTTTCAGGGACTAAATGGACTTTCAGTTCGTTGACATTACATGACAGATGCCTGTGACCTTGGTTCCTCCAAGCCAGACAGCTGCCTAGGAAAACCGTGGAAGCTCTGCCTTCAGCCGTGCTGCTGAAAGGTCAACTGCGAAGAACACTGGGCAGTGGTAGTTGAACTCGATGATTTCAGGGTTACCCACCACATTAATTTCTATGAAAGACTTGTTAGAATTAAATGAATAGCCAGGTTTGGAAGCACTCGGGAGAACAAGACAGGAGGGTTACAAGTTGGAGGTCAGCTTCAGCTACCTGGTGGGACTATATTTCAGGAAAGGGAAAACAATCAAGAAAGGAGAGAGGCGGGGAGGGAAAAATAAAGAAACAGAGAAAGAATAAACAAAATAATAATTAAAAGAATGACTTTTGGGATGGGGGAATCTTCGAAATAGCTGATTCCCAGTCCAGGAGTCAGCAGCCTCCCTACTAACCCAGAGCATCTCTTGGCAGGAGGGAGATCGCCTTAGCGATGAAGACCTGTTCAAGTTTTTAGCTGACTACAAGAGATCTTCATCCTTACAGCGCAGAGTCAAGTCCATCCCAGGTGTGCTCGTCAAAGGCAACTGAGAGTAGGAAGGGGCTCGTTCGGCTTTGTTCTTCCACACTATAGTCCATCGTTGAGGGAAGGCAGGCTAACTGCTCAAGAGAAGCCTGGCTTCGGGAGCTGAAGCAGAGACCATGGAAGAATGCTGCTTACTGGCTTGCTTCCAGGATCTTGTTCAGCTGCCTTTCTTCCACAGCTTAGGCCCACCTGCCTAAGGGTGGTACCGCCCTCAATGGGCTGTGCTCTCACACACTAATTAGCAATCAAAAAAAAAAAACCCTCACAGATGTGGCCCTAAGCTAGTCTGATCCTGGCGATTCTTCTGTTGAGGTTCCCACTTCCCAGGTGACTCTAGGTTGGTGTCAAGTTGTCAACAAAAGCTAACCATGACACTCTTAAACTGTGCCCAAACCATCTGTGGTTGACATTTCTTGTTTAATATTTTAATTTATTAAACTGCCAAGGGCAATATAGATTTTTGCATTTGAAGTTAAGAATCTAAATTGCTCTGGATTTTGGACAAATCTATTAGTATTTTCTCATTCATAAAGGATGTATTCTGAAACAAAAGTATACTTTAGATTTGGTCTTTCAAATAATCCAATAATAATTGTTTGGACAGATCC
>JAQHUG010000021.1:9246335-9281616 GCA_028555095.1 Dicrostonyx torquatus | reverse complement strand
TAGTGGAGAACCACTGTTCTAGTCTGTTCCTACTCATTTTATAGTTCCTTACTTTCATTTTCAAA
The DNA here is from genome assembly GCA_028555095.1 of Dicrostonyx torquatus. Classification (NCBI taxonomy): domain Eukaryota; kingdom Metazoa; phylum Chordata; class Mammalia; order Rodentia; family Cricetidae; genus Dicrostonyx; species Dicrostonyx torquatus. The sequence goes on along the minus strand of JAQHUG010000021.1, from coordinate 9,281,551 downwards.
AAATGTTAATTTCAAAATTTAGCATGACAAGTTTTTCCCCCAAGGAACAGGAAAATATCTGGGAACCCCAAAACATGTACAGTCCAACTACTTACCTTTATTCTTCTGAAAGAAACCCAGCTCAGTAATAAATATCCCCCTCCGTGACTTGCTCTAGGCTCTCTTAGGCTGGAGGTATCCCCAGCTCCTGACATGATGAACTGCTGCCTGACACCTGAAATGCTGCCGGTCAAACCCTTTCCTGAAAACCGGACACGCCCGCACAAGGAGGTTTTGGAATTTCCGATACGAGAAGTGTATGTTCCTCACACTGTGTACAGGTGAGAAACATGGGCTCTTGTTGGGATAATACACTCCTCCGAACCCAGCCTCATCCTACTTCCTGGGTTGGATGGAAGGAAACTAAATGTGATGGCTTGGAACTACAGAGGATTGTGAGGTCACTTCTAAGAGACTCTTTGCCTTATTCTCTGCAACAAGAATGCATTTTCCGGTCATAATTGTAATAGATTTGCTAAATGTCTTCAAACCAGAAATGGAAAAAAGAAAAACAGAAAAGAAACAAACCTATCACCGTGACTTCCTTCCATACAGAAGGTCTTTAAGGAAAAGAGAAACATGACTAAAATGTCCATGGTGCCACGTGCCTAATCCCAGTACTCAGAAAGCTAAGGCAGGAGAATTGCAGAGCGGAGGCCAGCTGCGGCTTCACGATGAGCCCCAGGCCCATCTGAATTACAGGCAAAACAACAGCAAACAAAATTCAGCTCTGTCCAGGAAATTTACTCAGTTGACAGAAGTCGTCCCAAGATGCTGCCCATCATTTAGCATGTGGTTGTTAGACTAATGCAATAGAGGAAATAAAAACCTCATCTTACTTTGTCTCAATTAATTTAAGCAAGTGGCATGACTGCTGTACTGGATGGCAGAGTGAGACACCATAGGAGTGCAGGCGAGGTTGCTATGCTTTCCAAGTGACCTCGTTGCCTGACCTTTTAGGGAATTTGCAGGGCCATTTAACAGCACACCTCTACCCAAAGCGTTGTTGCTCGTGTGCTCTTGTTTATTTCAGAGGCTTTTTGCTTTTGAAATGTGGGGGAGAATGCTGTATTAAGCATCTTTTCTCCACCATCTGTCAATGACATTTTGTGGGGTTTGCATTTCATATAAAATATCCGATCAAGTTTTACTGATACCACGAAGTTGCTCCTATCACTGTGTTGAGTCCCTGCCTTGCTGCCTGAGGTGCTTTCTTTCTTCATTGCTGAGACTGAGCACAGGACAAGAACGAAGGAAGGAAGGAAGGAAGGAAGGAAGGAAGGAAGGAAGGAAGGAAGGAAGGAAGGAAGGGAAGGAAGGGTCTCTGTTGATTCACAGATTGAGAGGACACGGCCCATTTTAGAAGGGAAGGCATGATGGCATGTGGTCAGTGATGGAGGGGTGAGCATCTGGGCTTCCTTGGTACCTCCTCACATCATGGCCAAGTGGAAAGCAGGCAGGGACTCAGGCCTGGCCCCCAGTGACCCGCTGTGATGCTCCATCCTCCAAAGATGATACAGCCCTTCCAAAACAGCACTGCCTGCTGGGGACCTTGTGGTCAAACATGTGAGCTTGTGAGGGTTTTTCACAGTCAAAGCATAGCCCTGCTCAGCAACTATTATCATGAGCTTAAGTGTGCCCTTCTTTCAAGTCTCTGGTTCTGTGCACACACACACACACACACACACACACGTATCTGTGCATATCGATGCTGCTATGTTTGTATTCATTTGGGCCTCAGTCTATGCATTAGGTACTTTGTGTTTTTCACTCAACAGTGTTTTTTTTTTCTCTTTTGAGTATTGCTGTGCACTCATACATGTTATTAACTTGATGCATTATGCTAAACTGTTCATTTTTCTTTTGAGTTAGTCATGTTGTTTTGAGTTTAACCAGTGGGAACAACTTGTATTTTCTAAATATCAGTATTGTCTGCTCAGTGGTTCTCCTGTTTCTGCCTTCCCAGTGTTGGGATTATAAACTCATGATGCCGTGCTCGGGTTTTTACATAGTGGTGGAGAGGTGTCAAGCCCAAGTCTTCGTGCTTGAGTGGCAAGCACTTAGCCTACGAGCTATATCTCTGAGTGAGCTATCTCCCCAGCCTGACATGTGTGGTTCTCTTTTTAAATTAATTTATTTAGTTTAGTGCATATGTGTGTCTTGCCTGCATGTGTGTCTGTGCACCACATGTATGTGTGGTGCCAGGAAGGTCAGAAGAGAGCAGGTTTCACAGACGAGAGTGACAACACATTGGGAACTGCCATGTGAGTGCTGGGGATTGAACCGGAGTTGTCTGGAAAAGCAACCCGTACTCTTAACTGCTGAGCCATCTCTCTAGCCTTGACATTTGTGTTTTCTACTAGTCCTGCAAAGTCACTGATTTTGTCATGTCCCTCTGTGAGTGATTGTGAAAGTTTCCCTAGGGAATATGCCTGGAAGTGAAATTACTGGGTTACAAGGGATATCTGTTTTTAGTTGCATCTGTATTTCTACTCCCCCCCCCCAAATTGAATGATTATCTCTTCTCCTAGTGGTGCATGAGATCTCCTGCCTCTCCAGTTCCTCTCCCCCTCTTTCCTATGTGACATGCAAGGGGTAAAAAGCTACCATGAGAAATATACTCAAGTGCCACACGGTAAGACATGGAACCCTTCCTTCTGGTGTTTGTGAGACACACAGGTCCCCCAACTTCATCCATCCCGAAGCAGTAACTCCTCATTTTCTTAAACACCCTCCTTGAAGAGCAAAGCATTTGTAGAGAGTAGTCATTCTGTTCCTCACTCCTTGGAGGAAGATGAAGGCACAACCCTGTTTGCTTACAGAGGCTGTGTCTCCATCTTTGTGGAAACCTTATCCTATAATTGGAAGAGGAAGCTTGTGGCATGGGAATAAACTTACACCAAATGAACCCTATAGCTACCGAACTGCCCCTCAGCATTTAATCACCCGCAGGATTCATTTACTGCAGACATTATCCCTTAATCACATCAGTGCAGGATTTGGAACACATCTGTGCACTGAGCCATTCAGAATGTGGGAGTGAGAGCAAGTCTAGGCCGGTACTCTGCACCCAGCATGGTGTCCTGAGAAACAGGCCTGCAGATGCAGAACTGGTCTTCTTTGGTTGTGCCTGACATCATAGGATCGTCAAGGTCACTCGGCTGGAACCAGATCTTCACTCTTAGAAGTGATGGAAGGCACTTCTTTCCAGTTTGGTGACGGAGGGGCCTGTTCTTAGCACCAAGCTACTGTGTCTCGATACCATGCTTATGGAAAGAATGATGTAACCAACTTGGCCCAAAATCTTGCTACCTTAAAACTTCAAGGAATTTAGAAAGCATATTGTCTAAACTTGCGGTGTTAAATTTCAGTGTTTCCTCTCTGGTCCTCATGTACTGAGGACTTACATGTGATCCACAAACACGAGAAAGAGATTGATAACTACAAATGGCATGGGCTTCTGAAACCTCAAAGCCCACTCCCAGTGACACGCCTCCTCTGACAAGACTACACCTCCTAATCCTTCCCAAACAGTTCTACCATCTGCAAACCAAACATCCAAACATATGAGCTTAGGGGAGACATTCTCATCAAGCCACTACACGATCTAAAAAAATAAAATATATGAAAATGAACACCAAAGAGTACATCAATTCAAGGATAAATCTTTTGAAACTAAATCACACAAATGTGCTATGAGGCTTAACTTAGAAATACTTTAGATAGCTGTGAGTCCCAGAGAATGAATACTCCTGGTGTGCCCAATAGTGAATGAGTCCATTGACAAAGCCAGAAGTTTAGGGCCAGGTTAGTCACTTTAACCAGCCTATGGTATGGCCTTACTATGAAGGGAGCCATCACCATGAGTCTAGTTAGTGGCAGATGTCAACTCCCAGCCTGGCCTTCCTCCACCTCAGGGAACTCCTTTGTTGACTGCACCCCTGCAGTGTCTTCTGTCAAGCTCATTGTGTATCCTGCGTGGGCACTGCCCCCAGTACCTCTGCTTTATTCAAGCTGCTAAGAAGGAAGGCCCCAAGGCCCACCCTAACAGAACTGCTCAGACTTCCCAAGCCCTGGGCTTTTACAGAATAAACACTTGCTCAGATGGTTGCGATCGCTTTACAAACTGAGAAGTGTCATTCCCAAAAGTGACTGGGTCTCCCACATCAGGGACCCTGGTCTTCTGAAACCATATCCAACCTGCTCAGTATTGGCAGGAAGGATGGATTTACCCACATAATCAATGTTCAACCTCTATGGAGGGACTGAGCTAGACAGGTGTCCTTTGAGACTGACCCAGGCCGCAGCTCTGAGAAGTCACCAAGAAAATTACAGCAGTTTCAAAAGTGGCAAACTAAGATTGACAAAAAAAGACTGTCTGAGTCTGAGCTTGCATTCCTGTTTCCATGGCCAGGATTTTTTTTTTTTAAGATAAGCTGTTTGCCTAAGAATGCATTGGAATCTCCCCCTGTTTTTCCTGATGCCCAACAGCTGGCAATGAAGTGCCAGCTGCCTTGTAGTGGGAGCAGAATAAAAACAGTGTGAGTTGGGGCCCAGTCCCAGCGAGGCCTTCAAGGGCATCTTATCCTGTAGCGGCCATGGGGGTGTGTGTCCCAGCGAGGCCTTCAAGGGCATCTTTATCCTGTAGCGGCCATGGGGGTGTGTGCAGAGATCACAGGCGAAGCGTTTGTAATGAGCTTGTTAACTCCATGTCGGCCTTTTAACTAGTGATTACATTAAAGAAAGCCACATAAAGTGCATTTCGTCTCTCAGCCCAGCCTCCGAAGTCTTGTTTATCTAATTATTGGACTGCCGTGGAGGACTGTGCTGGCTGAGAACAAGACTGTCAGTCAGAACACAATTTCTTTGATGGATAATTAGCTGTTTCCAGGCCTCCTCCTATTCAGTTGAGAATTCTCAGACCAGAAAGTCTGATCTGGCCTAGCAAGTAGGTGCCCTGCATATGCCTGTGAAGTCTTAATGGCTACTGTGAGGGTTGCAGCATACTGGATGGATGGAGGGCTGATTCCAAGGGATCGTCAGGGAGCTAGGGTTTAGTGAGTAGAGTTCTTAGGAAAGAAATGAACCCAAAGGACTCTAGAAGGAAGAAAGAACAAAGAACATGACCTTGAGTGGGACTTATTGTTTTCAAGTAAATAGATTCCCAACTTAAACCCAGTTATCATTATTTCTAGAGTGAATCTCTTCGGTGCTGGGGGGAAGTCTGGGCATGCCACCCAGTGTCCAGCCTCACTCTGGAGGGCCCTACCTGGGAGCCCTAGGAGCTGTTCTTTGTTAAAAAGTGGTCTTACCCTCTACCTCCCCTCAGTTAGGTTTTCTTCCACTCTATGGGATCATCCAAAGATTCGTCGTGACTTGAGAGGCATGCCCCTTCATCTGCTTGATTTGGGAAGCAATCCCAGTACGCACGTAGATTTGCATCAGGTGTGATTGTCTGTCAGTAGGCTCTAGCCCAGCTCGCCTCTCTCATGAGCATGCTGGTCTTCATGCTGTGACACCTCCCACCTGCCCGCGTGCTCACCCCAGCACAATTACCAAGTAATCTTGGTGGTTTATAAAATGTTTGGACCTTGTCTGTTTAAATCTCCTTAGAAATAATGCCTTCCTTAAATCTCCATCAAAGACACCTTCCGTTCTTCATTGTTCCACTAGTTGTTTGAGTTTTGCTTATTAAGGAATAGGTAGCGTGTCAACCTCTTCCAAAGGTTTCAAATATTGGAGATACCGAAGGCAGAGTGAAAATTCTCCCTGCCACTCCTGACTTCCAGCCACTTAGTTCCCCTCTTTGGAAACAGTTCATTTATGTATGTGAAATGGTCCACTTGCAAAAAAGGATTCTGTTCTGCCGGGCGGTGGTGGTGCACACCTTTAATCCCAGTACTCGGGAAGCAGAGGCAGATGGATCTCTGTGAGTTCGAGGCCAGCCTGGTCTACTAGAGCTAGTTCCAGGACAGACTCCAAAGCTACAGAGAAACCTTGTTTCAGAAAAAAAAAATTCTGTTCCACAAACTAGTGCTTGCCATGCTTGCTGAAACCAAGGAGCAGACTTCTAAATGTATATATTTACCAAAGAAACAATAACAAACAAAACAGAAGAAAAGCGTGTACGCGTCACACCTCAGCCCTATTTCAGACCGTTGGAGGCAGCCATTTTCTTATGCTTCCTTGCAGATGTGAACTGCACGTATATGCATTTGACTTTAATGTCTTTAATGTGACGACACATTAAAGAGCATAATCCTCACACTGCCCTGCTCCTCAGCAGCTGGTGTGTGTGCACAGCACTTTTTATGAACACCCAGAACCTCTCATGTTCTCAGCTGACTCGGTCTCACTGTGTATGTTCTCTGACTTGGTTAACCCTGTGCTGGTGAGCCTTTTGCTCTGTGGTTATGTTATAGTGGAGCGTCTTAACATACAACACTTCATGCATGTCTATCTATTGGACAGCTTCCTGCTTTCATCCTTAGAAGAAGCATTTAAAGAACTCTGCCTTAAGAGAGAAAGCCTGAGCATTTGTTTTACTAGTCCTAGCAAGCAGTGTCCAGAACGTTACTGACAAACCATTTACCTCAGATGAACAACGTGCAAAACCAAGCCATTTGAAATAGCCAGGAAATAGAAACAGAACGATTCCTGACTCTGGAACCAACTCAGACTTCGTTGTAAATCAGGCATACAGAGCCCTCATCCTGATGTATTGCTCCCAAACTCAACAATCTTCCCTTTTCTAAGGATGGAAAAAACTCAAGAGAGAGCCAATGTCCTAAGGTTACTTAGAGCCTGGTGTGTTGTTTTATTCCTCAACTGTGGCTGTAGTACACCCTTCAGCCACTTGAGGGCACAATGCACTCACTTCTGCACTTGGGCAAACCTTGGCCTTTTTCATTAGCAAACAGGTGCACTGTTTTTCATACGTTTTATCTTTTATAAATGCAAGACCAAGGAAAAGTGAGCACTCACCCAGGGCCCCAAGCGATTGCTGTTATTTTTTGTGAACGGTTTTATTCTCACTCCCAGTTCTGCCTTCTTTCAGCGTTTAGCACTTTTTTTTTTTTTTTTTTTTTTTTTTTGCAAAGTGTAGTGGGAAGGGGTCAAGGCATGCATCCGATGACACACAATGAAGTCTCCTTTGGGGCAGCGGCTCACGGTACAAACTTGCACTTCTACAAAGCCTGTCTGGCATCAGAAACGGAAGCAGCGTGAGGAGCTATGTGGAATGTGCAGGTGAGGGACATGTGAAGGATGCGTGCAGCATGCAGCGTAGTCATTGGCTCTACAGCTCACGGCTCCCGACATTCTCCTCCCGACATCCTCCTGGTTTTATGCTCATCTGAACCTGGCATGCTTTGGAGTTAACTGCTCCCGCACGATTGTTCTAAGTCTTTATTTAATGGTGACAAATGCTGGTTTTACCCTCGTAGGTCCTGTTAATAGAACTCAGCCAAGTATTCGCAAGACACCCTCTTTTCATATAACTTAAGGTCGAGGCTGCCGCGGGTAGAAGCTATGGAGAAGTGATTAAAGGAAGGCAAATCCAGGCTTGTAGTTCACTGTCAAGAGTGGATTCTCTAGACTAGAGGGAGCACCCACCCTGAAATCCAGGATCCCGTCTTTCTTTGGTTTCTGTGTTTTTGTTGGCTTTTGTCATGGTTGTTATTTCCAAAAGGGGTTGTTGTTGTTGTTGTTGTGGTGGTGGTGGTGGTGGTGGTGGTGGTGTTCTCATTCCACAAGAGAACAACATGAAATATTTCTGCTTCTGTATCTGGCTTACTTTACTTACTAGAAGGAGCTCCAGTTCCTCATCATAAGCTCCATGGTAAGTAGCTGTTGCTTGGGAGAGATGTGGAGCAGGCTCCGGACTTAGCTATACTTGCCTGATTCGAATCCCTTCCCCCCACATATCAGGGCTTCCTTCTCATTTCTGTCTTCTACTGTAGTCCTTTATGAGTGTGTAGTTGACCTAACATAAAACACCGTAAACAAAAGTAAGAACTCGGAATGCCATGAGCCCATGCTCACAGAATGCCAGGGCAGGATACAGTAAGTGCTCTGTGTTTATGCAGCTGTGTGTGAACCGTGTGATTTGAAAGAGTGTCAGAGGCAGCGTACAGGGATTGTGTCTTAGCTACTGGTCCATTGCTGTGATGAACAACATGACCCAAAGACCGAGGTAACATATAAAAGAAAACATGTCATTGGGAGCTTGCTTACAGTTTCAGGGGGTTAGTTCATGGCCATGGAAGAGAGCGTTCATGCAGTCAGGCATGGAGCTGGAGCAGTAGCTGAGAGCTTCCATTCTGACCCACAGGCAGGAGACAGAGTGAGACTAGGAACCCTCAAAGCCCACCCTGAGTGATGACCTTCTCCAACAAGGCCACACCACCTAATCCTTCCTGAACAGTTCCACCAACTGGGACCCAAACATTCAAATGCATGAGCTTCTGGGGCCATTCTCATTCAAACCCACACATTGATAGGGAAAATAGAGGAAGAGAATTCACTCCAAATCTGGGCAAAGTTGATACACCATTTTTTAAGGTTTTTGGTAGTGAGCTACACAGTTGTCTTTGAGCTTCCTAGCAGGAAACCCTAAATAAAGGGAGAAAAATCACAGTCAACGATTGGGCTTCTTATGTCTGCAGATTAAAAGCAAACCAATTCTCTTGGCCAGTGCTTCTTGAAATGGTCTACGTTGGGCACAGGCTGGCTGCCAGGTAATGCTGGCGTTGGTTGCCTCCTGTTCCTCCTGGACCTCTGGTAATGACAGAGTTGTAGAGCGCTTGTGTGTGTTTACAACACATACTTCCACTTTTAAAACTACAGACCCATTAGGTTTGTCGGTTTTCCACAGCACATAAAATACTGAGCTCGCAAGTGGGGCCTATTGGCCCCTGCCTGTAAGAGAAGGGGCTACCGACACAGAAGGCTAGAAGTTCAAGGCCATGAGGACTACCTAGAACAACGGTCAAAAACCAAAGCCAATACTGAGCTCTGAGAATTCCAATTTTAATTTGTTCTTTGTGTATTTAAAACCTTAATGCTTCTATCTGACACCGGAGGGCAGCACCTGTGTGTAGTAAATGTGAAATAATGGCGGCTATTCCTAGTGCATCTAACATAGATTTTCCGGGAGGTGAAGTACGAGTGGCAAACCAAAATCACCTCCTCGACTATTTGCCTTGCTTCAATAATGTATCCAGATTGCCACTTCCTTTTGAATGCTTGCATAAAAGCCATCGGTTAACCACAGCCACTGACGCTAGTGGGCATTTTGACCATGGCTCTGCTGGAATCAGTCTTGCCCTCTGGCTGCTGGAGAGGTGATGGGCACCCACTTTTCCCTTTGCAGCAGGGCCTCTCTTAGGTGCAGTGGACCCCCCTACATTTCCACTGCAGCAAATGACTCCTGGAATCTTTTTGCCTCTGAAAAAAAAAGGCTTGGAGTGGAGTTTTAGAACACAGCTAAAGACTTTGAAACGGCCACAGTGCTGCTCTAAGAAAGCACTTTCTATGTGAGGCTATGCTGGGATCAGACCTGCAGGATCCAGTACTAACCATCAGCTTTAGGGCAGGGTGTATTCGTTGTTTGCTATTAAATCAACACATATATCTTAGGGCAAAAAAAAAAGCTAATAACACTGGAAAAAACATCTTCTTTTTTACATTAAGAAATGTATTCACACACACACAAAAAGAAGAAATGTATTCACTCTGTAGACAGAGACGGGCCAAAACACTGAGAAAGCAAGTGTTCCCTTGACGAGGATGAGGGTTTATGTGGGGTAGGAGTCTGCTGGCCAGTTCCAAAAGACCTTTTGTGTTGTTGTTGTTTTTAATTACTTTACTTGCCTATTGGTTTGCTAGCTTTCAGAGTAGCAGACTTCCTTATAGTGTCTTCATACATTGTTGTAGCTGTTTTCATCCACAGTTTGATTTCTCCCTCCTCCCTCCATCTCCCTGCTCAAGCCGGTCCTCCTCCAGTACTCCCCACTCCTCTTCAAATCACACGTGTTCTGTCACCGGCCATCTCCAAGGATTCCCTTTCTAGTTCTCTGGTCTCTGTTCACATCTGCACTCACGTAATTATTAGCATATATAAATTAGAAGCTAGGACTCACGTATGAGAGAGAAATTTACTGTGTGTCTTTCTGAGCCTACACTACCTCACAAAGTTTCAAGTTCATCTGTTTCCTTGAAGATTTCATAATTTTGTATTTTTCAGATGAATAGAGTTCCATGGTGCATGCTACCCATTTAAACTGTCCAGTTGTCCAGACAGAGGCCAGCATGCTTTCTGTTATAGCTCACTTGTTCCTTGATCCCAGCCAAGCTGTAGAAGCCGCTAGAGAGCACTTGGGTGTTGTCTTGGGGAAAAGGAGGAGGGGAGATGCACTTTCTCTCCATCTCTTTACACTCCTGGAGAGGGGATAGGCTAAACTTAGGGAAAGCGAAACAACTGGTTTTGCACTGTGGCTTTGGTTATTCCTTTGGGCTAACGTGTTCTCCACAAACAAAATCGAAGACAGTACCAAGATGGTAAGAAAAAGAGTTCAAGTCCCAGTTTGATCTAAGGGCCGCAGTTCCATAGTTAACCCCAGAGCTTGCAGCGGTTTTAGCCAAGCTGAGGGCTAGGGATAGAGCTCAATGGGAGAGTGCTCGCTTAGCGTGTATAAGACCTTGGGCTTGACTTCACACACTGCGAGGTAATAAATACATGCACACATGCATGCACGCATACTCACATACATAAGCATATAAATGGCATATTGCCGGATCTGTGGAAAGAATTCCTAGTTTGCTAGAGAGGCGCTAATCAAGAGAAGCCATCTGAAGGGTCCTCAAAAGGCTCTTTGGAGCATGACATCCAACTGTCTCCTCTAAGCTATGATGCACATGAGTGAAGACCGCCTCTTTGATCCATTGGGCTTGGATGCCCTGCACATACATGAAACATCTGGTTACTGCAGAGCCTGTCAAAGCAGCTTCATCCTTCATACAAGAAAGTCCTATTTACAGCATGAACTGTCCTCTTGCAGATCCTTAAATAATGTAATTCTAACCATTTTCCTCTGATTAATTCTAGTTTATCACCTATAAATCACAAGAGCCTGCTGATCAGTTGACTGAGAGTCACTCTTCTGTGATTTAAGCTCTGGATTACAGAGCAGACATGAAGATCTTCCTTTTTTAAAGGAAACGTTATGGTTCTCTTATGTTGATTCTGTAAGCGCATGCTAATCTCTCAAAATGTATCATTTAGCATTCTCGTCAATAAAAAATATGGTGGCCTTTAGGAAAAGTATCTTCTCAAAAACATCTTAGGCAAAGTCAGTCTTCTTTCCTGGGAGTCAGTGTCATGACCTGCAAAGAGGGACTGGACTAAAAATTGAACTAAATTCTCTAAAACTTCCCTTCAACTGTGTGTGTGTCAACAACACAGACAGAACATGTCGCGAGTCTTTCTCTGTCCCACCAGCCAGCTCGTGGCTCGTTGCCTCATCTCCTACTAGTCATGCTTCCTCCGCATGTCCTTGAGACTCTGCTTCTTCCCACTGTCCTCTGTGCCTGGAAATCCTACCTAGCTATTGGCCATTAAGCTTTTCATTAAACCAGTCGGAGTGGCATATCTTTATACAGTGTAATCGAATATCTCACAACAGGTTGCTGCTTCCTTCCAAATAAAACTGCTTTAGTATCAAATATTTCTCTGTGCTTTCCAGCTAATCAGTGGTGAAAACCTGTGCACATAATACATCCTTAGTCGTATATTACTCTCTGAAGCATATACAGCTACAATGATCTGTGTATGAGAAAGAGATGCAGGAGAATGGGTTAGAGCAATTAACTATCAGGAGAGAACTGGGAGGCTGTGCTGTGTAAGGAAAAACGAGAACAAAAGACAAGGCCAATGTGGAAAAACAATGAGAAATAAAGTCAGGAATTTGCTCAGAGGCTATGAGTATTTGCTCTGGGCATGGTGACATGCACCTTTAATCCCAGAACTCAGGAAGCAGAGGCAGGCAGATTTCTGAGTTCAAGGCCAGCCTGGTCCATGTAGTTCCAGGACAGCCAAGGCTATGTAGAGAGAGCCTATCTCAGAAACAATCAATGAATACTTGTTGCTCTTCCAGAGGACTCAGGTTTGGTTCCAGGACCCACAGAGTGGAGCACAGCCATCCATAACTCATTTCAGAGCGTCTAACACCCTCTTCTGACCTCCAAAAACACTAAGCATGCACAGAAAGTACACACATACAGACAAAGTAGTCACATATAAATAAATCTTTAAAAAGAACCAAGTCAAATTCCAACAGCAAAAGTTGGAAAACCACTCTAGGGAGAAACCCGACACAAGCTGTTTATATTTTCAAAGACCCTTCCTGGGACTGTGTAGGGAGTAGCTAGTTATAAGGGGAAGGGCAGTGGCAAGAGTGAATTGGGAAAGAACTGCTACACTAGTGGCTAAGAGCACTGTGGATGCTCTTCCAGAGGACCCAGGTTCAATTCCCAGCTCCCACATGATGGCTCACAAGCATCTATAGCTCCAATCCAGGGGATCCAAGACCCCCCTCTGGCCTCTGAATGCACCAGGCACACATGCATCCTTCCTCCCTCTGACTGTTTGAAGTAGGGTCTCTTGCTTTGTAGCTCAAGTCAGCCTGGAGCTTGCACCAGGATCCCTGCCCTCCCCCTGCATACTGGGTTTATATACTCACCACAGCCTATAGGTTGATGCGTTTGTTAGTGCCCTTGAGGTTTTAAACAGTTCAACTTTCCAGAAGCAAAGTCTCTCAAAGCCATACAGGTAGAAGAAACAAAGATGGACTCTACTCTATGCTCCCTGGCTCCAGCAGTAACCCTTTTCAGGATTTCCTATCCCCGCTGCTCAATAAATTTTAACCCTCTTATTGACGTGGCGACAGTGCAGATGAGCAAGAATGAGCAATGGGATGAGGTATACATACTCCCAAGACAGGCATGTTTATGCCCTTAGCAATGTATGTGCACCTCTTGTAGCACTAATGTAAACTATCTTCAGTACAGTAATATACCAGTGTCCACTTTTGATGGCACCTGTGCTTCAGCTGTATCAGATTTGCTCTGACTAGCGAACCAGATTGTCAGGTCCCACTGAGACAGCAGAGGGTAGAGAAGACACGATAGATGTTGGTCCTCTGCCTCTCAGCTGTTGACTCACAGAGTGGACTCACCTCATCTCTCAAGGCTGTAATTTTTCTCATCTTAGAAAATATTGGCTTGTGTTAGGTGCCTTCCAACCTGATTATCACAGATTCTAAGCCAGACCTTTTGTTGTGCCATGATCCATCGTCTCCATTCCTGGGTAGGCTCATTAAAAATTCAAATTGTTGCCTTACCTTGCTTTTCACTTTAATATACAAGGTATTCAGTGCACACAGGAATAAGAGCCAACAAGAAGACAGGGTGGAAGAAAGCCTAAAACAAAGGGCAAAAGCCCAGGGTTGTCCCAGCTGCCACTGCGTCAGGATAGTGAGACTATTGTGTGAAGTTGGAGTGGCCTAGAAAGGTGCCACAACTCCACCAGCTCCTAGACTCTCACCCTCATCCTAGCTCTAGTGAGCCCCGGTTTAGAGAGACAGGGGTCAACAAAGCATAGAAATGCTATGTACTTACCCCTATGACCTTTGAACTTTGTATACACAGAAATAACTCCTGTGTTCTTCAGAGCTCAGATATTGATTTTTCTTCTGACAGCATTCCTTACTACAAGATATTTGAGTAGAAAATCCTTGGGGTTTTTTATTTTGTTTTGTTTTGTTTTGTTTTTGAGGCAGAATTGTGCTGTATATCCCTGGCTGGTCTGGATTTCATTATGTAGATCAAACTGACCTCAGACTGGCAATGATCCTCTAGCCTGTGCCTCTTGAGCTCTGGGATTACAGGTATGCACTCCTACACCTTGTGCTGTAGCGTCTACCTGGATGGAACATATTCTTCTGTAGCCAGTTTTAGAATCTGAGAATGTTGATCCAATCTTAGAACATAAAAATTCTGAAGTGTGTGTGTGTGTGTGTGTGTGTCTGTGTGTGTGTGTGTGTGTCTGTGTGTCTGTGTAAGGCCAACCAAATACAGTGAATTCTAAACACTGGGGAGAGGAGTGGACGCCTGCCCTTCTCTGGTATTCAGAGTACACATTAGCCTGTTTAGATTACTTGCCCCAAGCTTCATCAGCAGTGTTTGCTCCCCCCACCCCTTTTCTTCTCCAGCTGCCTGTTAACACTACAGAGCACCAGGTCTAGAAGACATAGAACAGACTGGAGAATACAGACTTGGGAGGCTGCTTTCACCCTCCACAAAGCTAATGGCCTCAGCCATAATGCTTAAAGAAAACTAAGTGAGGTTTGGTGATAGTCTGAGAAACGCTTTTGTTTTCATTAATGGTTGGTTGCTAATGAAATATATTGCACAATAAGACTTTCAAGTTTATTCTGAAAGCAAAACTAGACTATAAAAACTGGGGAGACGGGATCAGCCTAATTCCCAAATTGGGCCTCTCTAATGCAGTAACTACTTAGCTTAGAAGACCGTCACATCTTAAAATGTGGAGCAACCTCCTCCCACTCTCTTTGAAAACCAGGACAGGGATTCTGAACATGAACTTTCCTGTTCCTAGTGGTTCACAGGGATTACATTTGTAGTATGGCTCTCAATGTTTGTTCTGATCTTAGATGACTTCCTTGGGGCATCTAAAGCAGGTCCACACAGCTATTCATTTGCCTCAAACTTGACTGTTGGATTCACTTACCCTTTTCTAGTGAGACATCAATAATCGTTATGTTTCTGAGGTGGTGGCAGATCCTATGGTCTTTGTGAGGAGATGCCACCATGGTATACCACAGCCAGGGCCACAGGGGCAGGTGATGACGCAGCTCAACAGTCTTTCTTCGGCCCTCAGGTTCAGGTGTTGGTCTGCGAGCAGAAGTGGACTCTAGATATTGATTACTGGTTCTCTCTTTTCCAGAAATCTTCTCTACGTCTACCCACAGAGACTGAACTTCGCTAACAAACTAGCGTCTGCCCGCAACATTACAATAAAGATCCAGTTTATGTGTGGAGAAGACCCTAGCAACGCCATGCCGGTAAAGAGAGGGTAGCATTTACCTCCAGTCGGGGGGCTGTCCTCTCTTTGTCAGTTCACGGGGATGAAGTCTTGAGTTCTCAGTATACAGAGTGTGTCCACCACCCACCACGGTCTCTTGATCATGCTAGACAAATGCTTTGCCAGTGAGCCACGTACAGTGTATTCCGTTCCAGCATAGCCTACTCTACACATGCAGGGACCTTCCTGGCTAGTCCATTATGGTCCCTAAGATGATGGTGGGGAAGCAGCATCTGTCTTAAGTCTCTTTCCAAAATGATGCCATCATGAGATGTCATGCCTTGGAACTAAAGGCCATTTTAAAGGACTGAGAGGTCTTGTAGGGTCTCTCCACATTGCCCATGCACCCATGTCATTCTTAATGTTCTATAAGTTAGAGGGTGGCTCTGTGCTCACTTGCTCACTATTTGGCTGAATTTCTTCTGTGTGAACTCTTAGATGAGTATGAGATCATGTACAAAAACCCAAAGTGGAGCCTAGTAATGATAACACCACCTCACCACCTTTAGAAATGGATCTTTATACTGAGGCAAACTATAAACCAATTATACTAAAACAGTCTTATCTAAGAAGCCCAAAATACCCAAATTTACTAGTAAATGATGTGGTTGGTTAGCTATTGCTGTTTGCACAAGTAATAGAATTCAGCTAATATTCAGCTGAGATTGCAGCTACTAATAGAATGCTTGTTTAGCATGTATGGAAGGCCTTGATTTGATCCCCTGCAATACATAGTAGAGGGGGGTGGAGCGTTGGCTT
The DNA here is from genome assembly GCA_028555095.1 of Dicrostonyx torquatus. Lineage (NCBI taxonomy): Eukaryota > Metazoa > Chordata > Mammalia > Rodentia > Cricetidae > Dicrostonyx > Dicrostonyx torquatus. The sequence continues at coordinate 9,265,590 of JAQHUG010000021.1, read as the reverse complement.
TTTGCCTCATTTCCTTTTCTGGAGGAAGAAATTTCTTCCTAGTACTTCCTTTCCTCATATATCTGCTTTCTAAAAAGCCACCCCTCGCTTCCACCTGTTCCCTGATGCAAGGTGTTCTCTTGTCACAGTGGCAAAAATGTGGAAGAGGGAGGGTGCTTGGGAGGAAAAGAATGTCCAGAGGGGTCCCCTAGTCCTCTCTGCCCTAGCCCTGACAGCTCACCACTAGGGCTTCCCCATGTCTAGATCCTGTGTGAGGCCAACCTACTCAGCCGAGGGAAAATAGCAGTAAATCTCAGCTCACCAAGCCATGGGCCTGGTCTCTGGATTGCTGCAGCTAGAGGAAAGGGCTCTTTCCTTTGCTCCGGAGCAGGTCCACTAGTCAAACTGTGTGCTGCTGGTGCAGACTGCATGCATGTACTGTTGGTGCTGCTGCAGACTCCATGAGGCATCTGCACACAGGTAGCCAGGGCAGTGGAGACTGTAATCTCCCACATGGCTAAGTCCCTGTCCTTGGGCAGGAGAAGATCCTTGCATCTCACTAAGGACAAATGAGTATGATATTGTCATGTTGTGTCTGGGTGCTGAGACAGGAACGAGACTTCTTGTTGACAGAGGTTTCTGTCCTGCCCAGTTCCACAGCCGTTTGGTCCCAAATAAACACACAAGAGGTCTACATTAATTATAAACCGATTGGCCTAGCATCTCAGGCTTCTTATTAACTCTTATAACTTATATTAGCCCATAATTCTTGTCTGTGTTAGCCACATGGCTTGCTACCTTTTTCGGCGAGGCAATCACATCTTGCTTACTTTGTGTCTGGCTTTCTCTGCGGCTGGGTGACGACTGCAGACTGACTGTTTCCTCTTCCTCAAATTCTTGTTGCCCCACCTCTACTTCCTGCCTGGACGCCTTGCCTCTACTTCCTACCTGGCTTCTAGACAATCAGTGTTAATTTAAAATACAAGTGACAGGGTAGAGACCATTGTCCCACAGCAACTTCTGGTTTTCCAATCACACACCTTTGTCTCGGTCACTAGTTAGTCTTCACACCCACTTTACTCTTCACCCCACTTTTAATCTGTATAACTGTGCCACCCTTGGAGCCTCAGTTTATTCTTCACCGCACATTTAGTCTGTATGATCGTGCCTTAGCCTGAACTTATAAACTATAGCTCCGTGAGCACGCAGCTCTGTGTTCTCACCTGTGTCCTGTTGATGTGAGAGAACGATTTGACAGAGACAGAAGTCACTCTTGACTTGGTTCTTTCTACATCGATAAACAGGTCATCTTTGGGAAGTCCAATGGGCCTGAATTTCTGCAGGAAGTGTACACAGCAATTACATACCATAATAAGTGAGTATATTTCAGAGTCCTGAGCATACACTATAAATAAATATTCAATGCCTCCCAGGTTTGGGGGGCTTGGTTTTTGACTCCATGAGTGTTTCTGCAGCATAGGAAATGGGGCCAGAGGAAGTTTATACTTATTCTGTAATTCTATGTTGGCAATGTACAATTTTTATATGTAACTAAGGCTTTGAGAAGAAAAGATCTTTAAGAATCTAATATTATTTTGACTATTTCAAAAATGATGATAGAGTGCTAAATAAAGACTATTTTCTCATTTGGTTTGAGATCCAAGGAGGACCAGAAGTAAAACCCAGCTCTCTTTGGTCATCTTGTCATTTACCCCGACCTTCTTCCAGCCAGCGCGAACACTGACCAGGCTTGTCACGGGGACTAAATGAATAATGCCTGTGAAGCCTAAGCACTGTCGGTTGATGAGAACAGCCACGTGCCAGGCCTGTTCTTGGGGCTGAGAAGGGAAAAGAGGTCATAGTACTCTGAACCTCATCCTCTTTCCAGATTAAGTCATGTTTTTCCATTGTGTGGGTAAAATCCTTGCTCTCTAACACGGCCTTCGGCTCATGAACAGTTTTGTGTAGGTGGAATGTTTCTCATAGTGTCAGCTCGGCCTCGAGGCCTTACAGCTTAGGAACAGGATTTAAGTAAATGAGAAGCCCACATCATGCAGGCACTTGGGAGCAAAGGGTGGGCAGTGCCATGCCTCACGCTCAGGGTGGCATCCTTTCGCTGACCGTGATTTGTGTCCAACGTGCTTCTGATACAGGTCTCCCGACTTTTACGAAGAAGTGAAAATTAAGCTCCCTGCCAAGCTCACAGTAAATCACCACCTCCTCTTCACCTTCTACCACATCAGCTGTCAGCAGAAGCAAGGGGCCTCGGGAGAAAGTCTTCTGGGGTATTCGGTGAGTTACTTTCGACTTGCTGCCTCCCCCTGCAATTGCTGATGGAACCAAGGTCCCTGCGGAGAGTGCCTACAGTCTGCTCACTTGCTTGTCTCCTGTCAAGAGCTGTAAAATGTGCTGGTCTGGATTGTAGCAGAGAGTAGAGATGGCTTTACTTAGAGAATGACAGGTTCCTCAAAAGGAAAGCTATTGGGTAGCAAATCTTTAATGAATATTCATTTATTTAAGAAAAAAGCATTGCCATATGTTTATTTCTGAATTTAAGTGAGATATATATATATATATACACATACATATATATGTATATATATACTCAGAGGAAAAATTATTTCTTTAAAAGCCATGAAAGGTAAAATGAACATTGATATTTAGACAGGAGCCAATACTGACCATAAAGAAAAAAAATGCTACTACACTTGGGCCCAGAAAGCAGCAAATCATTGGCGTTACCATCTCAGGAAGAACTGGCTTGAAGCTGCTGCTGCCGGAAGGAGATCTGGTCAATATCTAATCATGGCTTAGTTTTGTCTGATGACTGTGAGCTAGATAACTCGCCAGGGTGATGTGCTGCTATACAAACCACTCTGCTCGTGACATCATCTGTTTCAGTGGCTGCCGATTCTCTTAAATGAACGTCTTCAAACTGGATCCTATTGTCTCCCAGTCGCGTTGGAAAAACTGCCACCCAACTACTCCATACATTCTGCCGAGGTAACCAGCACCGTCTGGCAGCTGCGTCCTGTCCAGCTGTGGGCTGGGATTGCTTTCCCACACCCACTTCCCATCCCCGAGGATGTGTCTGAGGTCTGAGGTTACTTGTGGGCTTCTCTAGGGTTGCCGTCTCCAAGAACGCTGTGTTTTCTGAGATCACATGGGAGGGGTATTTGGCAGTGAAAGAAACGTTACTCATTGAGACATCACCACATCAGAATGTTCTGTAGCTGCTACGTGCACCTGAGGCAATGCTACCTCGAATTGTCTGCACATCTCGGTTCTTTAGATCAGGAGACAGGTAGAGCCCACTTGTGATAAATTCTACTCCTATCAAGAATCCTTTCGGAATGTTTCCAGGCCTGAATCAGCAGTTCCTCTTGTGGGCCATTAGTCACAGCCAGGGTAGATGGACTGTAAAGATGCCAGTTCCAAAGCATCTGCCCTTCCTGTCTTGCTGTTCCTCATGTCTTTGCAGTCTATGGCAATACTTCAGTCTAAAGATACTCCCGTGACTCTGATCCCACTATCAAATTTCTCACCCGTTTAGTAGAGGTTTATATCAATGAGTATTATTTTTAAGCAAATCATCTTACTCATAAATGTATTTTATTATGTATCATGAAAATACAACTCCTTTTCTAGCCATCACAGTATCATTGGTGGACCTTAAAATTTAACATAATCCTGAATACTCTCCTTTATCCATTCAGCAGCCATCTTTCCTGTTCCCCACCAGGATTAAGTTTTGACACTTGTCTAAATTGGGGTCCACATGCAGCCTGTGTGGTGTTGGTTGGCATAACTTTCCAAGGTCATTTAGCCTGTAGTTCTTCCTTTAGTTCTTTGGGGTTGTGAGGTGAAGAAATTTCCAGGAGCTTGAATTTAGAAAGACCCTTCACAGTCTTCCTTCCCTGTCATTTTCTGTCACCCCAAGGCTGGTTCTTTCCCTCTGTTTTAGACTAACATTCTCCTCGACACCCCGACTAGCTAGCCTTAGGATGGAGATATTCCACTTCATCTTTATGTCCTCGGCTATAGTGCCTTGCAGAAACCCTCACAACTGCTTTTCCAGAGCCAAGCAAGGTGAGGCCTGCTGTAATCCCCATCTGAGTGAGGCAGGGAGACCCCCCGAAGTCCACGGCCTAGTGAGCCATCATTAAAAACCAAGAGGAAACAAACCCTGGTTTTCAGTTTTTAAGCTCCATATTCTAATTTTATAGAACTCCTATGTTTATTTCAAAAGCATGGGTAAAACCTGAAATTTTGCTGTGGCTTTGAACTCCTGATCCTCCTACCTCTGCCTTCCTACAAGCATGTACCACCACACCCATCTAATCCTGAGTTTTTAAGACAAATCCAAAGACCAATCTCTGTGTGTGGATGCGGCCATATTACTTTCCTCCTCTGACTCTCAAAGATGAAATAAAGTCCCTACCTGACTATATGGTGCCGTGGACATTAATTGAGATGGTGCTTATCATGAGGTAAATAATGCTACAGTAAATATTAGTTTCCTTTTCCTACCTGTAGATTCACCCTCAGTCCCTCAGACTTTCACTATCAAATACAGCAATATCAGGTGGCTAGTGAGATCTTTAATGGACTAGTTCTGACTAGAGCTCTTATAAAATATGGACTGGGTTTCAAAGTCTTGGTGTTGAAAAGAATAGAATGTTTTTATTAATAATCCTATGACTTCTCCTTGAAAAAAGAGTGAGCCATGCTGTGTTAGATGAAATAGTCTGTTGAGATTGCTCTCACAACATTCTTTAATATGGCTTTTAAACAATTTAAAATTTTTGAAGCCAGTGAGATGGTTCAGTGGGTAAGGATGCTTGCCACCAAGCCTGATGACCTGAGTCCCCAGGACCCACATAGTAGAAGGAGAGAGCCAACTCCCTAAAGTTATTCTCAGTCCTCTATATGCACATATGTGCACATGTGTGTTCTCTCTCTCTCTCTCTCTCTCTCTCTCTCTCTCTCTCTCTCTCTCTCAGGTAATATTGATTCCCCATAAACTCTGGTGTCTCCAGGAATTCACCAAGTCACTTAAGCGAGGCTGATCCTCATCTGTGCAGACAGATGAGGCTGTTGCTCTTGAATATTCCAGCTTTCAAGTTAGAAATTAATGTGTTATATGATCTTTGCTGACTTTGAAACATTAACAAATTCACAACAATGCCCAGGACCCTGTGGGCCAAGTAGAGCTCTGTGAGCTTGGGCTCCAATTTGTAACTTTCAGAGAGTTCCATGGGTCCCCATCTCCTGCCACCTCCCTTGTCCTATTCTTGCAAACATAGCATGCTTCCTATCATTTTGGTGAAAGAGGCACAAAACCCAAACTGGGCCCTCCAACCTCTGACCCAACATCCCTGATTAATGGGAAGATCATTTAATTACATTCCCAGCATCCAAGATCATCAGTGTTGAATGAGAGGTTAGAGATAGATTGCCCAACTAACTCTCCTAGCATTTGGACAAATGCTAAGGCCCAGGGAGTGTGACTGACTTGTCAGTGTGAAAAGAACTAGTTTGGTATAGAATGGAACTTGAACGAAAGGCCTGACTTCTAACTGTGGAAGCTCTGTTTGTAGAACCTGCCCTTCACAGACAAGTTGCTCATTAATCATTGCAAAGGGGAATCACATTGCTAATCTCTTTTCTTTCTCTCCCTGTAACACAGAAAGTCCCTTTACAGAATCCTCCCATCAAGTGGGCTGAGGGCCATAAGGGGGTATTTAATATTGAAGTGCAAGCTGTGTCTTCCGTTCACACCCAGGTAAGGAATGTCAGGGTCTGCCACTGGGTTACACATCTCATTAGCCCCCTTTCTTGGCTGTCTGATTCCTAGTACCTATGAAGGGAATTGAAGCCTGATTTATTTTTTCTTTAATTAATAGTTATTAAAAAGGTCCTATTTTAGCCGGGTGGTGGTGGTTCACGCCTTTAATCCCAGCACCCGGGAGGCAGAAACCTCTGTGGACCTCTGTGAGTTAGAGGCCAGCCTGGTATAAAAGGTTCCATTTTACACATCACAGTCTACAAAGAAATCCATCACCTTTGCTGGAAGCATCCGGGACTTAAACTTCTAATCTGAGCTAAGAGGTTCAGTCCACCAAATTCCTGGGTGGATATCGAAAGAATGAAACCTCATGAGAGGCTTCTGCCTTCTGCCTTCCCAGGACAACCACCTGGAGAAGTTCTTCACCCTTTGCCACTCTCTGGAGAGCCAGGTGACCTTCCCTATCCGTGTGCTAGACCAGAAGATCACCGAGAGCACGCTGGAGCACGAGCTGAAGCTCAGTATCATCTGCCTGAACTCCTCCCGCCTGGAGCCCCTGGTGCTCTTCCTCCACCTGGTGCTGGACAAACTCTTCCAGCTTTCTGTGCAGCCCATGGTCATCGCTGGCCAGACAGGTAGAGGCCTGTGGGCCGGGAGGAGGTGTGGCTTGACCAGGCAGCTTTGCCTGATGAATCTTGTCTTTCCACAAACCCACGAATGCTGAGAGCAACCTTTGCCACGAAGTCAAGTCCAGTGCTACTTGGCCAGACTGCCTGCGTGTTTAAAACAGAAAGGACGAAGGGCTGGAGTGGTGGCTCAGTGGGTAAAAGCAGTTGTTGTTCTTGCAAAGGGCCTAGGTTCAGTTCCCAGTACTCACATAGTTCATAACTATCTGTAGCTCCAGTTCCAGGGAGTCTGATGGCTCTTTGACCTCCACAGGCACAGCATTCAAAAGGTACACATGCATTCATACAGTCAGAACACTCATATGCATCAAATCAAATAAATAAATGTAAAAAAATGTTTTTTGAAAGAAGAGAAAGGAATGGAGGGTGAGAGAGAGAGAAAGGGGTGAGAAAGAATATTAAAATGGATTCTTAGGGCTGTTGAGATGGCTCAGCAAATAAAGGTGCATGTCTCCAAGCCTGCTTGATGGCTTGGATTTGGTTCTTGGGGTCTGCATGGTAGAAGGAGAATACTGACTGCCTTAAGTCATTGTCTGAACTCCACATGTGCACCACGGCACACACACACAAATAAATGCTAAAAATGACTTTAAGTAGGATCCTTAATATTAAAGTTTTTGGGGTGGAGCAGTAGTTCAGTTACTTGCTGAGGATACTTAGAGCTCACTGGCCAGTCATCATAGCCTACTTGGCAAGATCAGGCATGTTATCAAAAATAAAAAAAAAAACAAAAAAAAAAGGTGGAGAGCAATTGAGAGAGACATCTAATGTCAGTGTCTGGCCTCTGCATACGTGTGCACACAGGAACATATGACACATCTATAGACACAACCAAACATGGTGGTGCACGCCTTTAACCCCAGCACTCAGGAGGCAGAGGCAGAGGCAGGCAGATCTGTGTGCGTTTGAGGCCAGCCTGATCTACAAATCCAGTTACAGAAAAAAGCCAGGGCTACACAGAGAAACCTCATCTCAAAAAACAAAACCAAAAAACCCCTACAAATAAACACATGAAGACAATGAAGGAGCTAGTCAACAAGCATTCATCTGGAACCTGCTTCTGCTCTGTCTAAGATCACGAAAGGCACACTGTAGGAGGGAAGAGCTGAAAACATTGTGAGACATGCACTAGGCCTAGGAATGGTTTCCAGCCTTCGTGGGGCGGGGGGGGCTAAATCTCAGAGTTACCACTGGTTTGGATTCCTATTACTGTGGGGCATTGCAGGCTTCATGAGGAGACCGAGCATGGAAAGGGTGGTCTGACTTCGTGGTTACTGTGATTTCGTGGCAAGAGGCAAGGGAGATACTCTAGATGAGGATGAAAGCATGAGCGAAGTCAAGGAGCAAAGACCACAGGATGGGATACCTGACAGCTACCTCCCTAGGACGTAGCTGAATTGAGCAGAAACAGGCTAAAGCCAAATGATGAAGGGTTGGAGCACCAGACCAGTATGGACCAGACAGTTTGCATAGAGCTGCTCTGGAGAGTGTCTTAACCATGTACATTATTAAGACTCATCTTTATGAGAGCCTATACGACAGGTTTATACATTGCTCTCACATCCCTTGGGCATCCTATGGACATGTAGATTCTGGTTCAGCTGATCTGGGGTAGGGCCTAAGGATAAAGTCCGACATGATGTCTGTCTGCAGAACCCACCACGTAGCCTGTTTTCATCTGAGTTTAGAGAGTGATGGCGGATGGACATGGACACATCCCGGTTGTGAGAAACTTCTCCTTGCAAAGGACAGAGAAAAAGAACGGAATGTGAGCCAGGCATGGTGGGTTATGCTACCATGCCTTTAATTCCAGCACTTTCGGAGGCTGAGGCAGGAGGAGTGCAGTGAGTTCTGGGCCAGCTAACCCACACAGAGGGAATGTGAGCATGTCTGTGGTGAGCAGAGCTCCACCCTGGAGCTGCCTGACACATAGATGCCTCCCACTGACATTTCTTGTGCCAGGCTAAGGTGGTCAGTGACCAGAACGTGCTCCTACTGGCCTGAGAACATCTCCCTCAACTTCCCGTTTTCTCTTGGCTCCTCAGCAAACTTCTCCCAGTTTGCCTTTGAGTCTGTGGTGGCCATTGCAAATAGCCTGCACAACAGCAAGGACCTGAGAAAGGACCAACATGGGAGGAACTGCCTGCTGGCCTCCTACGTGCACTATGTGTTCCGACTGCCTGAGCTGCACAGGGATGCACCCAAGTCAGGTAATGTTTCCTGAGGGCTCAGCTCCCCAGCAGGGCACCACCGCATACCACTGCCATGGGATTAAAGGTTCCGCTTTATTTTTCAAAGCAAACTTATATAAGGGCTGGAATTAAAACTTCTAGATGTTTCTCCCTTCCTTCTCTCTCTTCGTGTTGCACGTGCTGTGCCTACCTAGTCGGTAATTTCTCAGTGGCCTTTACCTCACTGCCAATGTATGATTCGGCTGAGGATCTGCGTTAGAAGATGGAGAACTGTTGACTGTGTCAGATCCTAAAATAATAGTTAAAAAAGACAGTATCTATTCAATGGCTGTGACACCACTGAAAGTTCTGAGACTTTTCATTCTGTAAAAAAAAAAAAAAGTGCCCATTCCGCCCAGCTAATAACATAGGCAATAAACCTTAATGTCTGCGTAGCATGATATAAAATATCATCAATAACTTTTAAAAATTCCACATCCAAATAAACTTTGCACCTCTTCAGTCTCTGCAGTCATATTTTACATAAATCTGTCGTTTTAGTCCAATTTTCAAACTACAGTTGGTCTCAGTTTGAAACTTTGCATATGCCTGTCCTCAAAAGATGACTGGATGATTCGTTTTGAACAACCTTCCTCCAAGTGTTATAGGGTTGCGTCAATTTAAATATCAATCAAACAAAAGGAGTCCTATTTGTAGCTTTGCTTGAGAATTCAGAAACTCTGGCAACCTTGGGGTCTGGCTCCTCATGGCAGTGACAAGCTGGTCTCCAGTTCTCCCCACCCTTCTCCCCTTCTCCGCACCTCACACCCTGCCTACTTCCCCCAGCATTGTCTCCGGGCCCCTCACAACAGCAGCATAATGAGACCTCTTTCCGAGGCCCCTATCTGATAGGTTTCCATTTTAGTCCCACTCCTCCCTTATCGGGTCCTTCTCAAGCTCCCCGTAACTGACTCTGTCCTGGTTGACATGTCTCTGGCTGCCGGGTACAGGGGGCCCTGCCGCCATCCCTGACCCCCGATACCACACGTACGGACGCACGTCTGCTGCCGCCGTGAGTTCAAAGCTGATGCAGGCCCGGGTGATGAGCAGCAGCGACCCAGACCTGGCTGGGGCACACTGTGCAGCGGATGAGGAAGTTAAGAACATCATGTCTTCAAAGGTAGGGGCATGACAGTCCCTGGAGGCCATGTCAACTCTTTGTCTTGCTTTTTAACCAATGCATACTGTACACGTTTCTGGGTGCAATGTGGTATTTTGAAAAATAAGTACACTGTGTGTTAATCCTGTCAGGATGTTTAAGATATTTAATAACTCATACATGCATCTGCCGTTCCTTTGTGGTCAGATGCTAACATGCTCTTGTCCAGCTATTTTGAATCATTTGTCACAATGCCGTTAGTGGCAGTCCCACTCTGTGCGGTAGCGTTTGGAGTGTTTCTCCTGCCGAGCTGCAGCATGACAACAAGCACTCTTTCTTGTTTCATTTTTATTTCTTTTGAGTTGGGGTCTCGTGGGGGCCTTCCAAAGGGCTTAGGGCCTATTGTTTTTAATTTTCAGTTGGCACAGAGCAGGTAGACACATTGAGCGGGTGCAGAATGATGCTTAAATCTATGTATACGGTATGTAGTGATGACACCTGGCAATCTGACGTGTCCGGTACTCAGACATCATCATTTCTTCGTGCACGTGAGGTCCTTTCGTGCGTCTGTTTTCCAACACTCATTCAATTGTTGGCAGCACAGCTACAGTGACTCAGTTTCCTTGCTGTTGGTGTTTCACATTAGAATGGGACATCTGTCACAGTTTATTAACCAATATCAATGCATAATTATCATTAACGTAAGATTATACTTTATTTGGATTTCCTCAGTTTTCCCTAATGTCTTTTTTTTCCCTGTTCTGGGATTCTCTCCAGGGGTTCACACAACATTTTTCAGTTCTGTCTCCTTAAGTTTCTCTTGCGCATGATAATTTCTCAGTTGTCCCTTATTTTTCATTTTCTTGACAGTTCCAATGACTAATAGATGTTTTAGCTGGGATTTTAAAAATATACAGTTCACATGCCATAGTGTTTATTCCTCTAAAGTTCAGAATCCCGTGGGATTTAACATATCCAAAATCGCTGCAATAAATGTCCTGTCATTGTTATTGCTTGACGTAGAAATGAACAAATGCCCCACCACTCCGAGAGCTGGTTTTAAACAGGGGCCAGCACTACTGTTTTTTGATTGGCTAGGCAAGACATGATGTGGCTGTTGTTGATTTTAATAAAAATTAAAATATTAAATTTATATATAATGTATATGCTAATGTGATGTTTTTCTGATTATTTTGTAGTAAAGGATGAAAATTTAGAGTACCCTTTCAGAAATGGGTTTTGACAACTGATGTTTGGTGTAGTATCACATTGAACCACGGTGGGGCACTGTTCTCATGCTTTTTCCCTGCTCTCCCGGTACACGGAAGGAACTGTTTGGTATACCAGAATCTTTTTCTTGTTTTAGATGTTTGTTTGTTCGTTTGTTTGTTTGTTTTTGAAGACAAAGTTTTTCCTGTGTAGAGTTTTTCTGTGTAGCCCTGACTGTCCTAGAAGTTGCTTGGAAGATTAGGGTGGCTTTGAGCTCAGAGCTCCGCCTGCCTTTGCCTTCTCAATGCTGGGGGTAAAGGCATGCACCAACCACTGCCCTGCTGTTTTCAATTTGACACGAGGTCTCACTCTGTAACCCAGATTAGCCTAGAACTCAGTATGTAACTCAGACCGACCTTAAACTCACAGCTATTCTCCTGACTCAGCCTCCTGGATGCTAAGTTTATAGATGTGAGCCGTTATGACTAGATAGGTCCTTGATTGATTCCCTCATGTTGACTTTGTCAGATAGTCATAAAATATGTATTTAACTTACATGTAGAAGTGTTTCTGCATGGATGTATGCATGAGCATATGAGTTACCAGAAGATACAGAAGAGGGTATTGGATCCTCTGGAGCTGAAGCTACATTTGACTGTGAGCCATTATGTGGGTGCTGGGAACGGAACTCAGGTCCTCTGCAAGAGCACTGAGTGCTCTTAAACACAGAGCCGTCTCTCTACCTCTGTCAAATCCTTTTATAGTACTTTTACAGAGATGATCATATGATTTTTAATTAGAACTGTTAATATGGGGTTAGTGTTTTATTTATTTACTTACTCATTTATTATTTTGTTTTTTAATTGGCCATATTCATTGCACCCAGCGGTGGGTTTTATAGAGACAGTTTCTTTCGAGTGTGTCATGTGCTTTTACCATCACCCTCAATGCCCTCCTTCATCTCCATCCCCTTTACCCCGCCCACCAGTCTCCTTCTTCTCTTCTGCTTTTATTCCATACGTGGAGTTGTGTGTCTGTGTACAGCTTAGGCACCACACATGAGAGGACGCATGCAATATTTGTCTGAGTTTGGCTGTTTCACCTAATACAGTGGTCTCCAGTTGTATCCATTTTCCAGCAAACAGCAGAACTTTGTTCTCTATTGTTGAATAAAACCACATTGTGTGTACACGTGCAATGCCTTCTTTCCTCTTTATCTGTGAATAGACAGGCTGTTTCCGCAGCTTGACTCTTGTGAACAGTGATGAGATAAACATGAACATGCACATGTAAGTCTGGTATGTGACTGGGAGTCTTTTAGCTCATAGCCAGATGTGGTCTAGCTGAGTCAAAGGGTAGTGCCCTTTCAGTGTCTGAGGACCCATCCTGCTGAATTTTGTAGTGGTTGGACCAAAGTGCATTCCACCGGTGGTGTAAGGGTTCTCCTCCATCTGTCTCCACCAGTGGGTAAGGGTTCTCCTCCATCCGTCTCCACCCGTGGGGTAAGGGTTCTCCTCCATCCGTCTTCACCAGTGGGTAAGGATTCTCCTCCATCCGTCTCCACCCGTGGGGTAAGGGTTCTCCTCCATTCGTCTCCACCCGTGGGGTAAGGGTTCTCTTCCATTTGTCTTCACTGGCGCTTTATTGATGATTCTTTTCTTTTTTCTTTCTGGTTTTGTTTGTTTGTTTGTCTTGTTTTTTAAGACAGGGTTTCTCTATGTAGCCCTGTTTTTCCTGAAACTAATTCTATAGACCAGGCTGGCCTCAAACTCACAGAGATCCATCTGCCTCTGCCTCCCAAGTGTTGGGATTAAAGGCATGCACTACCACCGCAGAGCATGTTTATTTTCTTAATGACAACTATTTCCATTTTTATTAATTCTTTGATAATTTTATACAAACCCTTTAATGATATTCACCCCAGCTCCTCCAATGTCCACTTCCACCTCCCTCCCCACACCAAACTTCATGTCCTCATTGTTTATGGTTTTTGAACAACCCACAGAGTCAAATTTGTGCTGCCCATATACCATATATTCATGGTCCAGGGTCATCTACTAGAGTGTGGTTGACCTACCTACCAGAGGCCACAGCCATAAGGAAAACTGACTCCCCCAAAGCCATCCACTGCCCATAGCTCCTCAGTTAGAGGTGACCTCTTAAGCCACTGCCTCCCCATAACGATGGATCTTCTGCTGGAAACTGCTCTGATGAGGATGAGCTATGATCACAATGACTATTTTGTTGTTAGTGTTTTTATTTTTTCCTCTTCCTCCTTCTCTTCCTTGGTAGGGGGTAGGCAGAGTCTCATGTAGCTCAGGCTGACCTTGGACCCCTGACCCATCTGCCTCAGCTTCATGAGTTTTGGGGTTGCATTTTTCTGATGGTTAAGGATCCTGTATACTTTTCATACGTTTATTGGCCATTTATGCTAATTTTTGAGAACGGTTTGTTCTTTAGTCCATTTATTGATGGGGTTGTTCCATTTTTTGGTCTTAAGTGCCCTTAATCTACTCTAGGAATTACTCCTCTCTGCATCCAAGGGTATAGCTAGCGAAGGCTTCCTGCAGGCTGTTTCTATAACGTGTTGTTTCCTTTGCTTACAGAAGCATTTTACTTTCAAGCAATCCCATATGTCAATTCTTGGGATTCTTTTCACAAAGTATTTGCTTCTATTTTGAAGTGTTTTCTCTGTGCCTTACATTAACAGTGTTGGGGTTTCTCGTTTTGTCTTAAATTATTCAATCCATTTTCCATTTTGAGTTGATGCTCATAGAGGGTAAGTGATGTGGATTCATTATTCCATATGCGATACCCAGTTTTCCCAGCACCACTTACTGAAGAGGCTATTTTTATCTAATGTACATTTCTGGCATCTTTGCCCAAAGTCACATGACCGTGGCATGTGCGTTTCATTCTGGCTCCTCTAGTACATCGACTTATATGTCCATTCTTATGTCAGAGTCATGCTTTGTCACCATGCTCCTGTGGTGGAATTTGAAATCAGATATTGATTGTGATACCTCCAGAGTTTTCTGCTCAGGAATGTTCTGGATATTTGGCATTCTCTGTGCTCCTTATGAATTTTAGTAAATTTTTTTTCTCCTTCTTTAAATACTGTTATTGGAATTTTGATGGGGGTACCATTAAATGTGTAATTTCTTTTCATATTAAAACTGTTTTCATTGTATTCATTCTTCCAGTTCATGAACACAAGAGCGCTTTCTGTTTTCTATAAGATTGTTCTTCTAGGCTTTAAAATTTCCATTGTAGGGGGTCTTTCACTGCCTTGGGTGGATTTGTTTCTATATGTGTTAAGACTGCCAGACAGTCGTGGTGGTACGCACCTTTAATCCCAGCACTCGGGAGGCAGAGGCAGGTGGATCTCTGTGAGTTCAAGGCCAGCCTGGTCTGCAGAGCGAATTCCAGGACAACCTCTAAAAGCTACAGAGAAACCCCATCTTGAAAAACAAAGAAAAAAGGAAACAAAACCACATTATGAATGGAATTATTTTCCCGACTTCATTCTCGATGTGTTTGTGGTTGGTATGTAGAAAAGCTGCTGACTGTTGTATATAAATTTTGTTTCCTGGTTCCTTGCTGAAAGTAAACTCTCATACAAGTTTTCTGGTGGAGATGATAGGATATTTGATGTATGCAACTATATTGTCTACAAATAGGAATAATTTGACTTCCTCTTTTCTTGTTTGGCTTCTTTTATTGTTTTAGCTAAGACTAAAAGAACTGTATTGAGTAAGAATAGAGAAAGGGAATACTTTATTACTCTAGCTAAGACTACAAGGACTATATTAAATAAGAGTGGAGAAAATAAACACTATTTTTTTGCTCTTGATTCAATGGAAGTAATTGAGGTTTTCCCCATTAAATACAATGTTGAATATAGGTGTCTTGGTTGGGTTTCTGTTGCTGTGGTTAAAAAACAAAAAATAAAAAAAAATTTAAAAAAACACTATGATTAAAAGCAGCTTGGGAAGGAAAGGGTTTATTTGTTTATACATTAAGATAACAGTCTATCCTTGAGGAATGTCGGGATAGGAACTCAAGCAGAGCAGGAACCTGGAGGTAGGAACTGAAGGCCATGGAGGAGGTCTGTTGTTACTGTCTTGTTCCACACGGTTTGTTCAGCCTGCTTTCTTACCATATCCAAGATGGGCTGCTCAAGGAGTTGTACTGCCCACAGTGAGCTGGGCCCTCCCACACCATTTGTTAATCAAGAAAATTTCACCACAGGCTTGCGCACAGACCAATATGAGGTGTCATTTTCTCAACCGAGGTTCTCTTTTTCCCAAATACTCTAGCTCGCATCAAGTTGACATAAAACTAGCCAGCACAATAGGTTTGGAGTAAAATATAGCTTTTATTATGTTGATGTGTTTCTTTATTCCCAACTTTTCCAGAGATTTTTGTTTTTCATCATGAATGAATACTGAACTTTACCAAAGGCCTTCTCTACATCCATTGAGAAGGTCACGTGGCTTCTGTCCTTGCGTCTCAGAAAGCGCTGTATTACGGGTATTGATTTAAGTATCTGTACTGCCCTTGGAAGGAAGGCCATTTAATCAGAGAATGATCTTTCGGGTTGGAGAACTTTTACATTCATGCTCTTCGGGGGATTATCTTAGAATTTTATTGTTGTTGTTTGAGTGAGGGGCAATGCTAGCTTAGCAGGAAGAGTCTGGTGTCACTCCTTCCCGTTTCTTGTTTCATAGAGCAGTTTGAAGGACAATGTTAGTTCTTTGAAGGTCTAGAGGGATTCAGCAGTGCCTCCATCTGTAGCTGAGCTTTTTATAATTAGGAGACTTTATTACAGTGTCAATCCTGGTAACTGTTAGAGATCGGCTTAAGCTATTTATATCTATTGATTTCATTTTGGTAGGTCATAGATGTGTAGAAATTTATCATTCATTTCTTCTAACCTTTCCAAAATACTTGAATATTTATTCCAAAATACACTCTAGTGATTCTCTGAATTACGTCAGCATTTGTTGTAATCTTTCTCTTTTCATCTCTAATTTTATTCATTTGTGTCTTCTTTTTCTTTCTTTTGGTTGTTTTAGCTAGGATTTGTCGATATTTTTGTCTTCTTGAAGAACCAACTCTGTTTCCTTTAAAAAAAATTTGTATTGTTCTTTTCATTCCCGTTTCATTCATTTTATATCTACTAATTGGAAATTTGGCTTGTTCCTACTTTTGTAAGATCTTGAGGTACTTTACTAAGTTATTCAATATTTCTCTGAGAAAGGAAAAACTTTAAAAATTCATTATTTGTGTGCATGAGTGTGTGCGTTTGTGTGCATGTATGTGTGTGTGTGTGTGTGTGTGTGTGTGTGTGTAGAAGTAGGCACACCGTGCATATGGAAGACATAGGACAACTTTGTAGAATCGGTTCTCCCCCTCTGCCTTAATGTAGGTTTCAGTGGTCAAACTCAGGATAACCAGTTTGTATGGCAAGGACTTTTGCCTATGGGACTGTCACCATCTCCTCAGCTCCTTCCTTCTGATTCCTTTAATGTCCTATTCATCATTCAATAGATTGTTATTCAATCTCTGATAGGTAATTTATTTTCTGTAATTTCTCTTGTTATTGATCTTTAGTTCTATTCCACTACAATATGACAGAATATAAGAAATTATTTTGATTTTCTTTTCATTTATTAGACTTTTTAAGGCATAAAATGTGGTCTATTTTAGAGAAAGTTCTGTGAGCTATGGAGAAGAATGTGTATTCTGCATTTTGTGTGGATTCTGTGGACATGTGTCAAGTCTGTTTGATTTCTGAAATAAGTAATGCTGATGTTTCTTTATTGTTCTTTTTCTTTTTGTTTTGTCTGAATGACCTGTTTATTGTGAAGAACAGTGTATTGGAGTTACCTACTATTGTTGTATTTAGTTCAAATCGGTCCCTTTAAATCCTGTGGCCTTTGTTTCATGAAATTGGGTGTGCTAAAATTTTAGAACACATTTGTTTATAATTATAATTTCTCCCTGATAAATTGTTTCCTTAACCAGTACAAAGTACCTTCTTTATTTTTTGTCCCCCCCACCCACCTTCTTTTGGTTATTTTGAGACAGGGTTGCTCTGTGTAACCCTGGCTGTCCTAGAACTCACTGTAAACCAAGCTGGCCTCAAACTCAGAAATTTACCTGCCTCTGCCTCCCAAGTGCTGAGATTAAAGACGAGTAACACTACTGCCCAACTTCTTTATTTCTTTTCACTATTGTGGTTTAATATCTGTCTTGTTAGATATTGGTAAAGTTACCTCTGCCTGCTTTCTAGTTCCATTTGCTTATTAAGCTTTCCCCCCCCCCCAAGGCCATGTAAGACGTTGTAAAGAGCTATATTTCTTACGGGCAACAAATAGGTCTTGTTTTTAAATCTAATCTGGTAGTCTCTGTCTTTTGATTAAAAAATTTAAACCATTAACATTTAGAGTTATTGAAAGGTACACATTAATTGTTGTGATTCTTTTGTTTCTTTATTTAGTATCTTCCTATTCCTCATTTGTTTATTTACTATTCCGGTGTGGTTTATTCTTTCCTATGGCCTCATAAATATGTTTATCTTTCTCTTTTGTGTGTGCTAAATTACTGGGCATGAAAATTCTGTAATTTGTGCTTGTCATGGAAAGTTTTTCTTTCTCCTTCAATTATGAAGGGTAACTTTGTGGAATATAGTGATCTGTGCCACCACACCTGAGCTTTTAAATTCTTAGTCTGGGATTTCATCTTATCTACTTCCATTGGATTCTATTACTATAGAATAGGGTCATTATTGGAGGAGTCGTGTTGCTTTGAATTTTCAGTTCTCTTATGTTTCTGCAGTGGGACTTGTACATCTGGGATTAAATCATCGGTTGAATTTATTGATCAGCTATTTCGTTTGAAATATTCCAATATCTTGTGGGACTGGATTTTAATAAAACTAGTGCTTTCCTTTCCACTGGACTGGGCTATAACTTAGTGGTTAAAACAGATCCTCAGATACATGTTTAGGGCACAATCTACAGCACAGGAACAAATGTCTTTGTGTGTACACGAGTACAGGTTGTCTCTATGTATGTTATGTGTGAATGCATACCGGAACTATGATCACATGCCTAGAAGCAGGTGCAGAGTACCTTTATATCATCTTGTTTGAGTGCAGGTGTTGATCCCATCTTTATGTTCCTTCTCTGGTTATTTGGGTGTGAGCCTCAGTTGACAGCAGAACCTTTGTGGTAATATGTGCTTCTTAACGTTGATCTTTTTGTTGTTTGCCACACAACCAAAGACTGGTATAGTTTATGGTCCAGTCAATAAGTATTTTAACTTTCAGTCTGTAGGTACTAGAAGGAACTGTCACCAGGCTTTCAACTGACGTGCACCCTAGGACCTTCAAGCATTTGTCACTATGTTGGGAACAAAGGATTATATAGGCCAGCTTATTTTAGAGAACATGGTACTGATTTGGATAGCCACCATGAGCCAAGATAGCTAATGCTGGACTTCTCAGAGACTGTGAATCAACACAAATGGCTGCCACCAGATGTTTAGGGGCCACAAAAGTAAATGGTGATGTCATTCACTATATAACTCTTTTTAGCAGAGTGCCACTTTTGTGTCATTCTGTGTAAATATGGCTATGAGGTCAGAGGTCTTCCTTTTTGCCTTTGCCTTCATAGCTGCCTGTGTGTGTCTGTCTATAAGTCTGTGTGCCTACCTTCATGTGGTCCTAATGCAGGGTTTACCTTGGTTCCTGTGCCTGCCTATGTGTGGCCACTGTTCATCACTATGTGCCTGGGTGCTTGTGGGCAGCTGCGGCAGCATTAATGAATAAAGTCCATCTTATCTGCTACAGTCCCTTCAGCCCTTGAGCCTCCCATGAGCCTCCTCTTTTTCTGGCATTGAACCTTGGTCCTCACACACTACTTGCCCACTTCTGGGAAGCTAGTGAATCTAGCAGCCTGTGGGACTCCTTCCATGTAGAGCTGTACACAGTTTGGAGTCTTCAGATCGAGCTATGCAGGGAAGGACTTGGCCTCTAAAGGCCCCTTGCCACTGACTCCTGGGGTCTGTTTAAATTAGCTTCCTGTTGCTGCCCCCATAAGATTCTGAGAAGAGAGGCTTTCCCCAGCACCTGTTTGCTGTACAGACCACACGATTTCTGTCTGAACTGCACATCTAAGTGATTGTCCCATGTTGATTACGCTGTTTGAATCTTAGGTTCCTGTGGCCCTACCTTCTTTGAACTCCATCCCTCCTC
>JAQHUG010000021.1:9191357-9246264 GCA_028555095.1 Dicrostonyx torquatus | reverse complement strand
CTCTCTCTCTCTCTCTCTCTCTCTCTCTCTCCCTCTCTCTCCCTCTCTCTCTCTCTCTCTCCCACACCCCAATAAATTATACTTAAGATACTTAAGAGTATAAAAGAATTGTCCAAGGTTTTTTTTTTTGTCTTAACCCAGGTTTCTGTCCACTGTGCTGCTCTCTTTCTGCTCTGGGAATAGAGCATTCCCCAGTCAGGAGCATTTCCAGAATGACCTCTGAACTCTCTCTTATTCTGTTTAAGTATTTTTTCCTTTCTTTCTTTCTTTGAAATTGTGAGGCTTTATTGTTGTTTGTTTGTTTGGGGTTTGGGTTGATTGTTGGGGTGTTTGTTTGGGTTGGGGGGGGTTGGTTTTGGGGGGTGTTTGTTTTGTTTTGTTTTTCTGTCATCACCCTTATAGGATGGCTGCTCCCCAAACATCCTGCTTTATCCCCTAGGGGAATCCCAGTAGTCAATGCTTGGGCTTTACCATCCTCCCAAAGTTGGTTCCTGTGTCTTTTACTCCATGTTGCTGCACACTGAATTATTAGCAGTGGTTATCTCAGGAGCAAGTGAAATTAATTTACTTTCTTTGTTTTGTTTTATTTATATGGGGCTCTTATTTTGGTTCTATTACAGAAAAAGACACATAATAAAAATGAATTCTGAGGTGATTTCCAAGAAGCTGCTACATCCTTCCAGTGTGTAACTCTCAGTTGACAGGGGATCATGGTTTATATGTTTCAGATTGCTGAGCGCAACTGCAGCCGGATGTCTTACTATTGCTCTGGCAATAGCGACGTTCCAGGTTCAACTGCAGCACCAAGACCGGTCAGCAAAAAGGTAAAGACCAAATTGGTATGAGGATAATCCTAGCCGAGAAAGGACTCACTTGTGTCTTCACGTTCAATTGAAAATAGACATTACGTGTTGTCTGGCCTTGTTTCCTGCCCAGCTAATACATGCATGTACTCACATACACATATGCACGCACACATGGGCACACACACACGGAGAGAGTCTTGTCCCTTCTTTTTTACCATTTTACATTTTAATTGTTCAACCACCCAGTGGTTCTTCAATTTAACCATGCATCTCAATTACCTGGAAGGTTTTGTAAACTGTTCTGTGGGCCTTTCTTCGTTGTTTCTAATTTAGTCCATCTGAGCTAGGGCCCAAGGACTTAGATTTCGAACAAGTTACCAGAGCTGATTTAGAGATCCAACTTTGAGAACCACTGTTCTCACCTCCCTTTTAGGGAAAAGTAAGCTGGTGAGAGTTCATACTTGATAAAAGCAAATCATAAAAAATAGATCTTATTTCAATACTACATGAAGTCATATGCCTTTTTGACTAAGTGATCTTGGCTGAGACTAAGAGGACCGATCTGAAGGAGTCTTCATGCTGACCTATGATCAGCCTTAACTCTGAATTGAGAAGCCATGCAAAATAGGGAATTTCTGAAGCCAGCCAGCCTTCCCAGTCAGCACAGTGGATACAGTCAGAGAGGAATGGTAGCTACCTACATTGAGGTCCAGATTATTTTTCAAGACCATTATTTAAGGGCAGATAGGCTAACTGCAGTTACAGACGAGGCTGTTTGAGGTCACTAACAGTGCAGGAAGATTTTATTTCGGCTCAGTTTGACCTGGAGGATGAAGATGGGGAACGGGAGGCACCCCTGAGCCTGGTACTGTAGACTCTGCAGTAATTCAAGCACCGCTGTCAACAAGACATTCCAGACATGAACTCTGAGAGGAAAAGTGAAAGAATGTGCGGTTAAGCCCCAAACTAACTTGTCCCCTACCCTAAAGTTTAACATTAGGTAATCTCACACACTGGTTCCAAGTTCTGCTTTCCGTTAAAAACTATATGACGTAAGGCTGAGCATGGTGGCACAGCCCTTAACCCCCAGCACTCAGGAAGCAGAGACAGAGGGATCTCTGTGAGTTCATGGACAGCCTGATCTACATAGAAAGTTCTTAGAAACCAGACCTACATAGTGAATCCTGTCTCAAAATAAATTAAAATAAATAAGATAAAAAACTAAAACAATCAACATACTTGCCTAAAGTCTGACTTCCTTAATGCATATGCTGTTTGGTTTTTGCAGTTGGCTTGCTTTGATCTGGACTGACCAGAAGGGAGTCGGTTTTATTTCAGAGAGTAGTTTAGCCAGTGTGTTGCCTTCATAGCACCGCAAACAGAGTTTTGCTGCTTGGCTGTCTTCTATAACCTCTGGAGCAAAGTGTTCTTATAATAAATAACACTGTCCAGTAAGCAACATAAATTACATTAAGAAGCAGCTTATCCTTGTCTAATCTCTTCCTGCCATAAGACTCTGGCAGACAGACTGACCTATTTCTGGCAGCTAACCCTAAGGCTGGTGGGGCATGTCTTTCTTCCCATGGGAGTCCGGACATGTAGCATGTTATCACGAGCACAGTTGGCAACCAGCAGGGTTAGCACTACCCCCACCTCTCCCAGACAGGCACAGCCCCAGACTCACATCAGCAAACAAATGTGTTCCCGTGTGTTCAGATTGCTAAGGTTTAGCCCACCTGCTAGAGACAGGGAAAACAGGGGATGGGTTGAACTGACCAGGGGATTGGAAGGGACTGGGTGGTGGATGGATGGAACACCCCAGTATCTGCTCAGACATTTTTCTGTTTGTCTCCTTCCAGTTTAGATAAGTAACCCTCAAATTTGATGGTCTATAAGACATTTACTGTCTAGTAAAATTTATTGTGTTCATACTATACTATCCTGTGCATTATCTGCAGGTTCATAGTGAGCAGTCATTGTTGCAGGCAGTTTTTGCTTTAGATTGACTTTGAAATTTAGCTTCCACATAGAGCTGTGATATTTGAGTGTTGAAATAGTTTTCATTCTCCTGGCCACTGAGAAACATCACAAAAGTCTGTCTGTATTTATTCTCAGCTTTGTATGTGTAAGATGGGTGAAAAGCACAGAGGATTCCTGGCCATTGCTTCTGCATTTAGTTGGTATGGTGCTGTCTTGATTTGCTCAGGACTGAGCAGGTCCCCGAGATGGGGGCCTTTCCATTTTGAGAGCAGAAAAGTACCATGCAAACCAATGTGAGTTGCTAGTCTCAGTTTTGATCCTCAGCTTCTTCCCCATCAGAACGATTATCTAGAGAATGAACAAGCATAGCTCTGAGTGAGTCTTCAAACAGTCCTCTGGGATAGGACTTAGGAAGTCTTGAGAGTTCGGGGTTGCCATGACCTTCATGGCATTAGGACTGACCTCCCTGGGGTGATGGGAAATGGAGAAATGACAGACACGTGTACAGGAAAGCTGGGATCCAGTGGACTGTGGGCTCTAATGGAGACACACTAGCAGCCTAGAGACTCAGTGTGCTTGTTCTATAACCTGAAGGAGGGGGCAGTTTAGTTAACCGCAGTAGGGATCTCTGCAGGGAAGCAGTCTCAGGCTGCAGTCACCGGGGAGGAGGAAACTGTGGTTAGTATTTTTTGCATACACTGGCAACATCAGTGCTTGGACCAGGGGGAGGTCTTGCCATATGCATTCCATATGCAGTTCTTGGCATGGCTGTGCTCTTGTCAACAGTACCCATTCACTCAGGACTTCATCTTCTCTACCACACAAGAGTATAGCACTATGTCTGTCCAGTTTGTTTTGTTTTGAGACAGGGTCTCACTATGTATCCCTATCTGGCCTGGAACTCGCTGTGTGGACCAGGCTAGCCTCAAATTCACAGAGATCTGCCTGCCTCTGCCTCCTGAACACTGGAATTAAAAGCGTGCACCACCACACTCAGTCCTTTTTTAAATTTTTCAAATGTTTGTGTGTGTGTGCATGTGCATGCGTGTATCCACATTTTAACGTAGTGATCCACTCACAAACCCATCGTCCATCGCATTTCCCACATGACGCTGCAGTGGGACTGTGGAAAGAACAACTGTCCAACCTGGAAGGCGTTTGGCTGTCATCCAGACAGTGGCCTCAGAGCATGGCTGTGTACTGGCAGCACCAGCATCCCCTGAAAAGCACGTTAAAATGCAGATTCTCAGCCGCTGCTCCAGACCTTCTGAACCAGAATCTCTAATGGCGGCATTAGCTGGCTGAGTGCTGCTAGGTCTCCAAGGCTTCTGATTCACAGTCAAACTTGAGAATCATTGCTGCCAATAAACCAGTCTTAAGGGTAGAGACAGGAATGCTTGCACGGGCTGTGGGACTTGAAAAGTCATTTCTCTCTAACACATATCACAGTTCCCAGTCCTGCCCAGGAGGGCTTCTTCATAGAGTGCCCCTGTTATTCCAAGCCTGGGGCTATGGTGCAATGCCACCCTCTGCCTGTCTAAGTGTTTCAGCGCTGATATTGCCACCTGTCCCATATGGCCTGAGGTGTCTTGGACTCATGCTTCCGTAACTAACCAACTATGATGTTAGCAACGAAGGGCAGGGGGATTGGGGGAGTTGTAAACTTGCCATCACAGCCTGCTTGGTATTTGTTTGTGTTTAGCATTTTCACGAGGAGCTCGCCCTGCAGATGGTGGTCAGCACCGGGATAGTGAGAGAGACAGTCTTCAAGTATGCCTGGTTCTTCTTCGAGCTTCTGGTGAGACTCCCACATTTGTGTCTGTGCTCAGTCCAACAAACAAAGCACGCATGGGAAAGGCAGTTTCCTGGGCCAGGACCTGGCTGGAAACCTGGGATTGTTCTCCTTCACCCTCCGTCCATCTTCCACCAAACTTTATTGACTCTACCTTGAAAATCAACCCCATTTTGCATCTCATCGTGGTTCCCACCTGGTCAACTTTCCATCATCCCTCATGTGCTTCTTGCAGCATCTTTCTTTTTCTTCTTCCTGAAACCTTTTTGCTCTTAGCCCATCCCTCCTGCCCCAAGCAGCCAACATTGGACAGAGACTGTGTCAATCTCTTCTTGGTTTTCAGTATGCTAAAATAAAAGACCATTTAAAAAAAATCATAGCTAAAATACCCTTGTATAATCCTACTGCACACCTCTGTCTCATCCATGGTGACAACTTTTTCTCTTTTTGTTCCTGGAAAGTACCAGGCCTGGCCTTTTTAACCTAAAGGACTTTTTGGGGTGTTTTAATCCCCTCTCACAAACTGCTATCCCCAGCACTCTTTCTGTCCCACCTAAACATCAGCACCTGCAGGCCATTCTCTGACCACCTTACCCTGTAATGGGTGCTCCACTCTGCTGTTCTCCTCTTGGTCATCCCCTGACCAGCGCTTGACACAGCTTGCCATCGCTTTTCTGTCTCACCTTTAAGATTTCTAGGGTGTGACCTATCTTCATTATTCGGTCTATAGCCTCAACAGGCTATTTGATATCGTACAAGCAATAACCAGCTACACTAATATTAGTAGTTCCTCCATTCCAGAATAAGAATAGGACTAAGACCAACTTGTATTTCAGTACTAATGGACGTGAAAAGGTTTTGTCATAAAAACCATTAAGAACATAGGCTTGGGGAGATGACTTGGTGAGTAAGAGCACTTGCTCCATGAGATGAGAACCTGAGTTCAAATCCCCAGAGCTCACAGACGAAACTAGGCATGGCTGCATGTGCCTGTGACCCCAGCAATGGAGGACAGAGATAGGTAGATCCCAAGAGCTCATTGGCCAATCAATCTAGCCAAATTGCAACCTTCAAGTTCAGTAAGAATCTCTAGGTAAGGGGCTGGAGAGATGGCTCAGGGGTTAAGAGAACTGACTGCTGTTCCAGAGGTCCTGAGTTCAATTCCCAGCAACCACATGATGGCTCACACCCATCTGTAATGAGACCTGGTGCCCAGAACACTATATACATAATAAATAAATTATTTTAAAAAAAAGAATCTCTAGGTAATATGGCGGGGAGCAGCAGAAGAAGACATCCAAGGTCCTGCTTTAGTCTCCACATGTGTGGGGTATGTGCACATGCAACCACACTCTCACGTGCACACACCACACCCATATGTCCCCCCACACAAAGATCATAAGCATATCCTCCCTCTTTTTGTAGTAATGGGGATTAAATGTAGGCAGGCATTCTATTACCATCCTCTTGTCCCCAGCACAGCATGATTTCAGCGTTGCTAAAGGGAGATGCAGAGTGAAATGACAGCAAATGGACAAGATGTAGAAACACAGGAGAGAAGTGACTGGAACACGGGTGAGGAAGTGTACTGACTTCCTCACTCCAACTTTAAGTGAATAAAGTTTTAAGAAAACCCAGCAGATGGGGCTGGAGATATAGCTCAGTGGTTAAGAAAACCCAGCAGAATTTTTGGTTTTCTCCACATCTGTCCAAGACTGAGAAAGCAGCCATACTGAGCACTCAGACAGAGAGGGGAAAAGGAAATGAAGATGAGCATGCATCAGGACAGAGAAGGGCACCACGCACCTCTGAGTTAAGAACCTAGCAGAAGCAGTCTGCGTATGAGCACGCCCAGGCCTCATCTGAGAACGGCCCCAGTGCACTGACTCAGACCCCGGGATCACATGGGAGTGCTTGATAGAACGAATGACACTCTTAGCACCTTTTCCCTGTGGGAGTGGAGGAAACATGGTGCCTTCACCTGTCTTCCCAGGTGACCTCAAGGCACACCTATAACGTGCTAGTCCCCACCACCTAGACTTGGGAGTCCCAACCGTAGTTATAGGGCCCTGGGATTTTGACCAATTCAGCAGCAAAGCTTAGTCTACAAGCCAAGCTGGTTAAGGCTTGTGACTACAGCTTGTCAGCCTTTGGTTAATAGCATCATCAGGGTATTCATGAGCTCTGTGGTCTGGCACAGAATGGACTAGCAACAAAACTCACTCCCCTCTTTTTTTTTTTTTTTTTTTGAGGCAGAAAAAGTATTTTAAAAGCCAAAGAAACCATGTCCTGTATGTCCTGCTTCTGTTTGCTGTCTCCATCTATACACAATTCATAAAATCATCCCAAAGTCAAAATTGCTGGTTACGAAAAGAAAAACCTAGATCTGCCTTAATTAAAGTGCTTGGCTATTGGCTCATGCGTTTGCACTCTTCAGCTAACTACTCTTAGACCTTAGGCAGCACTTGTTGAGAAAGCACCCAAGTCCCTGGGGCACTGACTCAAGCCCAACTACTTGAGGGTTCCAGTAGCAACTCTGCAGGCTCTTGAAACCATCCTTGAAACCCTGTGAGAACCTTGCTTATCCTCACAGCACAAACCAAGGGCTAGAAAGATTTGCCAGCCTGCCCAGCCAGGGACAGGTAGAGCCTCTTTCTCTAATGCTCAGGTCCATGTTGTTTCTATTCACTATTTTGCCTCTTTGAGAACCTTGGAGTTTCGAGACATCTTCTCAGTCCGTCATAGCGACTGACAATGGGCTAGCCCATCCTGTTCAGGAGTCCCCGTTAGTATGTGTGATGGTGGTTATTTGGTTCCCCGTTATTGTGAGCTCAGCTTGAGCATCTTATAGCTCCATCTTAAAGACAAGTTTGTATAAGGTGTAAGAACGATGCTGTCCTTCACATAATCCCAGTAGCAGCTGGCACCCCTGAAAAAAGAAAAATAACAACATCCAGAGTAAATTTAGCATCTTACAGTGTATGCCAGGCACTGTTTAAAATATTTTTAATGCATTGTCTTGTTTAATCTTCAAGCAGCCTTGAGTCAGGGTCCTTATGATTCTGAGTTTACAGGTAGGTGTAGGGGAAGAGTGGTGGCCAGAGAGGAACCTCTAGGTCTGTCTAGGGCTTTGCCAGTACTGCTTTGTTGCCCATAACTACAAAGGGATAAGAATCACAGAAAGGGTGAAAATTGCTTCTTGATCTGGAATAGTTCTTACTAAGACTTGTTTGGCCCAAGAGAAAGTGATATCTACAATGAATACCCCCCTCTTACCTCTAGGACCCCCTTGAGTGACACAGATAACATAATTTAGAAAAGCTCTCATGGATCAAAGCACTTTGGGGTTGGTCAAAATGTAGACCCACCAAAGCAGCAACTACGCAGGGCTCTACAGACTGTAGCCATTCTCTCAGGGTCTCAGCAGCTGAGAAGCATTTATCAAAGGCCTCTCCCCAGGGTGTCTGCAGTGTCACAGGGGCCAATAGACTGGTGAGGCACTCAGGGTGCAGCAGAAATAAATAAATCCTTTATTTATGTAGCCGCCTCCTTCTAAAGAATCACAGAGGGGACAGAGCAATTGGGGCATTGAGAAATCTAGAGGCAGAGAAGGGGATCCACTTGGTAGGACCACCCTGTGGCGGGAGGGGTGACAAATGGCCAAACCTTTCACCAGTGATTTCAGGCTATAGCCTCCCATACACCAAAGGGCGGAAAGAGAAGTGAACAGACACCAAAACAGTCACAGATGGAGAAGAGCAAGAAGCCACGCTGGGGCTGTGGTCGAGGACCTGGAAAGAACATGGATCTCAGACCCAGACAGTACTCTGAGTCCTGCATACTTACCTGGCTGGTGCTCTCGGAAAGCGGAAAGGGCTTAGGCGACAGAGGGGCAATTTAACACCTCCAGCTGTGCTGGCCATCAGGTGCTAATGAACAATAACCTTGTCACAGGAGCCAGTACACTTAGTTCTCCTGTGCATCTCACGCTTTGTAATGAATGAGCCCCTATGTGACTAGAAGTCACTGATTCAGCCCTTGGAGGCCTGGAGGTAACTAGGTGACCCAGTTCCTCTGGGCATGTCATTCTGCACGAGGGGTTTCTGAAAGGTATCCATCCTCAGAATGATCCACAGAGGCAAATGTGGGAGAAATTGTTTTTCTGCCTCTCCAAACCCTACAAGTGATGGGTTGAGCTCCACTGATATTTCTGCTGGATTCTTCTGTGCAAAGCCAGGGATCCAAGAGCTGGCAGGTTGCTAACAGTCTGGACAGAGGCCATCAGAGGGAAGTACGACATTGTGAGAATTATTTATTTGGTTGTGGGATGGCCAAACTCAGCAGGCAGGAGCTGAATGCAACAATGAATTCAGCAGCTTGGTGCTAGGGTGGGTTAGCCAGCAGAGGATCAGGACTGGGGTCACCTGAACAAAGAAGCCTTGTCCTCCCTGGTCATTGGCTGGGAGTGTAGTGAGAGAGGTACTTTTTTGAACAACAACAAAAAAAAAATGGTGCTCTATTCCCACCCCTCATTCAGGTCCTCTCACCATGTGGGTGTGGATCTTTGGGAATATGGATAGGTTTCTATGTCTGTGTGCCCTGGGTTAGACAGTACCCTTGGGTTAGGAGAGAGCAATGTTCTTCCATTGGGTTTGATGTGCTTAGGTCTGTGTGTGCTAGCCAGAGCAGTATGTGAACCATGGCTCAGAAAACCGCTCTGTCCTTCCCTCTTGCATAGCCCCCTCTGGCTTGTGCCTTGTTTGTCTAGGTCTTAACAGGTTTTTGTCAAGAAACAAGAAGCAGACTCTGCCATTCATGTATGAAAGGACCCGTGTTATTCTTCAGCCTGGAAGTCAACTTCCAAGACTCCAGATGGGGCAAATGTGGGTGGATCAGCTTCCAAGGGAATCACGTTTCTGTTGTTGGGTTTTCTGTTTTGTTTGTATTTATTCATTCCCTTGCTTTTTGATTGGCTGCTGTTGATTCTGCTTGCTTGCTTTAAGGCAGGGTCTTACTATATACCCCTGGCTGACTGGAAGTCCCTATGTAGACCAGTCACACCTTAGACTGGTAACTCCAGCAGCCACTTCTTGAGTGCTGGGATTACAGGTGGGTGCCACCAGGCCTAGCAGATGCTTACTTTTTACCGTTATGCTCTGACCAGCCTGTACAAATTCATGAGCATGACTTCAGAATGTCGGCCCACGGCCACAAGAAGTCCCATAGTTTGATAGAGAGAAATCGGATAGTTTGCCTTTTTCTGTGGCAAAATATCTGGAGGAAAATAAGGAAGGGGGGTTGTTTTGGCTCCCAGTTCAAGGCTCCAGTCCATCGTGGCGGGAAGGTCAGGAAGTAGAGAGTTATGAATACTTGGCTCGCCTCCCTTTCTTCATTTTGCTCCGCCTGGAAACCAGCCATGGAATAGTGCTGCTCACAGTGGGCAGGGCTTCTGACTCCAGTTCACCCAATCATGCCCGAGGCTTATCTCAGGGAGATTTCTGATCCCACCAAGCTGACAGTCAGCAATAACCACCACCCAGCCTTTCCAGTCAGACTGTCCAAATAGCTCTCAGCAAACTCGTCCAACTGTAAGACTTACAATCTGATGATGCCAAAGGAATATATGAACCCTGGGACCTCCTGGCCCAGGAAGAACCCGAAAATTCTATATGATCTAGATTTTAACATAGAGTAGGCATTAAAGTAGTATTATACTAGTTATCAAGTGATTAATTGATTAGCTGACTATAAGTAAGTTAGGCTTAAGAAATGTAAAACACAATTTTCCCTAGAAGCGGAGCAAAACTGGACCTTGTAAATGAGACATGTCTCAAAACATATATTTATATCCTCCAGAGGCAGTACTCTACATGATGATTAAATTTCTAGATACCCAGCAAAATCCTGACCAGCACATAATATAGTTTAAATTTTAATTTCTAGAAGCAGAAATTAACTTGATGTGAACTCTAGAATTGCTTCTGGAGAACAGTTGTTTGATTTTAAACTCAGTATGGGAGGGACATTTCTCCCTTGTTCTCCTCACTGTAGTTGCAGGAAAGGAAAAGTCTTTGTATCCAGACAGCATTATAAAATAGTTCCTTTGTGTGTCTTGTGTCATGTACCATAACAGCCTGCGTGGTTCCGAGAACTCAGCCTCATGCTGACTTCCAGGACGTAGTCTGTTAGGGTTGGGGGTGTCTTCCGACACTGGGCCTAAACTGCTAAGCTGCAGGTTTTGTCAGCAGCATGAAAGGAGCCCCTAAGAAGGGGTCAAGAAGAGGACACCGTGCCCACCTCCAGGCACCATGGCAACTGTTCTGTGTGTCAGAAGCATTTTGTGGTTCAGAGCCAACTCAGGCACCACCAGCACCAGTAAAGTGTGGAGAAAGTCCATTGTGAAAGAGATTTCTTTTAAGCCATTCCCCTTTGCATGTTGTACAAGCAGGTCACCAATCTCCATGTTGACATTGTCCCCTTCCTCTGTAGGTGAAAAGCATGGCGCAGTATGTGCATAACCTGGACAAACGTGACAGTTTCCGGAGGACTCGCTTTTCTGACCGCTTCAAAGATGACATAACAACCATTGTTAATGTGGTCACCTCGGAGATAGCAGCCCTTTTAGTGAAACCTCAAAAGGTAACTGTGTGTCTTCGCTTTCTAAATCCTTTCCTATAAATGTGTCTCTTTAATAAGTAGAAAAAAATAAGCCTCATTGGAAAACAGTAGTTAAAATATAACAGTGGTTAAAACATGCTGGACCAGCCCCTGAGGTATAGCTGGGGATAACAAGAATTACAGTGTAGTTTATTATTTAAATGATTTTATGAGAGAAAATACTCTTTCTCTTGGGAGGTACAGCCTGAAGTCTTATGGAGTGAATAGGAATGATATTTACCACCTACTTGAAAAGGGTTTCAAGAAGTATTGTTTTATGTAGGAAGAATGATAATAATGCACAGTCTGCAAAATGTCAGGTATCAGTGATGTAGTGATGTGCTGTGATTTCTGTGCCAGTCTGTAACTTGAAATCATTTCACAATTAAAGTGTGTGTGTGTGTGAACTCAATGGACCAGCAAGGTGGATCATGGGGTAAAGGTACTCGTTGTGAAGTCTGGTGACCTGAGTTCAGTCCCCAAAACCTACCTGGTGAAGGTGGAGAACCGCCTCCTGTCCACTGTCTCCTGACCTCCACAGACGTACCATAGCTCACACTTACCACCACCACACACATAAACAAATGTAATCCTTTTTTTTTTTTTTTTGTAGACAGGGTCTCACTATGTAGCGCTGGCTGTCCTGGAAATCACTATGTAAAAACCTTATAACTAAGAACACTGAGAAATAACATAGAAATAAAACTGAAAAAACAAACAAAAACAAAAAAATAGCCTTGCCTCAATTCTTGAAAGAATTCACCCTCCCAAGTGTGACCCTGACATCTTTCAGGTTGAGAACCCTACCTAATTGGAAACGAAAAAAATTTTAAGCCTTTTTTATCTTGATTGGATTTTATGTAATAATCCTTGCAAATTAAGAATATTTCTTCAGGGGACTGGAGGAATGACTCAGCAGTTATGAGTACTTGCTGATCTTGTAGAGAAGACCCAGGTGTGGTCCCAAAAAAATCAAGTGATGGCTCACAGAATACTCATCCACATAAAATGAAATAGATAAATCTGAAAAATGTTTTAAATCTGTTTCTGTGGAGGCAGTGAATGCGATTCACATTAGCTTGCACACTCTGCTCCCACCAAGAAAAAAAAATATTAGCCAGATAACATGGCAACTGTTTATATTCCTAGAGTTTAGGAAGCTGAGGCAAGAAGATCAGGAGTTCAAGGCCAGCCTGGGATAGATAGCAAGACTCCATTTAGTAGGCCAGAACAATAAAAACTCAACTTTTATAGCCCAAAATAGGGTTGACTGTGTACTTATAATTATACATTTATAAAACAAGACAAGTGGAAAAAATACGCCCAGAAAGGGTGATGAGCCAATTTAATAGGATCTCCGTCTCCCAGTGTCCACACCAGGGACCTGGGAGTTCCTGTGCAGGATCAAACAGTGTGATTTGTGCGCTTCTGTGCTCATTTTAAAGGAAAGCGAGCAGGCAGAAAAGATCAACATCAGCCTGGCTTTCTTCTTGTATGACCTGCTCTCGCTCATGGACAGGGGCTTCGTCTTCAATCTCATCAAGCATTACTGCAACCAGGTGAGTGCCCCTTGGAGCTGCCAACTCAGCCCCTTCTCCCCGTCACCAGTGTCACTTTCTTCAGTGTGACCCCTACACTTCTTGAACTTTCACCCTGTCTGTGCAGTGTGCGGGGTTCTTCAGCCACACTCAATCCCCTGGAGTCCTGGTGTGTGTATCAAAGCAGTCAACAGGTCAATGTCAGGAAACTGAATGTTTCTTAGCAACATGATTTCTTCCAGTTAACTTTTAAGAGAAATGGCAGGAGTATGCATTTAATCTTTGGCCAGAGCATTCAAGGTTTGGCAGTGGGAAGTTGCTCCGTAGATAAAGTGCTTGCTGTACAAGCATGAGGACCTGAGTTCGAGACCCAGCACCTATCTAAAAACTAGCGATGAATATGTCTTAACTCTGTGCTCCTGGAGACAGATTGGAAGTGGAGATAAGCGGAGAGAGGCAGATCCCTGGGGCTTGCTGGAAAACTACAGAACAACTGACACCTACTTATAGCCGCAAACGCGCGCGCGCACACACAGGAGGAAGGGAGAAACCAAAAGATGAGGTTTCTTTTCACTTCTTAGGATTATTAATTAAATTGTGGTTGTGGGTTTCTAATGTTAAAAAACCAATGAACTCAGAGGCTGAATTCCCAGGAGCATGAGGCACGTGTTTTGTAATGCAGCACAGCATATCAGCGTTGACTCTTCCCCAGAGGTTGTTGTTTTGAGACAGGATCTCACTATGAAGTACTGGCTATCCCAGAACTCTGTAGACCAGGCTGGCCTCAAACTCACCGAGACCAGCCTACCGCTGTCTCCTGAGTGGGATTAAAGATGTGCACCACCACACCCAACTTTCTCCCCCAAAGTTTTGAGTGTAATTCTTGAGTGTCCCCTTCAGAATGTCCTAGAAATACGAATATAAACAGCAGTTATTGCTGCTACTTCTCTTCTTCCATATTTCTTCTCTTCACCATGTCTGCTGTTTTTCCCACAGCCCCCACCACCGTCCCCCTCCCAAGATGGCATCCCCACCATCATCACTGTCAATAGTAACGGCTCTAAATCTCTGCTTCTATGGCTGGCCTTTCTTTATTTGGAAATTGCAAGGGTTCACTTCTGTGGAGCTTTGAGGGATATGGCACCTTATCCAGGACAAAAGTATGGCCGGAAGAAACAGTGACACAGGATCTTCCCTGGGCTGGCCACATGAACAGAAAAGCCCTTCCTAGTGAGACCCTTCAGAGACCTACAGTGAGGGGCCACCCACCATCCAGGGGAATCAGGAACATCTAAAGAGTGGCCAGAGCTCAGGCTTGGTTGGGGGCTGGTGACTGGTGAGGTTGCTTCACAGCACAAAGGGGAGTCTGAGTCAGAGAACTGGAGAGGCTGTAGGTGCCTAATGACTACAAGGCTCTCTCTACCTTCCCAGTGGGCAGCAGCTGTGCAGTGGGGACCCAGGCGCTCCGCAAAGTAGGTGCTGAAGGCTGGAAATCTGAGTTGGAGCTGCTCCTGACATTTTGGTTGAGAGCCTAGCCTTTAAGAGCTGAGTCATCTCTGCAGCCCATTGAGATGCTCTTGAGAAAGAGATCCAGGAGGACGGCTCTCGCTGTAAACCCACTGCTGTTGCTCAGTTTCACACAGCAAATGTGTGGCAGCCGCACAGAGGCTGTCAGGTTCTGGACTTGGGACTCCTCATGTGCCGAACTGTACAGTGAGCGCTTGGCAGACACTGGTGGTGCCTACATAATTGAAAATACTTAATAAATTGCTCATTAGTCTATCATAAATTCTGATTAAAACTATTAGGTGGCTAACTTTAATCCCAGCATTCACAGAGGTAGAGGCATGCAGAGCTCTGTGAGTTCAAGGCCAGCCTGGTCTATGTAAAGAGTTTCAGGATAGCTCAAAAAAAAAAAATCCTTCCTATCAAGTGATTTCTTCTTAATTGGAAACTGTAAAGTGTATTATGTCTAACAACAAGGTTAACATTCTAACAATATTATTAAATAATTTAGCTGCAATGCTTTTAAGTATTAAATTATGTATCAAACAGCTAATGTGCATTTGAGATTACAAATAAATATTTTGAAGATATATTAATAATTTCTTAACTTGAAGAGTTTTTTATTTGTGGAGTTAAAATAGTTAAATATTGATAAATATATTAATATTTGTATTAAGAAATTATTTGACCCACAATACTTTTTATGTTTGGTCAAGGTATAGTTTTTTCAAATATCTGAAAGTTGAAGGCATTTCTGTCCTAACTAAAGAAAATGATCTCTTTTAAAACTTTCTTAAGGAGTCTACTCCTAAACTTCCATGCCCTAAAAATTTTGAAGATTAATTCAAGCTGACAAATTTTAGGATGGTCAAGAAAAGATAGCCCTTCTGGGAGGTAGTGGCACACACCTTCAATCCTAGCATTCAGGAAGCTGAGGCAGGTGGATCTCTGTGAGTGCAAGGCCAGCCTGCTCTACAAAACAAGCTCCAGGACATCCAAGAGAAACCCTGTCTTGAAAAAGAAAAAAAAAGAGATAATTGATTTTAATGAGCCTTTTAAATACTATGGAGATTTTGGTAATAAATATATATCATAAGCACTGATGATTTGAAAATTCTCTCGATAAAATATGAAGTGCTCACAGTCTAAATGCACGTGGGGCATGAGAGATCAGCGTTAACATATTTGTCAACACACTTTCATAAAAGTAAATCCTAAATTACCAAGGTTTGTTTCATTTTATTCTGTTTCTCATACTTTCTCAAATCATCATAGGGAATTAACATTTTGCGTATTAGAAATGCCCTTGAGTGTTCAGAAAACCTATTTGAGGCTTATTTTCAAATGATTAAATGTGTAAAAAGTCAAGATGGGTGTATGCTGGGATGGTAGATGCATGTCAGTTCTAAGGAACTATGCATACACTTAGAGTCGACACACAGAGATGGTCCCTGGCTTATTTACATAACACCCCTTTCCCAGCCAAACTTCACCAACTCCTGAGTTTCCTAAGGAGGCACCTACGTCTTTCTCCCACAACCGCCTGCACCTGTGGCAGTTCCCACCAGAGTAAAGAACAGTGAATACTTCAGCCCACGAGGCTCCAGGGCACTGTGTGCATAGCAAATGCAGGTCCATCTATTTTCAAAGCCTTAAGACGGATGTGGGGACCCCAGAACAACAGGGCGTAGATAGCTGTGCAGAATGGACCATTTTCAAAATGGAACTAAAGCCATCCACAGCACACAGCCACCTGCCCTGCCCAAAGCCTTCTTCAGCTGTTACTTGGTCACTTTTTTAGTTTAGCCTCTGGGACACAGTAGAGTTGTCAGAAGGTGTGTTCTGTGGCTGTGCTGAAGACATACATATCTCAAGTTTATCTTCTGCACAGGTTTGCCACGGCATTGATTAGACACTGTGAGGATGGGACAAGAGTTCTCATTTGGGGCTGCTGTTCAGAACAGTAGTAAATGAAAGCAGGCTGGGCTCCCAGAATGGCGTCTGTCGCTCTCTCAGATTAACCTTTACTCAAATCGATGTCTTACAGTGCAGAGAAAGAATATGTTAGTGTCTGTTAAACTCAACTCTGGTTATCCTAGACTAAGCCTTTCTTTCCTCTGTGTCTTTCCTTCCAGCTGTCAGCCAAGCTTAATACCCTCCCAACGCTCATTTCCATGCGACTGGAGTTCCTGAGAATCCTCTGCAGCCATGAGCATTACCTCAACCTGAACCTCCTCTTCATGAATACAGATACTGCCCCAGCATCTCCCTGTCCTTCCATATCCTCCCAGGTAATCCACCACCTGAAGGCAAGAGTCAAGCCATTTTATTAATTAGTGTATTAATTAGTTCAATCATGCATTTCCTATAAATGTTGGTCTGACTACTTAAAGGGAAAAAAATCAAGCTATTCAGACCAGATCAGTTCATCTAGATATGGGCAATAGGCTGCCCTGAAGCTCTGACATCTGAACTGATGACTTACAAATCAAGCAGTTTGACTCAGGGGTCCCTAATGAAAGGAATAGAGAAAGGAATCTGAAGCCCAGAGATTGAGGAAACTTAAAAGTCTCGAGTCCTCCTTTATCAGCATTAACCGATTATTATTAGATTTATTATGTAAATGCAGGTTTAATATATTTGCAAGTACAGGGTTCCAAAGTCAAGTGAGTTTTGGAAACTTGTCAACCTCATTTTTTGTCAGAGGCCTTAGAAAGGAAGAGGCACTGGAGGGGGAGGGGTATGAGAAGTAATGATTCCCAATATAATTTGACTGTGGCAATGACCTCACTCCCCCTCCTCCATAGGCTTCTCAAGGAATTAGTGTCCTCTAGAAAGCCATTAAGGAAATGTTATTTTACAATCATGTTCTATATGTGAGAAACAAATCAGATATTTGTTAAGTATTTTCTTGCCAACAAACCTCTCTGCCAATGTAAATAATCCCAATCAGACCAAATCAAACCAAATTAAAAAATATCTAAAGTTAATTGGATGCCTGCGCTCTCCGGTGGTCCCGGGAAACATGGCGGGGGGAGCCAAAAGGACCATCAGAGAGGAAAAGGGGAGACCACGTGTTTATTCTCTGGGGGGTCAGTTTAAAAAGGCTTTTGGGGTTGTTTTTGCCTTTCCTTGGGGGGGGGTCACCATTTGGTGAGCTTTCTTGGAGGTGGAGTTCGGACTCAGGCAATTCCCAGGGTAGGGAGTTTAGAATGGAGTTTTCTGCCCAGCATTCCAAAAATGGATGCCAGGGGGCCTGGATGGAGCCCCTGACTAAATAATATTCAGAGCAAGAGGCAAGATAATCTCAGGATAGCATTAGATTCCATTCTGCTATATATCCTTAAATTTTAATAATAGTAATAGTAGTAGTAGTAGTAAAATAGGAAGTTAGCTTAGCTATCTGTTCTAGATGGTGAACTCAAAGTTAGCTACGCGACCGTTATAATGTGATCCAGGCACACGTGACTTACAAGGACCAGTTCCATTATCTATCTGCTGTAGTTTGTTCAGTGGGATGAGTCCTATGACTCCCCGTGCCCTGGGTCCTCTCCCTACATTCCTCTCCTGGCAAGGACTTACAGAAACACTCATTTCTGCTGCCCTTGGTGAAGGATGCCCCTGGAGTAAGAACACAGGGCAGGAATGGCCTAAGGACTGCCAGCAACATCCAGACAGTGTGCTCAGGCAACCTTCCGAAAAGGGTGCTGGGGAAACAGGCCATAGCATGGGTCTGGGTGCAGTCCTTGTTTCTCTGTCTACGTTTATCTTGGGCTGCTTGTTCATCTGCAACTTTTGATATCAGGTGAGCAAGGTTAGCTGGTTTTCTTTTCTTTATTTTCCTCTTGTTTGGCTGTTCTGAGAACCCAGCAATGTTAGGCACATGCTCTACTGTTGAGCTCTATCCCTAGCCTGGTTTCTCAATAGGCCCTGCATGATTTGCTCTTAAATTCATGCTGGCCAGTCAGTGCATGCAATATCTGGCCGGAACTCTGTAAATGCAAGCCAGGGCCATTTTGATTCCAGTTCTTATTGCTCATCAAGCTTCTGTTTATATTTCTGTAGAACTCAAGCTCCTGCTCCAGTTTCCAGGACCAAAAGATTGCTAGCATGTTTGACCTGACCCCGGAGTACCGCCAGCAGCACTTTCTCACGGGGCTCCTCTTCACAGAACTGGCTGTTGCCCTGGATGCTGAAGGTGACGGGTAAGTGTCCGACTCCTAAAATGGAACATGAAGGGAAAAAATATTAACAATGTCTCCAGTTCTGTTGCAAGGAGAAGGGCCGGCCCACTTGTTCCCCCTGGCTGCCCAGCTAGCTTAGCCCCAAAATAACCACACAGAAACTGTATTAATTAAATCACTGCTTGGCTCAATAGTTCTAGCCTCTCATTGACTAGCTCTCACATCTTGATTTAACCCATTAATCTGTATATCGCCACATGGCAGTGGCTTACTGGGAAAGATTCTAACTGGCGGCGTCCGTCTCATGCGGAGGATCCATGGCTTCTCTGTGTCTCTGCTTTCTTCCTCCCAGCATTCAGTTCTGTTTTCTTCATCTACCTAAGTTCTGCCCTATCAACTAGGCTGAGGCAGTTTCCTTATTCATTAACCAATGAAAGCAACACACAAACAGAAGGACCTCCTACAGCACAGTTCACCTTCTTAGGTATATAACAAGACCCCAGAACTCTTCCACTTGCAGTTCCAATGATGAGCACTCCTGTCTTGATACCCATGGAGTATAGCAGGGCAAGGACCCATGAAACAACCTTGCTTTTACTGTGCTGGGAATTGAACCCAGAGCCTCACACACAGTAGGTGTGCACTCTACCACTGAGACTCATCCCCAGCCCCAAAATGACTTTTTTGGGGGGCAGGGGGAGGATGGGTTTGAGACATGGTTTCTCAGTGTAGCCCTGGCTGTCCTGGTACTCCTTTTGTAGACCAGGCTGACCTCAAACTCAGAGGTCCACTTCCCTCTGCCTCCAGAATGCTGGAGATAAAGGGATGCCCCACCAAGCCCATCTCAAAGTGGTTTCTTAAAGTCCCATTTGAGCAGAGTTTGCAAGAGGGTTGCTGAGGTAGACCCAGAGCCTTGCCCAGGCTCAGCATGAGCTACACCCCCAGCCCTAACAAGGCCACTTCTGACAAGGTGAGCACACCGAGAGGAAATACCAAGATGCCACTTCCCGAAGCTGGCAAAGGAAGTGACAGCTAATAAGAAAGCAGCTGGCCTGTGTCTAGAAGGAGAAGGGCCCACTTGTTCGCCCTGACTGCCCAGCTAGCTTAGCCCCAAAATAACCACACAGAAACTGTATTAATTAAATCACTGCTTGGCTCAATAGTTCTAGCCTCTTATTGACTAACTCTCACATCTTGATTTAACCCATTAATCTGTATATCGCCACATGGCAGTGGACAAGCCTTCCCAGGTCAAGAGAGCCACTGCAGGCACTGTTCTCGTGAATCCTCTCACTGTGTGTGTACCTGAGCACCTGGGTGCAT
This sequence comes from Dicrostonyx torquatus, assembly GCA_028555095.1. NCBI lineage: Eukaryota > Metazoa > Chordata > Mammalia > Rodentia > Cricetidae > Dicrostonyx > Dicrostonyx torquatus. Next base: position 9,226,478 of record JAQHUG010000021.1, on the reverse strand, counting down.
GGCAGTGTCGTGCATTACTTGTTGTCTCACAGCTTACAGCCCCTCATAGTCTTTCTAACTGAATTCCACTTTTCCCAGTAGAATTTTCTTTCCTATAACTAAAATTTTCTCAGCAACAAAAAGCGCCCCCAGCTAGTTGTTGATAAGGTCCTGAGAGAAGAAAGTTTAAAAACAGGAGAAATCACCCATCTTTATTTTCTTAATTGCTTCTTAATAAGTACCATAGCTTTACGTGATTCCCAGAAGTATCTTTTGTGTTCGCAATAGCAGTAGTCTTTGATTTTCTATTTTTGTTCCACTTGGAAACAGCCCCAACACCTGTTTCTGGTCCTTGTAAAATTGTTGCTGGGGTGTTACTAGCAATAAGAGAGTGTTTGCTCAGAGATGGTGTAATTATGTCTAATCAGGTAGATGCCATCTGCAAACACACCAGAGAGGAGCTAATTAGCAGCATCAGTGTTTTGGACAGCGCACGGCCATTCCTCAGTTACTTTCTTGGAAAGCCATCGGAAATACTGTCGGGACTGCAGTATGTGGGCAAAACCTTAGAAAGCCGACATCCTTTCACACAGCTCCCCAGTAATCAGTGTGTCCTTTTGCTGTCTAGGCAGTTAGGAGACTCACCCACATCTGCCCCAACTGTAGTGGGGCAAGGGCTTCTGGGCTGCAACTCTATCCCCACGTAAGCAGCCACAGCCGTCCCGTAAACCTGGGTTTGTCCATAACTGTCCGAGGTTCAGTAAATCCAGTGGCTTTGGAGCATTCGGAAATTGCCTCTTATCTTTTTGTTACCTAACAAGTGTGGCACCTGTCCCAAAGACGGCTCGCTGCTGGAGTCACAGTCCGAGCGCCAGAACTAGAACGGCCTCCAAGCCAGGTGTTGTGGTGCACGCCTCTAATCCTAGCACTTGGAGGGCTGAGGCAGGCAGATCTCAGTGTTCAAGGCCAGCCTGGTCCACATAGTGAGTCCCAAGATAGCCAGACTACATAAAAAGAAAAAAAGAACACCTTTCAAAATGAAGTTTATGGTTGCCTATTTAGTGGGCAAATTTAGGTCAATTGAAAATTTGGTCTATTCTTTTCCACCTATCCCTGGATCCTGATGTAGCGTTATTTTATTTGAGGGAAAGGAAGCAATGCTTTTTTGGAGATGGAGAAAGTATGCTTTTGAAGTTGAATTGCCACAGCTGTGTTCTGTATGCTATACTGGATGCACGGTCTTACTTATTTTTACTGAAGTATAAGTTACATACGATTAGGACCTTAAACATAATTGTGACGTGGTATGGTTTTTCACTATGAATGCTCTTTAACCACAAGCTGCACCAAGATACAGGGGATTTCAGAATATTCCAGAATATTCCATGACCCCTCTCAAACATAGTCCTCCATCCAGGTAGCCACCGTTCTGACCTTTGCCACCAGAGACTGGTGTCGCCAGTTGGTGAACTGCCCATTCTCTGCTGAGCGCTGCGTTGTGAGCGCCTCAGCGTGACTGCGCATGCTTCTTCTCATCGCAACTCTCTGACTCAGTGTAGAAATAGTACAATTTGTCTGCTAAAAATGAAAGGTTCAAAGCTTCCAGTTTGAACTTTTACCAAAAACTAAAGTGGGGTGAGGGTTACATGTTACACATCCCGTGTTCATGGTCAGAGCATATAATACTGCAGGGTGGCACTGTTCCATAAATTGACCTGTGAATTTGTTGCAGTGCCTCTCAAAATTCCGGCTGACTTCACTGCAGAAATTAAGCTGTTCCTAAAATGTGTCTGGAAAGTCAAGTAAGCCAATATAGCCCAAACATTTCTATAAAAAATACAATTGGAAGATTCACATTCCTGATTTTAAAATTCACTACAAAGCGAAATTACTTGACTTTATGGCTCTAAAACACAAATAGACACATCTGTCAGTACAACCAGATTAAGAATCCAGAAGTAAATCTTAACATTTATCATCAGTTTGGTTTTGTCTAATGTACTTCAAAACAATTCAGTGAGGGGGAAATAGTTCAACAAATGCTCCTTGATGTTCACATGCAAAAAAGTGAAGACGAACCCTCATTCTGACTGTAGGCAAAAGTTAACTAAGCCTACGGCCTAAGGTGGGAGACCTAAAGCTGTGAAGTGTACAAGATAAGGTAAAATTAGAGCCGTCGTCTTCAAAAGCTTGAACTAGCCAAAGGCATTTCAGCTCTGGAAAAAAAAGTCTGAGCAACAACAGAAGAAAACAGAAGTGGATTTTCCTAATAAGAAAATGAAGAGCCCAGGCATGATAAAGAACACCTTTAATCTCAGCACCCGGAGGCAGAGGCAGGAGGAGCTCAGTGAGGCCAACCTAGTTCACACAGAGAGTTCCAAGTCAGCCAGGACTATATAGTGACTATCCCAAAACAAAAATTAAATAGGAAAATTAGAAGATAATCCACAGAAAGGGCAAAAAATTTTACAAGTCACAGCTTTAATGAAGAATTTATATCATATATATATATATATATATGTTAATTTTAGACCTCAGGAATAAAAGGAAAATTAAATCTTTTTTGTTTTGTTTGCTTGCTTGTTTTTGTTTGTTGAAACAAAGTCTCACTGTGTAACTCAGGCTAGCCTCAAACCCATGATCCTATTGCCTCAGTTTCCCAAATGCTATGCACCCCTAGCTATACCTAAATTTTTATTTGTTTGTTGAGGGTCTCTCTGTATAGCTCTAGCTGTTCTGGAACTTACTCTGTAGACTAGACTGGCCTCAGACTCACAGAGATCTGCCTGCCTCTGCCTCCTGAATACTGTGATTAAAGCCATGTGCCACCATGAGCAAAAGGTTGATATAGACATTTTCCCAAGAAGGTATGGTCATAGCATATGAAAAGATGTTGATGCCAGTACCTCATTAAAACTGTGATTAAATACCACATCCTGAGTACCAGGATGGTTGGGATGAAAAGACAGAGAGGCCGAGGTGTGGCTAGAGCACTTGCCTAGCATTTGCTAGGACCTGAGTTCAATCCCCAGCATTAGAGAGAGAGAGGGGAGCCAGGCCAAGGTAGCCCATGCCTTAAGTCCCAGCACTCAGGAAGCAGAGGCACGTAAATCTCTGAGTTCAAGGCCAGCTTGATCTACAGAGCAAGTTCCAGGACAGCCAGGGTTACACAGAGAAACCTTGTCTCGAAAAACCAAAATGAAACAACACCAGAGAGAGAGAAAGATTATGATGATGATGATGAAGAAGAAGAAGAAGAAGAAGAAGAAGAAGAAGAAGAAGAAGAAGAAGAAGAAGAAGAAGAAGAAGCAGGAAAGACAGATAATAGAGCATTCAGACACAGTTAGCGGAAATGTAACCTGGTGAAGAAATCACTAAAGGTCAAGATGGAGTTCTGACTCCAGTGGTTTTACTGAGGGACACACCAAAGGGATGCATACTTACAGCCACACAAAAACCAGGAGCACTCATCATTCATGATAGTTCCAAAGTACCAGCAACTCAAATGTTCATCAGCTGCTGAGGGGATAATGAGATTGTTTTCTATGCACAATGGAATGTCACTCATATCCAAAAAGAATGGAGTACTCATGATACAGTGAGATTGAAAACAGGTTAAATAGACCAGGATGGTAACACAGGTGGCCTCTCTTTTACCATGTTTTACTTGCTTTTCACACTGTCCCTGAATCATATGGGGCACTCTCTGGCTTAAGGGCACATAGCCTCCCTCACCATAGCCTGGTTTCTTGCTGTTGTGTCAACAGAATCAGCAGAGTACAGAGAAAAGCTGTGAGTGCCATCCACAGCCTCCTGAGTTCTCACGACCTGGATCCACGGTGTCTCAAACCAGAAGTCAAAGTCAAAATCGCCGCCCTATACTTGCCCTTGGTCGGCATCATTCTGGACGCTTTGCCACAGCTCTATGATTTCACAGGTAAAGACCTTCTGTTTTCTGTCTGAGGTCAATGAGGCCCCTGCCAGAAAGCAAGCTCTCTCATCAGCTCTAGTGTGGATAGTGTGTGTGGGTGACACTTCACAGCCCTGGTCACTAAAGCTTTCCTGACCCAGACATGTTTTTAAAACACAGAATTATATGTTTGTGTGTGTACGCTCATTCATTGATCTACTGGTTTCTGGTGGATGCCGTTAACTGTGCAGCGAAGGATGGAATGGAAGAGAACTCGCTACTCTCTTCTGGGGTCACTGCTCTGTTCAAATGAACACGTTCATTTTCTTTCACAGTGCTTACAAAGGAGTAATTGGAACCAAAAGACTTTTTGCTTTATGCCAGTCCACTGACACATAAATCATGGAGTCTTTTAATATTAGGAAATTATGCCACAGGGGAAAAAAAGTTTGCTTTTAGCAGCAAGAGGTCAAATCTGAGGTCAGTATCTTTTACTTAACGATAAGAAGACAGCACAAAATTTTTCAAAATTTCCCACTTCCTGGATTTATGTTCCTGTTACAGTGTGAGCTGAAGAATATAGGTGGAAATACACTATTCTGGTCACTTCAGAATAGCTTTTGCTCTGTGAGTCTGTAGAGGTTACCATGCTGGGGTTTTGCAGATTAATGATCTAGAGTCTGGAGAATGCCTGCCTGAGCCCAGCGGTCCTTACAAGGCATCACCACTGAGTCTCAGAGAGCCATCTGAGTTTCCCACTTCCTCCAAGCACAGTGGCATGTTGACTAAGTCATCTGTAAAATCAGTACACTAACAATTATTTAGTTTATAAAATAATGAGGCTGGGGTTGTGGAAATAGCTTAGTCAGTAAAGAGCTCGCCATTCAAACACAAGAATCTGTGTTCAATTCCCAGAACTCACCTAAAAATTTCTGACATGGTGGTGTACACTTGTAACCCCATTACTGGGAAGGTGAGACAGGAAAATTCCTGGAGCCCTCCAGTCAGCCAGGTGGGGGAGGGGAGAAGTGGGCAGTGGCTGAGGAACCAAACAAGATCATCTTCTTGCCTCCAGATATATATATATGTGCACGCGCGCACACACACACACATCCTCACTTTCATATGCACACAAATACACAAGATGAGAACAATGATCTAGAACCTTTAATTCATGCAAATTGTAAAGCAAAAAGCAAGCATTCCTATGGAAGTCGTTATTTCTCTTATTTATTAAAAAAATTCCTCATGGGGCTGGAGAGATGGCTCAGTGGTTAAGAGCATTGCCTGCTCTTCCAAAAGTCCTGAGTTCAATCCCCAGCAACCACATGGTGGCTCACAACCATCTGTAATGAGGTGTAGGGCTCTCTTCTGGCCTGCAGACATACACACATACAGAATATTGTATACATAATAAATAAATAAATATAAAAAAGAAGTGGATCTTTCGAATTCAAATTTAAAAAAAAATTCCTCATGTAAATTAGCAGGGGGAAAGCTCAGCAGTTAAGAGCACTTGCTGCTCTTGCAGAGGATCTGGGTTTGGTTCCCAACACCTCACAACTGCCTGTAACTCCTGTTCCAGAGTATCTGAGACCTCTTCTGACTTCTCCAAACCCATGAAGTACATATACATACACACAGGCACTAACATATACATATAAAATAAAAATGAATTTAATTTAAAGATAGAGCCCATGGGCTGGAAACATGGCTCAGTACTTATGAGCACTGGCTGCTCTTCCAGAGGACCCAGCATCAATTCCTAGCACCTACATGGCAGCTCATGATTATCTGTGACTCCAGATCCAGTTCCAATGACCTGTTGTAGCTCCTGGGGTCATCATTCATGAAAGCGATACCCAGACATACATGTAGCAAAATTATAAAAATAAAATAAAAATGTTAAAGATACATCTAAATTCAAACTTAAGCTACATCTGTTACCATAGGTGACCTCTGACAAATTTGGCTTTTCTGTAAATACAGATATGCTTAGACTTTTCAAACAATATTAGTGTATGATTTTTTTATAATAGCATATAATTCTACAAGGTACTTATTCTGTAGTTATAGGTTCCATCTTATTGGATCATTATGTGAAATAAACAGTATTATTTTAAATACAGAACAGAACACAAAGAAGTATTATAAAACTTTGAAAGCTTCTATTTCTAACATCTGAAAAATTAGTTTGTAGCCTAAGCTTGTGCTCAGCATTTTTTTATTTTATTTTATTAAGCCTGTCTGCTTTTTCCCTAGACAAACAGCAGGTTTTGACTTACTTGCTGACTTTATTAAAAAGACACTTCTGTCACTTACTGGGTTGAAGACAGGGAAGTGTATCTTTGGCTTGCTATCACCCATGGTGATCTTTAATTGCAGTTGCAGATGCTCGCAGTGGGAAAAGCCGCGCCAGTGGCTCATATGAAGAACAAGATGTGGCCAATGGAATCAACCAGAATGTGGCCCTGGCCATAGCAGGGAATCATTTTAATTTGAAGGCAGGTGGAGCAATGCTGTCTTCCTTGGTATGTTGGTACACATTCCTTAAGATTGTTTCTTGTTGATGTGTCCTCCTCCTGACTTCGGATAGAACCCAGCTTAGAGCAGAGAGGGTTTCTGCCTCCCCGCTGTGCTGCAGGAATCAGAGGCTGACAGCCAACTGAGAAGCATGCTGCTCAGACAGCCATGGCAATAGCAAGAGATGCATATGTCACATTTAGCCAGTCCCAGTGTGCCAGGTAAAGAAACCTATCAGAGATGGGTACTTGGGGACTCGGAACCATTACAGAGACCACACCAAAGCGTCCTTCCATTGAATTTAGGCTGGGCCTACTCTGTGTGTTTATTAGTCTTAATATTTGCATCTGGTAAATGACTGAAGTGAGCAGAGCTTCCAAAGCAAAAGCACTCAGCTTCCCTAGGCCCCCAGAGAGCCTGAGGAGATTTGTTTGGCTTGTCCTTTGACAGAAGGGCTCTTTGTGGGATGTCCCCTCCTCTGCACTTGAGGGACTCTTGCGTTTGTTGATGCACCCCATCTCTTGTCGAGACAACACGTCATCTTCTAGCTCAGTGCTGTTCCTGTTCTGTTTTGACTCGACCTGACGTGTTTGATCTTATGATCTAGGGATGCGCCGAGGGCAACCTAGGCTTTGCAAGAGCCAGGCAGTCAATCTCATTTTGCATTTCAACATAAGATCTGATTCTGCAGGAAGTTTATTTGGCTTTCTTGAGTGAGGCAGGGTCTTGACACAACTATTCTTTACTAGATGGATTTTTTTTTCTTTCCTCCCAGCACCTAGCAGCCTCAGCCTCTCTCACCCTTGCCTAGGAGAGTTGGGGAATCAGGGAGATAGGACACGTGAGACTAGGCATCACTAATCTTACAATTCAACAGTGTTCCTTATGTTTACACTCTGTATTTGAATAATCCTCCTTACCAGAGTTACCTGTTCAGGGCAGTATATACCTTTTATATTAATTGCCTGTAAGGAGTATAGAAACCCACCTCCTCTTGGGTGAATTTTGGTGTAGATGGCTTCACAAACATGGATTTGATCATGTGCTGAGCAGCTCTTGATCTTGATGTGAAGCAGAGCTGCTGGATTGTTCATCGTCTCTAGTTAGGCTGGTTCTCCTCCATAAGTCCAACCCTCCACTGGCCATCTTGAAGGAGTTCTTGGAGATCTTGGCAGCAAGAATGTTCCATTGCATTACTGGTGTTGAAGAACATGGTGACGTCCCGGGACAGACCTCCAGACAGTGCTTAGTTCAGTGTTTCTTAGCTTAACCCAAACTGCCAAGGTAAAGCCTTTACTGAGCACCAAGCACATATTCCCTTGCCTTGGGAAGACGGGGCTGCAGAAAGTAGATGCCCAACCAGGGAAGAAGTGGATACAGTGTTCTGAGCGGTTCTCATCTCTTACGGTTTTGTCTTTTTCTGTTGCTTGACTTCCTCTCACTTCCCCTGCCTTCCCCCACCGTTCGCCTCCCTCCAGCCCTATAAGCAGTACAACATGCTGAATGCAGACACCACCCGCCACCTCATGATTTGCTTCCTGTGGATCATGAAGAATGCCGACCAGGGCCTCATTAGGAGGTGGATTGCTGACCTGCCTTCCATGCAGCTTAACAGGATTTTAGACCTGCTCTTCATCTGTGTCTCCTGTTTTGAGTACAAGGTAAGTGTGGGGTGTCGTCCTCAGGTGTGGGGAGTCTTCAGGTGTAGGGTGTCTTCAGGTGTGGGGAGTCTTCAGGTGTGGGGTGACGTCCTCAGGTGTGGGGTGTCTTCAGGTATGGGGTGTCTTTGACATTTCCTTCAGTCCTGTCTTGTTATTCTTCCTTTGAGCAATGACAGCATCATTCATTCTTCATGCTTCTGCATTCCAGCCCCTAGCTTGTTTGCATTTGCCGGTGTGACCATCCCACATGGAAAGAATGTCTGCCTATTGCAGTGGGACCATTTCTGCTAATAAAGTTTCGTCCGTAGGAGCCTCTGGAAAAGTGCCTGTGTAGTATGCATCAAAACTCCCCACTGTGACCCCGAAGTGTTCTCTGTTGACACCCCTAAACTGAATGTTCCTACCTCTATCCTTCCAGGGAAAGCAGAGCTCTGACAAAGTCAGTACCCAAGTCCTGCAGAAGTCACGAGATGTCAAGGCCAAGCTGGAAGAGGCCCTTCTGCGTGGGGAAGGAGCCCGCGGGGAGATGATGCGCCGTCGCACTCCAGGTGTGGGGGCGGCCTCCCTGCTTGTTAGACAGTTCTTCACTCTTTATGGGAAGGAAGGTCCTGGTTCTGGATCCTGTGCTTGGCTTGTAAAATGCTTGTTCTCTGTCTCTGGAGGCAGAATAACCCTGAAAGTCCCCAAAAGCCACGTTTTATTAAGGTTTAAGAGCCAGTAAAGGCCACATCTGAGAAAGTGATTGAAGGAGGAGGGAGACAGCGTCTCCCTTGTGCTTAGGCCCCTGAAGGAGACTGATCAACAAACTGGAGGGCTCTGAGGCCCAAGGTCATATCCTTGAGTCATTTGATATGTTACTGGGGTAACAGTCTCCCCCAAACAGTGCCAGTATGCCAACATCCTAGGGACCCTGTAATCCAAACACCTGAGCTCATCACAGTAAGACATTCAGATGCCACGTACTCCCAGGGAAACAGCAACAGGAGGGCACTCAACACCTTCGCTGGACTCCTGCTCTTCTTTCCAGAAAGTCGGGTTGGGAGGGAGGGTGCTCACGGAAGTCCCTACTCGGGAAATGTGAAAGGCAGGACATCTTCCGGAGCTGCCTCCTGTCCATCCAGGGCAGGTTACCACAGACACAGCATGGCGGCTTTATCTCCTCATGGCAGACAAACTGATTACCAGAAGAATGTGCTGAGCCTGCTCAGTAAAGCAGCACGCTCGACTTTTGGTTATCTTAGAGGGTTTCGTGCTAATCAAATTCCTGCCATGTGTTTCTTAACTCCTAGGGAATGACCGATTTCCAGGCCTCAGTGAAAATCTGAGATGGAGGAAAGAGCAGACACAGTGGCGGCAAGCTAACGAGAAGCTGGACAAGTGAGTCTCTTGGCTGCTCTGGGCTACTTTCATTTGAAGTCTTTATTTTTCCCAGGCTGCTTATGTTTCTGGGACAACTGCATCCTTCCAAGGGTAAAAAGGGGAAGCATACTGTCTGTGTAAATACGGCTCCAGCTACCCAGGATGCCCAAAGGTTGAAGAAACTATGGCTTCAGCTCTTAAAAAATGTACCCATTGTTTTAAGAAGCCCGGTTTCCACAATGTCAGGTTGTTGATGAAAGCAGCTGGTGAAGAGCAGAGAAATAGAGAAAGCAGAACCTGTGTCCTGCCATGCAACTCCATATCTGTATTTCCATAGTGACAGTGCGAAGATGGATAGTCAGGGGTATTTATAGTAGCCTTATATTTTTATTTCAAAAAAATCAGAACTGCTTGGGCTGGAGAGGTGGCTCAGCATTTGGGAGCATTGACTGCTCTTCCAGAGGATCAGGGTTCAATTCCCAGCACCCACATGTCAGCTCTTAAGACTGTAACTCCAAGATCTGACATTGTACACCGCACACAGATATACATACAGGCAAAATACCAATGCACATAAATTTAAAAAGTCAGAACTGGCTGGTTGGTGGTAGCACACACCTTTAATCCCAGCACTCAGGAGGCAGAGACAGGCAGATCTTTGCGAGTTTGAGGCCAGCCTGGTCTACAGAGTGACATCCAGGACAGCCAGGGATATACAGAGAAACTCTGTCTCTCAAAAAATTAAAATAAAAAGTCAGAACGGCTGTGATGTTTAAGAACATAGGAACATATAACAATGTACCAGGCTGTTAAGATCTGGAATCGTTAAGTGACCAGGACAGATGCTTGGTTTTAGAGTATACTCTCTAATCTCCAATTACATACAGTAGCTGCATTTGTAAAAGGTCACAAAGAACAGGGCAGAGTGGTGCATGCCTTTAATCTCAGCACTTGGGAGGCAGAGACAGGAGGATCTCTGTGAGTTCAAGGTCACCCTGATCTACAGAGTGCGTTCCAGGACAGACAGCCAGGACTACACAGAGAAACCTTGCCTTGAAAAACAAACAAAAAAGGCCACAAAGAAATTTACCAAAACATTAATAGTGATTTGGAAGTTTTTAAAATGTGATTTATATTTTCTTTTTCACAATCTGTTATGTTTCCTACATTGGATTTGCATTTTCATATCTTTTGTAATCAGAAAAAAATTACAAAGAAAATGAAAAACAACCCTGCTTGGATGGCAACATATGCTGTGTGCGTGTGTGTATGTGTGTGTGTGTGTGTGTGTGTGTGTGTACGCGCACGCGTGTGTAGGTGTGCGCGCACATGCCCACACAGGCTTTCAGTTGCTCTGATGAAACACTAAAACCAAAAGCAGCTTGAGGGGATGGGATCTATTTTATCCTATGATTTATAGCTCATCACAGAAGGAAGTCAGGGTAGGAACCTAGAGGCAAAAACTGAAGGCAAGGCCATGAAGAAACATTACTTACATGATCTGCTAGCTTGCTTTCTTATACAACTCAGGACCACCTGCCCAGGGGTGGCACCGCCCACAGTGAGCTGGGCTCTCCCCCATCAATCATTAATCAAGACAATGCCTCCATAGACTTGCCTGTAGCCCAATATGATAGAGGCAGTTCCTCAATTGAGATCCACTCTTCCCAGATATGTCTAGGTGTGTGTCAAGTTGACAGAAACCAGCCAGCACATGTGTATTATCTGTATTATACACCAAAGGGGAAGGAGAGAACTGGATGTAACAATTTAGACATAAGAGAGCTAAAGCTAAGTGTGTGTGAACAGATAAGTGTGTCTTCTCCGCCTCTTAGCCGCAGGTAGCTTATGAAACCCAGATTCCCTGAGCAAGATACTGACTGGTTGAAGACCCCACATATGCGGCGGAGCATAGGTAGTACAGCTTCGCAGAGTGTGACATGCTCCTCAAAGGGAGGGATGAGAAGACCTGAATGTTCTTTTATAAATAAATGTTAATATCTCTACCGTTACCATATGAATGATACATCCTAGTCAATTTATGGCACCGTGGGGAGTCAAACTTACTCTAAAACATCACATTTTTTCCTCCTTACTCTAAAACATTTTTTCCTGGAAACATTTCAATAATAGTTTTAAAAGGCATGCCAAATAATCTGGCATCCCCTAGCTTCCTAACAGTGAAGGATGCTGCTTGTGCAAGCCAGTATCTGAAACCAATTAAAGGGTGATGGCTTTGCCAATAAACAAGAATGTGGCTTGGAAGGGAGACCACCACAACTGTCAGGTCCAAAGATATGTGGAGACATCACATTTTCACTCAGGTGTCACATGGGAACCCCAGTTATTGGTCTTATTAATAATGCCTATTTGCTTAGGGAACTCTTACTTACTCTCATTTTCCTACCTGGTGCTTCAGATCTTTGGTTCAAAGCATTAGTAAATTTTTGCACCCATTTTCAGGGAGGAAATATGGATTTGAAGTTACACCATTGGGCACTTGGCCCTGCTCTCTCTGCCCCTCTCTCCTTGCCTATTGCTTTCATTCAGTGACCTCACACACCAGTCACTGGTTCAGACAGTGTACAACAACAACAGGCGTGTGTAGAAGGCGCAGCACTGTTTAAATGGTTAGGTCATCTGCTCCACAGCATTAAAGCAAGAGGGTATCAAGGCATGTTTTGGCCGGGCTGTGTGAATTGCTGTAGGTAGACTTTCCCACTTGCTGACATCAGCAGTCTTGACTGGGAGCACACAGGTCCTGCCAGTTCTCTGCAGGTTCGGTCTCAGCTCCCCGCTCCTGGTGGACTGCTCATTACAATGACTGATGATCCCTCAGTCCTTCTGCAGCCGCGTGGCAATTGTAACTGCTCATGGTAGAGCTATTTGGAAACGCTATCATTTTTAGACTACAGTTTCTGTCATTTTCTTTTTAATCAGTTTGGCTCTGTTTCTTTTAGAGCAATCGTTTTCATTCTGGGCTTCACATTCATATCACCCATGGGAACTTCCAAAGTGTTGCCTGTGCTTTGGAGAGGGCCTTACAGTACCCTGAACGCTCTGTGTAGACAAGGTTGTGTTTGAACTCCTGGTCTGCCTGCCTCTGCCTCCTGAGTGCCAGAATCAAAGGAATGTGCCACCACACCCAGTGTCAAAGTGCTCCAAGGTATCCTCTGCCAGTTCTAGGTGGGTTAAACTTTACAAGTGACTGGACTGTGCAGACAAGTCCAGGAGTGACAATATTGCATGACAATAAAAATTAATACTACTTAACTATACAATTAAAGATGACTAAGGTGGTAAGTTTCATGTAACGGTTATGTGTATTTTGCCACAATCCTAAAAGCAGGTTACTGTGTGTACGTTCCTTTACAAGAGCCATAACCACACGAAGCCGTATGGTTGAAGTATGGTTATTTTGTATTAAGATGTAGGAAAAGTGAAAATGCATGCAAGATAATTTTTAATTTGTTACTTACTAATAATATTAATAATTTTTAATTTGTTACTTACTAACAATACTTTTGATGTACTGGGTTAAATAAAATATGGTTAAGATTAATATTGGCTGAGTGTGCTGGCACATGTCCTTAATTCCAGCACCCAGGAGGCAGAAGCAGGTAGATCTCTGTGAGTTTAAAGCAGCCGGATCTACATGGTGAGCCCGGAATACCAGTCACAGTGAGATCTTTCTAAGAGAAAGAAAAGATAATACCATTGATTTCATTTTATCTTTTTTTGTATGTGGTTAACACAAAATCTAAAACAATACATCTGGCCCCTAGTACAGTGTTGGTCAAAGTGTGGAGTTTTTGTGGTTGTTGTTGTTTTGTTTGTTTGTTTATTTTGGTCAGGGGGTTGCTGTTGTTTTGAGACAGAGTTTCATTAGGTAGTCTTCACTGGCTTCAAAACTGGCTTCAAAGTGGTCTACACTTTGTAGACCAGGCTGGCTTTAAACTTCATAAAGATCCACCAGCCCCTGCCTCCTGAATGCTGGAATTAAAGGCATGCACCACCACACCTGGCCCTGTTGCTGTAAATATAAACATACCAGTAAATTAATCAAAACAAAAACTTGTATAATTTCACTTACCTTATAAATATACTGTCATTTGGAGAATGAGGGGAAGGATTGTCAAGCAATTGGTACTGAAGAACCTATCCTAAGTGTGATATTGGTTGAAAATAGCTTTCTGATCACTCAGTGTTGTATAAGCAACTGTTATTGGATAAGGACAAAGGAGAACTCTGGGTAATCCTGGTCCAGGACATTTGAACTGATAGCATAACACCCCAGCATCTGTAATTATATCTTAGCCACTGGGGACTATTGGGAAAGTCAGTTTTTCCTCCCTCTCTTTCCTTAAAACTAAATTTGGAGGGTAAAACAAATTACAGTAGTACCCTTTTCTCTGAAGGCAATACACTCCAGTGGATACCCAAAGCTGTGAATGGTACCAGATCCTTCTCTACATCACTGTGATACTGTGTCAGTCAGTCTGGTTACTAAGACAGCAACTAAGTAAATAACATGTAGGTAGCATATGCATGCAGCATGGATACACTGGGCAAAGCAATGATCAGCTGACATGGGTCACTTGATGGAATATGACATCAGGCTGCTCAGAACTGCATACAGTTCAGAACCAATGACTTGTTTATTTCTGGAATCTGTCCTTCAATTTCTCAACAAATGTTTTCGGACTCTTGTTAATTCTGGGTAACTTAACCATTGAAGGCAAAGCTGTGGAAGAGAAGGCTACTTCTCCCTTCCCAGCTTCACTTGCTTTGTGAGGATGAAGGGATCTGTTCACAGAATGTACCAGTTCCTTAAAATTAAACCTGCAAAAGAAACTGCCTGGTGATTTCCCGTTTCCTAGCTGGTAGGTTCCAGTCCAGGAACCTCCAGCAGAAGTTTTGATGCCCTGCACCATGGGATATGAGCCTCGTTTCCCATTGGAAAAAGTCAGCAAGTCCCGCATGCAGCTAAGCAACCTTCTCAGGTCGACTTTGTGTAGTGAGGAACTGAATCCCCCTTTCCACTGTAGCCTCACTGCTTCCCAGTGTTCACCAAGTTCAAGTCACATTCCTGTCTCTCCAGCATGTTGTGGCCCCACTCCCACCCCCGTCATATAATGCCCATGCATGACCAACAGATGAGTCCCTCAGGCTCTAACATGCTGTCTGATAGGCTCACCTAATTGTCAGTAGCAACCAATAATTACTTCTCTACCCATTTTGTTATTTTCATAATTGCCGTCATTAATAACAGTGAAGATATGGATGACCTGGTGACTTCACTAGACCATCTTCCCAACCAGACGTGAACCCCAGGAAACACTGGCAGTCCTTGGTTACATAGAGGCCGGCCTCTTTGTGTTAATTCATGGTTGACTGTTCTAAAGAATCCTTTGTGATGTGGTGCATTGGTTGTCATCGCTGGAACCTGGCCAAGCCAGATTGTGCTTTAATTTGACCTCCTTTTGTTTCTTAGAACAAAGGCAGAATTAGATCAAGAAGCCTTGATCAGTGGCAATCTGGCTACGGAAGCAAATTTAATCATACTGGATATGCAGGAAAACATCATCCAGGTGAGGGCAACACACACCCCATCTGGCCAGCTCATGGGTGCGTTTCTTGGAACTGGATAGGGGATCCATCATTCAAAATTGAGAAATGTGAGCATGATTTACAGAACGCCTTTTTAAAACTAAAGTGGGGAGGTTTGGAATTTACAATGGTGCCTACCTTGCAGATTCCAGAGATGCCAGGCATCCTCTGGCTCCTCTGACTTGCTACTCCCTTGGAAAGAGTTGGGTGTCTGAGGAACTGACTGTCAAGATTAAACTGGGCCCAAATATGCGTGCTAGATTTATAAGGTAGACTGCAGTGGGCTCTGCAGCAGCATGGGAATTAGTCAATTCCAATGGACTAGGGTAGGAGTCACTGATGACATGGTGGGATTGGGGTCCCCTCTTGGGGTTCTTAGTCTCCTTAATAAAAGGGTTTAAGAATGGACAGAAGTAGAAAGTGAAGGACAATTTTATTAGTGTTTTTGAGAAAAATCCCCAAAGCTGACAAGTTGCAAATCTTAGCAGCCGCTGGGAGGAGGAGCGTGAAGGAAAAAAGGAAAGAAAGTTATGTCATTTCAACTGGCATGGAGGTCAGATGCAAGTAGTCATATGGCAGGGAAGGGGGCCAGAATGTTGGGAAGACCCAGGATTAGGAAAAGTATGACTAGAAAAGGGATAGAATGATAAAAGAAGAAGAGTGGACAGATGGAGAAGTTTCGTGGCTTTGGCCCAGGGAACCACTGTGCTAGGAGTAGGGGCTTCTGGGGAGGAAACGCATAGCGTCTCACTAAAGGACTAAGTATTCTGCCCTTTTACTTAATATGGCTTCAGGCAAGCCTGCCACCCTAGGGATGATCCTTTGGCCAAGTGATTTACCAACACAAGTGAAATATTAGTACTTCACAGAAGCCAGAGATAATGTTGTCTTGACTGGATGCTTTCTGGTGGCCTTTAGTGCTGCCCTGACATTATGACTGCACCGGGTAAAGTCCAGTACTCAGTGTGTGTTAAGGACACACACTGCTCAAGGACAGTCCTGCGGATTTGCCATCCCTGCTTTAGGAAAGCACAAGTCAGCCTTCCGTTGCAGGGTTCCACATCTTGAGACCTGACCAACCATTGATGGGAAGTATTTAGGAATTAAAAATAGATCTGTGCTGACCATATGCATACTTTATATTTCCCAAACAATACAGAATAGCAGCTGTTGACCTGGTATTTCTATTTGTATTAGGTACCAAAAGCAAGCAAGGGATGATTCAAAATACATGAGAGGACTGTGAGTTATGTATGCAAGTACTACCTCCCTTTGATAGGAGGGACTTGAGCATCCCAGGATGACTCCAATATCTTTGGAACGTTCCCTAACTTTGGTGCCCTAAATGTTTAGCATCACATTGATGGCATCTCTGCACAAGGTATATCTGAGAGTAGTGTGTCTGATACCAAGCCTCAAAGTGATTTGCAGTTTCCAAGGACAGTTGCATTATAGAGAATACTATTATCCTTCTTGTTAGTTCTTTTGTAGCCAACAAATAGGCTGCCAATTTAGAAGACACACCTGCCACCAAGCAACCCTCTTGTACTTGAAGCTCCCAACTGTTTTTGAAACACTGGTAGAAAACCATGCCTATAAAGAAAGAACATTCCAAAAGCCATAACCCAGACTGGAGGGAGATGGACCCTAGAACTTGGGTAATATCCCAAGTTGGACGCAGTTAGTTTTGAAAAGAGGTCATTGGGAACAGACTTAAGCTCTTGTGATTGTTAATAAATGATTTAGATGGTGGCTCACAGAACACTTTCAGCCAACAAGAAGGTATGACAGTTCTCTACACTCCGTCATACTCAGTGATGCTGTTTTTCCACCCCCCAGGCAAGCTCTGCCCTGGACTGTAAAGACAGCCTGCTGGGAGGCGTCCTGCGCGTCCTGGTGAATTCTCTGAGCTGTGATCAGAGCACCACCTACCTGACTCACTGCTTCGCCACTCTCCGAGCACTCATTGCCAAGGTACGCGTGGGATGCTTGTTTTCTTACTCTCATGAAAAGTGAGAGTCTTGTCCAGCCTCACCTTCCTCTGCACGTAGATCAAGCTACATGGAGGCCATGGAGTAACAGTGTTACCTCTTGCTAAGATGGCAGGCACACTGACTATCCGGAAGTCACTGTGGGGATGCCGAACGGTGGCTCTCATACTTGAAATGTGGACCTAACTACAGACATGTCAAATGACCACTCACTGAAAGTCTGACTTGAGAGCAAAAATCATTTGAGAGACTACAGTTTTTCTCATGAACACCTTATGCAGCGAGAGTCAATCCTGCACCGGATTCCCATTAGTAAATGGGACAAGCACAACCATAGTAAAATGCTGGGAGCTGCCTGAGCGCTATCTTTGGTCGGTAGCTTATTAAGAAGATTTTTTTCCTTCTTTGTGGGAAATCTTAGTGGGTGCCTTCTACATAGGATCTTGTAAATTTATGAGGTGGGATTCTGCTGCCCACTATCGTAATAATTTTCTCTTTCTTAGTCACCAATAATTTCCAAGGAACCCATGAAATCCAAGTAAGTCCTTCAGAGCTGCGGCTCACTCACCAGTGAATACAAGCAACCTGGCTAACAGTGAAGTTAGCGACATAGCCCTTACCTCAGCCGTGTGACTCACAATTAGTGGACGTCATCGCTTACCTCCGTCGCCTGGCACCTGTAGCCCATTTTGTTTATGGCGCACTACATTAACCCTTCAGGCTCTTTGCTTGTTCAAACAGACATTTGCAGGTTGCAACAGCCAGCCGGGAGCTTGTCAAAGTGCCCAGTGATGCCTCATGGCCTCCTGTGTCTCTTCCAGTTCGGGGACTTGCTGTTCGAGGAGGAAGTGGAGCAGTGTGCTGACCTGTGTCAGCGGGTGCTGCACCACTGCAGCAGCAGCATGGATGTCACACGGAGCCAAGCCTGTGCCACCCTCTACCTCCTCATGCGCTTCAGTTTTGGAGCCACCAGTGTAAGCGCAAACCGGCTGGGCAGCCCAGAATCAGGAGAGAGCATGAATGTGATGCATAGGTTGGGGGAGGGGATGCCATATAGTTTTTCACTTCTGCCCTGGGAGAAAGACGCCAAGGAGTCTGCAGGTGGGCACCAGCATTTGAGAGTGGCAGCAGGACTAGAAGGTGCCTGCTTCCAGCAGTCAGAGCTCCCACATGTGAGACAAACACAGGAGCAGGTTACAAACTGTGTCCTGTTCTAAAGTCTGAATCAGTACCAGGTCTGGATGGTACCAGGACAACTTGTAGATGAGAATTATAAATGATTATTGTCCTCTGGACCTGATTTTTGTAACCCTGCCTGTCCAGGAACTTACTATGTAGACCAGGCTGCCCTGGAACTCACAGAAATCTGCCTGCCTCTGCCTCCCAAGTGCTGAGATTAAAGGCATGGCTTGGTCCTGAATTTTAAGTGAAATGTTGGACACTTTGGGGGTTCAGTTTCACAGCGAACCTTTGCCTTAGTCTGCCCATATTTAAGGACACACGCTTGGGGTTTGTCTGCGGCCATGTTAATGAGAGTCTTTAAGAATGTCTTTTAAAATAAGCCGGTCAAAGATCTCTAAGTTCCAAGAAGAGACTCTTGGCACCAAAGCTTCTATCCTGTGACCAACTTTGTAATAATCTTTCAGCTTTGCAGAGTGGAGGCAGCCCAAACACAATGAAAATTTAAAGGGAGCCTGACAGATTTATGGGAGCAAACAGTCCATCCAATCCATTTAAACAGTGATGTGAATCTTGGACAAAGTGTAGCTCACCGTTTATTGAGAGAAAAGGAAACGCTTAAGACTAGACTGAAAGAAATACTGGGAGCTGTTTGTGTCTGGCCCTGGATAGTTGCTTCCTGACTGTCTCTTGTTCGCTTCATCTTTTCTGATGCAGAACTTTGCCAGAGTAAAGATGCAGGTAACCATGGCGCTAGCATCCTTGGTAGGCAAAGCACCAGACTTCAATGAAGAGCACCTGAGAAAGTCCTTACGGACAATTCTGGCCTATTCAGAAGAGGACACAGCTATGCAAACAACTCCTTTTCCCACCCAGGTAGACCCATGAACATACCCTGTCTTGTGCATGAGTTTGAGATTAACCAGTTATAAGCATACACATTTATGGCTTTGCATATAAAATTTTACATGTATTATACATATGATTTGCAGATATTTATAGCCTGTTCTATATTTACATGTTCTCAGTGCTTGGTAAATGCAATATACATACCACTGCTGTCCTCAAATTCAAGACACCAAGAGCCTATTGGGAAAGCATAGTCCCTAACAATAAGAGGCAGCACAAGAAAAGTGATACTGAGCTGTGTGGCGACAAACACTGTACAAGTCTTAAGAAAGGGGGTGCAGGGGCTGGATGTAGTTCTCTGGTAGAGCCCTGGGTTTGATCCTCACAATCCCAAAAAGCTAAATAAATAAATAGTGAGGGGTGGTTAATGAAAGCATGGTGGTCTGGAAATGTGGGAAGGAGTCAAACTCCTGGGGTAGACTTCAGCAAAG
This sequence comes from Dicrostonyx torquatus, assembly GCA_028555095.1. Classification (NCBI taxonomy): domain Eukaryota; kingdom Metazoa; phylum Chordata; class Mammalia; order Rodentia; family Cricetidae; genus Dicrostonyx; species Dicrostonyx torquatus. The sequence goes on along the minus strand of JAQHUG010000021.1, from coordinate 9,206,926 downwards.
AGGGAGGGAAATGATGTTTGTGTGTAAGACAGACAAGGAAGGTCCCAGGTAAGAAGAGCTGGTAAGCAGTGTTCGTCCTAAGGAACTCAGGAGGACAGTTACTTTTCTGCCTCACTGCGGTGCCCGTGTGAAAGATGTCCCTGATGCAGCCCGTCTCTGCCCTTTAGTCCCAGCCCCTAGCCTGCTCTGCAGTAGGTTCTCACCACCTGGTATTCCAGAGCAGATAGAGTTTGGACCTCTGCAGTTTAGGAATAACCAGAGCTCATTCGAACTTGAAACTCAAGGTGTTGGAGAGGGAGATAGTGAAGGATGCAGGGCTGCTACATGGCTCTCAGGGCCACACCCCTCAGACATCACACTGTACAGATGACAGTGCCCGCAAAGGTGCTCCTGAGTTCTCTCCACCTTGGACCCCGCCTTTCTCTGGGTCCCCCTGCGCATCATGCGCGCCACTGCTTGCACTTTTTTTTTTTTTTTTTGTCAGGTGGAGGAACTTCTTTGCAATCTGAACAGCATTTTATACGACACAGTGAAAATGAGGGAGTTCCAGGAAGACCCTGAGATGCTCATGGACCTCATGTACAGGTAAACTCTCCTAAGAAGATAGAAAGGGCATTGTTGCTGGGCCTGGTGCATGCCTTAGGAAGGGAGGGAGCTAGAAAGGGAGGGTGAAAGGAAGGAAAGAAGGGAGGGGGGGAGGGAGGGAAGAAGGGAGGGGGGGAGGGAGGGCCTTGTTTCCAAGTCCGAATATTTGTCTCAGTGAGGTGCCACCTTTTTCTTTTATTATTACATTTTTATTTTATTTGTATGGATGTTTTGTCTCTGCACCATGTATGTGCCTGGTGCCCATGGAGGCCAGAAAAGGTCATCAAATCCCCTGGGGCTGGAGTTATAGATGGTTATGAGCTACCATGTGGGTGCTGGGAATCAAACCCAGATCTTCTAGAAGAACTGTCAGTGCTTTTGACCACTGAGCCATCTCTCAAGCCCCAGTGGCGTCCTTTCTAATGTCATTATCATAGGTAACCTAGGTAGAACAGTTTGGGGGTAACAAACAAAAACATATGAACACTAATGGAAAAATAGAACTGGTTCATTCATAAATTTCCAGAAATATTGCCCTAATTTAAAGTACAATGTTTTAATACTATTCTCTGTCTAGAATGAGAGAAAAGAACTGTTTTTTGAATTCTTTCCCATATGCTTCTTCTGCAATTCATAAAGAGAGACAGCTTAGAAGTCAAAATTGACTGTGTAGTGTAAACCTTCTGCCCTCTGGTCCAGGAGTTTTGGGAGAAATTACTTATAAAGGTAAATAGCTCTGCTCCATCGTAAAAGGGATAGAACTTTGTTCTCTGTCAAAACTATGAAAGAAAAGGAAGGAAACCGCCTGAGCTCCATGGGAAAGGACATCATCAGGATCCTGTCATTTTCCCTCATAAGACTGCTGCTAATGTTCTTTCTTGGTATCCAGCACACCCGAGCCACCTAGAGTTGGATGAAATGTTTTGCCTTTTCACTTATTTTCTGAAACTGTAAAGAAAAATGTTAGGTGGGGAGGATAAAGCTTACAAAAAAAAAAAAAAAAGGAGAAGAAAGTCAAGTGCTATCCCTGTAAGAGTGGCGCCCTAAAGACTGTACATGAAACTTTCTCAATCTGCCTTCAGGATCGCCAAGAGCTACCAAGCGTCTCCCGACCTGCGGCTGACCTGGCTCCAGAACATGGCCGAGAAGCACACCAAGAGGAAGTGCTTCACGGAGGCTGCCATGTGCCTGGTGCACGCAGCCGCCTTGGTGGCCGAGTACCTGAGCATGCTGGAGGACCACAGCTACCTGCCCGTGGGCAGCGTCAGCTTTCAGGTGGGACAGGTGCAGTTTTGGCAGCTTTTGTTAGATCACCGCCCGATCATGGGGGTGAGGGGCTGAGGGCTTCCCCAAAGGAGTGCTTCCGCAGTCACCAGAGGTGTTTGGGAATGTTACAAATGGAGAAACCAAGGCTGTTTCCACCATTAGTATATCTGGTCCTAGTTGTCTCTGCTGCCACGGTTGGAAACCGTTGTGTTTAAAGTGTTGTAATTACCTCAGCTAATGGCTTTACCATCTTTTCAAACACACTCGTTACAGTAATGATACTTAGAGGCGAAGGGAGCTTTGGGAGACATTCTCAGACATTTTAGACATTTGGCTGTCCCCATAAACCTGTGAAGCAGGTAGATTTCCGTCTCACAGATGTAAGAAACAAGACAGCATTTTTTAAAAATTATTTAAACCCTTCCCAAAACATTTGTATTTGGCTCATATACTCGTAAGGAGGGAACGATGGTGTAATGAATCTGTCATGCCCCAGTCCTTCAGTTCTTGTCTTCAACTCTGTGGGATTCCACTCTCTCGTCCAAAATTACAAAAGAATCCAATTGACCTGAGATGGGAAAGAAACGGCTGAATGGATGCTTTCTGCGGATAACCCCAAAGTTATCCACAGCCAACAAGGGCAAATTGGGCCAGACCTAAAGCTCAGATGGAGCTGCCCAACGGCCACTGTGTAGTTTAATATGCTACTTAGAGGGCAGAAGAGTCCCAAATGAAAAGAATGTTAGGAGTGGTTTCTTTTAACGAGCTATCGTCTTAGAGATGACTGTTCGTGCAGTGTAGACACCAGACTACAGTCGTGAACCTTCTCCAGCCAGAATGACAGCGGAGACAAGCGTTTGTATTGTTCTCAGCTGAAGTTCCCTGGCTGACTGTGTGAAGGGCTTTGTTCTCCTTATTGTTCTTCAACACAGTTCTGTGACGCCTTGTGAAGGAGAAAGAAAGGACGATTCCAAGTAGCTTTCCCAGGCTTAGAAAACAAGATACTGAAACCACAGCTGATGGAGCCCGGAGCGTCTGGTTTCTGGAGGCCTGTTCATCTGTCTGCAAGCTGGGCTTTAGCTCAGGGCATTGCTGCCTCCTTGCTGACAGTCCTCAGTAACAAACACATTTACTCTCTGATTTCATTCTCAACAGATAATTTTAGTCTCAATTCAAAAATGTTTGTTCTAAAACCCAGTTGGTTCTCACACATAAGAGTGAATAAGAAGGTTTTTTTTTTAAGTGTTTTTAAGTGTGTCGACTTCTTTTAAGCAGATCATTTTGTCTACTTACCTCGGTGTTGCAGCATGGCCCTTCCAGCTCCTCAAGACCCTTAGACGTGTCCCTTTCTGTTGGACTGTGCCACCTCTTTCTCACTTCATCTGCTAAGCTATTTCTTAGAGCTCACGTGTGCCTTTTCCCAGTTTTGCTATATTTATTTACTATTTAATGCTTTAAATTAATTGAACTTCATTTTGACTTTTATGTTTAGTAAGCTTTATTTTGCCCTTATTTTAGAACTTGGTTGACTTTCTTATTCTGATATGTTCCAAGATGAGATCAAATTGTTGTCCAGAACCCCTGGGGAAGTCTACATTATCCTTACATGGGAGTATACAGATTATCTTTTCATCTGTTTTTATCCATCCCTCCTTTTTTGATTTTTTTTTTGTTTTGGGCCTTTTTTTAAAAAAAAATAGTATTGTTGTTGTTTGAAACAAGATCTCATGATGTAGCCCTGGATAGTCTGGTATTTGCTAGGTAGACCAGAGTAACCTTAAACTCACAGAGCTCTACCTACCCTGTACCACTGGAGTTATGAAATTAAAGGCATAGGTCACCAGGCCGGATTCTCCAGTCCTTCTTTTACAGAATATTCATTGACTAGTTATCCCGCCCACATGAACTTTCTATTCTAACCAGAGACATCATATAACTAACTGCTCTGTTCCCTATTTTGTAATACTTTAATGATAAATGGAATTCTAAAGGGCACAGGATGCTATGAGCATGTGTGTGTGGCCCAGACTGAGGTCAGGGAAAGGGTGGAGACTATGAGGAGGAAGGTGGAAGGAACTGTGGAGTGTGAGCGCTTAGTGTGCAGAACACAAAAAACCAGAGGTCTGTGGATGTGGAGCAGGCTCCACGCCATCTGACACCCGTGGGAGAATTATTCTCTCTCTCAAAAGAATCCTATGAAATCAGTTTGGAAATGGATGCTTGAAAGTGAATGGCAGTAAGCTCACATTAATCTAGGGTGAAAGAGAATCCATCGGCCTGTATGGGAAAATTAGCCCTCAGAAGTACTTGCCAATCTAGACCTAGAGACCTAACATGTGACCTGGGTGTTGTCACTACCTCTTGTCCTAGCCTTCTGTCGTGTGGGCATCATTCTTCGTGGGAAGAATTCCCACACTGATGATGTCAAGACCAGGAGAAAAGATAAATCCCTCCTTTCTGTAAATCACAAAGAAAGTCTTAGGGCATCTCCTTGCTTCTGACCAGATCATGTATTTGTCCCTGAATCAATCATAATGGTCAAAATAGTAAGATGGCCTGATTACCATTGCCAGAATCACAGGTCCCACTGAACATTACCAAGGTATTTCTAAAAGAAAATAAAGGCTGGGCTGTGGTGGCACACACCTTTAATTCCAGCACTTGGGAGGCAGAGGCAGGCAGATCTCTACAAGACAAGTTTTAGGAGAGCCAGAGCTGTTATACAGAGAAACCCTGTCTCAGAAAACAAAACAACAACAGAAAGAGAGAGAGAGAGAGAGAGAGAGAGAGAGAGAGAGAGAGAGAGAGAGAGAGAGAAGATAGTTTATGAGAGAAGAATGAAGGAATTCAGTGTTAGCAATAGGTATCCCGTGCTGATTACTTGCTTCCTTCCCTCCCTCCCCCGTCCCTCTCATCCTACCTCCTCCCCTCCCTCCCTCATTCTCTTTTTTTCTTTGACAGTGACTAGTCTTGAATTAAGAGAGACCTCTGCCTCTGCCTCGCAAGTACTGGGATTTTAGGCATGCCTGGCTCTACTGCTGATTTCGCACATGCTCTTTCTGTACTCCAGTTTTTACTCTCGGTGGATTCCAGTAAAATTAAGCCTTTGGGAAAGACTTGTAGAGTGGAGATAATGTTCAGGGCAAATAACTTGGAAGTCACTGAGATCCAAGCCACTGAGATCATTGGAATTCTATCCCAGGAGTGCGAGCCTTACTGAACTCACAAACATAGACGTGGATGTGTTCCCAAATACCGATGTTACTTTTACATCCCTCATTCTGAAGTCAGGATGCCTGCCCAGAATATTCTCCCCGGTGACTTACAACTGTTGAGCTGCCTGGCTCATACCTATGCCTCTACATGCAGAAAAATCTCATGCAGTTCCATTAGTGCTGGGGTCCTAAGTGATCAGATTCTTTCAGCTGAATTTCTTATCCCTTCTATTATCAGTTCATTATAATAATCTAGCTTTGGAAGAAAGATTGGTCACAAAGGACTTCCAAAAACTCTGTGTTCACAAAACTATATTCCAATGTAACTGTGAAGGGATAGGCGCTGACGGTTACCTCCTTACGGATTCCTGAAGGTGATTCCCTCAATTCTGGTAGCCAAGGCAGACAGTGTTTATTTCAAAGAGTGCCTCTGAGCAGTCCGTAGTGACTGGCTGGAGCATTATGCTGGGAGTCTTAAAGTTTATGCAGCTTCCAGGGAAAGAGGGTTATCATTGTTGAGCTATGCCTGCTGTGCGCACAGCAGGAGGAAGGAGCATCATGGGTGCTGTTTGCGGCTCCTACACAGTGAAGATTTCCCATTTCTCCTGTGCACCATATTCATTTCTTCCATAGTGTAAGCCAAGAATGGCTCTTGACCATCAAAAGTATTGACGTCACTGCCAGGGTCAGATCCGGGATGAGACAAAGGGCGTACATGCAACACAAAATGTGAAGAGAACCTCACTCTCTAACTCATGCAAGTCCATGCCCTGAACACGAGTGCTTCCTGAAGCTTTGTGCCCTGGGTTCCTCATTTGAGGAAACCCTTTCGTTGATATTACATTCCCTGGTGAGAGGCTCTAAGGTCTGTAGTTTATATAAAGGATAAACACACAGCAACAAAAATACGTGCGAGGGTGTGCAGCTTTATCTAAACTGCATAAATGTTCTGGCGGGTGGTGATGGTGCACGTCTTTAATTCCAGCACTCAGGAGGCAGAGGCAGAAGGATCTCTGTGATTTCGAGGTCAGCCAGGTCTATAGAGTGAGTTCCAGGACAGCCAGTGCTACACAGAGAAACCCTGTCTCCAGAATCAAAAAAAAAAAAAACTGTAAAACAGATGGAAGACACCCTGTTCATTACTTTCATATGTTATAATATGGTTATTTATCTCAAAGTCAAGACAAGCAGAAGCAGCACACTTCAGCAGAACTCCCAAAAGGCTGGTAAAATGGATAGGACTTTATTCCCTGCTTGCTGGTCTTGGCCTTTTAATATCCATGGCCCTCCTTACATGTCCCTTAGGGTTATCTCACTCACAATAAGGCTGTTTCAGCTGAACTGTTGTTACACTAAGGAAAGTGTTCTTTCTAGAAAGTTCCTTCATGGTTAAAATTTTGGAGTTTGATGAGAAGTTTGCTCATGTGGATGGAACTGCAGACTCACCGTAATCACCTTCACATGAAGGTCGTGGAGCGTGGCTTCTTTATCCTACAGTCTGTCTGGTCCCCTGTTCCCTATGCTCATGCTGGGTTCTCTTGCAGAATATTTCCTCCAATGTGCTTGAGGAGTCTGCAGTCTCTGATGACACCTTGTCACCTGACGAGGACGGGGTGTGCTCTGGTCGCTACTTCACCGAGAGTGGACTGGTGGGCCTCCTGGAGCAGGCTGCAGAGCTCTTCAGCACGGTCAGTGCCTAAAAGGCTCACCCTTCCTCACACTCCCCAGGGGCACGCAGAACAGAGCTGGGCCTGGCTGCACCCTCCTGGCTAGACCAGCGATGGCTTTGATGTCCACAGATTGCATCAGCTCTCCGAGGGAGGAGATGTCATAATGGACATCCTCTTATTTCCACTGCTTGCTCATTGGCCAGGAACAGCTTCACAGTATTATCTCCTTTTAATAGGGCGGCAACCAAGCCACAGAGAGGTGAAACAGCTTGCCCAAAGTTACACAATCAGAGATGAGGCATGTTCTTACTCCTCATTTTCCCACTCACAGAAAAACGTAGGGGAGGAGCTGCTGAGGGGCAGGGATCCATGACACCTTCCCTAGGACACTCAACTGGTCTTCAAGACCTGTACAGACCAAGGCAACTCAGAGAGATGGGACAGCAGAAGCCACAGAGCCATCCCTCAGTAGACCAATCTGGGTCTGACTCCCAATAAAAGAAAAAGCATAGAAAACTCACTGCAGTTCAGGGGGAGGTGGAAAGCCACTCCTCTATTTCCATTTTCACCATTGCCCTCTCTCCCCATAGTGAAGCCAAGTAAATTTAAAACTTTATTTAGCTGACCCCATTCTGTTTTCCTGACTATATTATTTTTTATTTTCCACTCTTCATCTCCAAACTTCCTGCTTATATAGTCTATGTATTTGAATTTTTGTGTTCACTGCCTTTATTTTCTATCTTTGTTTTCTATTTTGGAAATCAGAAAGTAGTTTTTTAAATTAATTTTTAGTTATTGTACAAAACTAGCTTCCTTATTACATTATCCCATATACATATCATGGTATATCATGTCCATATTTACACATACATACCCATATACCCTTATTTTTCTAAAATCCTAGAAAACCAATTGTTTGGAACCCTGTTAACTCCCTTGAGGTCCTGCATCTGGCTAGAGGAGAACCTCTGATAAGCTCAAAAGCCACAAGACCACTTCTCCAAGTCCCTTAAAACCTGTGCCATCTCCTCCCATTTTCAGTTTGTGGAAAGCCACCTCCCTGGTTGGCATCACTGTACAGGACCACTTAGCAAGGTGCCTGGTCTCCAAAGATGACCAGGCAGGCGTAGATCCCATAAAGCACTATGATACTCGCTCGCATTATGTTTGCATAATTAACTCTGGTTCTTCTCTTTAAATTTCCAGTGCATTAAACAATCTCCTCTTTCCCAGGGAGGCTTGTATGAGACAGTTAATGAAGTCTACAAGTTGGTCATCCCCATCCTGGAAGCACACAGAGATTTCCGGAAGCTGACCTCTACTCACGACAAACTGCAGAAGGCCTTTGACAACATCATCAACAAGGTAGCTGGAGATGAGCCTGGCCTGTGGGTCTGTTAGCTGGTGGGAGGTGACCCTGTCCGATCTCCACCATCTCCCTGGCAACAGATTTCCCTTGAGCTCATCGATGTAACTCTGAATCCAACAAGGAAGGTCTCTGGGAATACAAAGTGGCAGATTGTGTTTATAGTTAGGAGAGATTTTAAAATTCAGTTAAATGAAGCCCTGGGAGTTTCTCGTGGGATTTCTTTTGTAATCATTTCTGGGGTTTATTATGTAAATATTAAATCTGCTTAACAGAGGGGTTCCTCTTAATGTCAGCTGTGGGAATAAAATGTTTGCTGCCCAATAACCAATCCTTTTAGCCAAGGGGATCATCAGTAACGACAGCTGAAGAGAGTTTCCCTTTCTTCTGTAACAGGACCATAAGAGGATGTTTGGAACTTACTTCCGAGTTGGTTTCTACGGATCCAAATTCGGGGATTTGGATGAGCAGGAATTTGTGTACAAGGAACCCGCAATTACAAAGCTTCCTGAGATCTCGCATAGACTAGAGGTGAGAAACTTGTGCTGTGTACTTGACTTTGTCCATTCCCTCAAAACAAAATAGGATATGACTTTAAAAAAAAAAAAAAAAAAAAAACGTGCTCGTGGCCGACCTCTATATAAATTTCTACGTTGCATTTGTAGTATGAAGGTAGTATGCAAGATTGTACCATAAAATTTGTGCATTTTTTCTCATGAATCCTATGTTTCTTTTACAAAGTTTAAAATTAAAGTCTTGATAGTGACCTTCAAGACTGTATAAAATTCAGTCAGCACCCCTGCTTTCTCATGGCCCCTCCCACACAGAACCAATATGTACCCACAGGCATTGGTCACCGTGCTTTTTGACTTGAAGGTTTTCATCTTGATTTTGAAGCAATCTGGCCAAACTCCAGAATCATTCCCTTCACCCTCAGTAGTGAGGCTGTCCTTCAGTGTCCCAAAATAACACCTTCCACTCAGAAACAAAGCAACTGGAAAATGGCTATGGCCAACCCCAGCTCCAGCCTGGCAGCTACACTATGAAACAGCAACAGTAGAAGGACAAAACAAAAAGAAACAGTGTAGAGAGAAGTCAGGCAAACAGAAGCAGAGATTGAGAGGAACAAATAAGAGCCCTGGGGGGGGGGGAGTCCAGGGTCCTGTGAAGAGCCAGCATTTAACCAAAGATTCATGCTTATCCTGCCATGCCGTTGCTTTGACTGAGGCTCCTCTCATGACTATACAGCTCCCAAACTTGTGTTGCCCAACTCTTCCTTGTACTGCCAAGTAAGACAAGAGGACCCAACTCAGAGAAGCTGTGGCCTAGTCAGGCTGGGCAGTTACCCAAAGTCATTCACCTCATGACAAGGAAAACTAGCCATTGGCCCGGGCTCTTCACTCCCCAAGATTGTTTCCCCTGCTTAAAATTAGAATTGTGTTTCTCATTCCCTTGCACACTGTGGCTTGTCACATTATGGGAAGCCTAATGACCTCCAAATTTCCAGAGTTCAAAATGCAAGAAGTAAATAGTGCTCTACCAAAGCAGCTGCCTCCAGAAATATGATGACATTGGCTGAATTTGAGACCATGCATCTGTATTGTAGGGAGGCTTAGGTACCTTAGTGTGCTGAACATTTTTTTTTCTTTTTCTTTCTTTCTTTCTTTTTTTAATCAAGAAGAGTCTTTGAGTGCTGAACATCTTATACTTTTATTTTTGTTTCAGGAAGTGCTTAAGTTTGCTTCTTAGCTCAGAGGGACCATCAATAACCAACACATTCTGCCATGTACTGGTTCCAAAGAGTTGCATGCTTTCCAAATGAATGTATATACCCTTGGCTTCTCTTCCCTAGGGATTTTATGGCCAGTGTTTTGGTGCCGAGTTTGTGGAAGTGATAAAAGACTCCACTCCTGTGGATAAAACCAAGTTGGATCCTAACAAGGTATGGAGAAAATATATTAAAAACGACCCCCAGAATCTACCCTGAAAGGACTCTTCCAGTCCTTTCAAATGCAACCATGTTTTGTTTTGTTTTGGAATGTATGTGTGTACACACACGTGTATGAGTGGGGCATATGCCCATGTATATGCAGATATACTCTCCAATACATGCCCACATGTGGAAGTTAGAAGTTAGTATCAAGTGTCTTTCTCTATCATGTACTACCTTATTTTTCTACCTGGAGTTCCCCTGCTTGGCCTTTAAACACCAGGACCTACCTGTCTCTACCACGTTCCCCGACCCCCAGCACTAGGGGTCCGTGATGCAGTGCCGTCCTTGGCCCTCCACACTGGAGATACACAGCGCGATGCAGTACCATCCTTGGCCCTCCGCACTAGGACTACACATGCGCGATGCAGTACCATTCTTGGCCCTCCGCACTAGGGCTACACATGCGCAATGCAGTGCCTTCCTTGGCCCTCCGCACAAGAGAAACACATATGCAATGCAGTGCGGTCCTTGACCCCTCCGCACTGGGGATACACATGCGTGGTGCAGTGCGGTCCTTGACCCCTCAGCACTGGGGATAAACATGCACGATGCAGTACCATCCTTGGCCCTCCGCACTAGGGCTACACATGCGCAATGCAGTGCCATCCTTGGCCCTCCGCACAAGAGATACACATATGCAATGCAGTGTGGTCCTTGACCCCTCCGCACTAGGGCTACACATGCACGATACATGCAGTACTGTCGTTGACCCCTCTGCACTGAGGATACACGTGCACGATGCAGGGGGCACACTTGGCTTCTTATTTGGGTGCTGGGAACCTGAACTCAGGTTCTTATGCTTACACAGCAAGCACTTTACCCAATGAACCATCTCCTCAACCTGTTTAGATTTTTTGAAACAGGTTCTTACTACATAGCTCAGGTTGGCCTTGAATTCAATATTCTACCATCTGAACCTCCCTAGTGATAGGATTTGCAGGGCATGCAACACACCAGCTAGCAAACAAGTATTCCCCCCACTCCAGGGTTCAATTACTGATCGATCGGGTCTATTAAGGAACATACTTAGACTGCAGTCAGGATGTAAAATAAATCATTTTTAAAATGAAAAAAAAAATACTCAGCTGGTCAGTAGTGGTGCACATGCTTCTAAATCCAGCACTTAGAAGGCAGAGACAGGCAAATCCTGTAAGTTCAAGACCAGCGTGGTCTATAGAACGAGTTCTAGGACAGCCAGCACTATACTATTTTTTTTGTCTCAAAAAAACAAAACAAACAAAAAATAAGCATATTCAAAAACCAAGAATCATAATAGGAGTTTTATTTATTAAATACCAGCTGTATGTTTATGTAAATCATTTTCTGCCATTCTCCAGCAGCCCTTAGGAATAGGTTCAGTTGTTTCTATTTTATAGATAAGAAAATTGAGGCTTGGGGAAGTTGAACAGCTTTCAAAGATGATGCTAATGACTCCAGAGCCACTACAGTACCATGAGGTCGGATAACCAACCACATTCCTCTTAATCACGGTGGCTCGTTAGTGCATTTCTACAAAATGCTTAAACTTTCAACTTAAAATATGTTTTAAAATTCCAACTTTTGGGGCCTGGAGAGATATAGTTCAGCAGGTAAGAGCACTTTCTGTTCTTCCAGAGGGCTCAAGGTTGGTTCCCTGCACCTACATCAGGAGGCTCACAACAGTCTGGAGCTCCAGCTTCAGGCCTCCAACTCCCTCTTCTGGCCTCCAAGGATGCACGCACAGTTGTGATATATACAAACATGTATACATAAACGTCTAAAAAAAACAGCAGCTTCTGACTGACAGTGTCTAGTGACGTCATTCTTTAGGTTTCAGGCATTCCTTCTAGCCATGTGCAGGATTGCCGCAGTACTGGAGGAAGGATCAAGGGACGTCAGCTTCATTTTTCTCACTTCCGCATCAAGTGTTTCCCATCCCACCGCAAGCTGATAGTGCTATATGCATTTCTGATGCTGACAGCACACATGTAGCACTGGACTTTGCCAGTTCAAGACGTCCTTGTTTCAAACATGACCCTCCAGTGGGGCTCCCGTACACCTCACATCACCCATACTTCCAGCTGGCTAAAAGTTTAGGAGTTCTCACGACACCCTTGGGTTGGATAATTCACCAGCTGAGCTCAAGGACTCGAAACAGAACCATAGTTCTGGTTGCAGTTGTATGATAATGGATACACTGAGTGCAAGGTCAGGAGGAAGGGCGGTTTCTCTGCCCTCTCTATGTGGGTCCCTGAGTTCTGTCTTCAGGATTGCAAAAAGATGATACTGATAGGGACAGATTGGCCAGATACAAGGTTTTCTACGTTTGCCAGAACATTCCCTAACGGAGGCCTGAAAACAAACCTTATGATAAGCATGGAACAGGAATGTGTGGAGTCCTTGGAAGATAGCACTGGCTGTGTGCCCACAGTGGTCGAGCAGCCCAAGTGACCTTTCCAGTGTCACAGCCTTTTCCCTCATTTAAAATCCCCAGGGTAGGTTGTGAGCTTGGAAAGAGAATGCTAACCCAGAGTCACACCCAGGTTTCATTATTCTAAAGCATGATTTACAGTGTGAAGTCAGTAACCCACCCTTTTTCTTCTCTGGGTGGGTGTCTCAGCCTGCATTCATTGCTCATTTCCAGTCTTCTTCCTTGTATTCTTTAAGAAATCTTCTTCATTAACAGGCACCCTTTTCTACTGTGTGTGTGTGTGAGAGAGAGAGAGAGACAGACAGACAGAGACAGAGAGAGACACACACACACACAGAGAGAGAGAGACAGACAGAGAGAGAGAGAGAGAGAGAGAGAGAGAGAGAGAGAGAGAGAGAGAGAGAGATTCACTGATGTGTAGTTTAATGCATTTTGACACAGACACACACATAACCACTACCTTGACAGTCAAGGTACAAAACCACTCTGTCACTCTGAAATGTTTCCCCAGGCTTTTTGGTCACCTTCAGCCCTTAATGGTCACCAAGCTGTATTCCCCAAATCTGTGAGGTTTTGCCTTTCTGGAGCATGGACATGTGGGAGCATGCAGCACTTTGAAGCTGACTGTTTTTATTCGGCATCCCCCACCTAAGATTCCCCGTGTTGGCCGAGTTCCTTCGTAGTCATGCTGAGTACTACTCATTGTGATGATGGACCACACTTTGCTCATGCTCTCCACCAGAGGGACTTTTGGGCAGTTCCTAGTTGTTGATTATGAAAAGTATTACTGTTACTTTTCATTGTCTTGATGTCATGTGACTTTCCTGAAGAGTCTACCTCTGCTCACCTCATATAGTAAGGGCTACAACAAATCACAGAAAGGGTTCTGTTCCCATCTAACCTGGTGAATCAGTGAGTTTATTGGTGTTATTTAGAGGAGCATGGGCACTCGCAATCAGTGCATCACCAGGAAATCCTCTGTGCAATTTACAGGCAGCTACTCTGCCAGAGAACAACCTCTCAGCAGCCGTCTGCAGCTTCATCTTAGGGGCAGAGAATAGCAAACAGAAGGGGAGTAGTGGACATAGGGAGGGAAGGGGCTTCAGCAGCCTACCCTCGTCCTGCACATGGGTGGTCATAGCTGCTCTGACCTTTTAAGACGGCAGTGAGTGTATCCAACCCAAGGAAAGCCTCCCCACAGACACTGGTGTATACACATGGAGTGGGGTTCTTGGCTGGGTGTCATTCAGCTACATAAGGAGCTTTGGCTTATAGAGCAGCCATGCATTTTTGTATTCCCCAGTGCTCACTGGAACATTCCAGCTACTCCATCCTAGCAAACGCTCAGTACTATGCATTTTCTCAGTGTAAGCATTTGCACTACCTCATTAGCAGGTCCTCATCACGGCAACTCAGTGAGGAAGGTCTGCCACTCTGGAACAGCAGTTGGAAGCCTTTGCCGTGCTAGAGAGGGCAGCAGGTAGACCTCACTCTTCCCTGAAGACTGCACACTCCCTTCCACAGTCTCCAAGGCCTTTCTCTGCCTGGGTGGAAAGGAGAAAGGGCAGCTTCTGAATTCTGGCCTGAGGCATTCAGCTCTGGTGGTTTTCCAGGTTGGAAAGGTGTGTTGTGCTCTGTCCCAGGACACCCTTCCAGGGCGTCATGCATCTCCTTGGCTGAATGGCTCATCTCTTCCCTTCTCACCTCTTCCTCCAGGCCTACATACAAATCACGTTTGTGGAGCCTTATTTTGATGAGTATGAGATGAAAGACAGGGTGACCTACTTCGAGAAGAATTTCAACCTTCGCAGGTTCATGTACACCACCCCATTCACCCTGGAGGGGCGGCCTCGGGGAGAGCTGCACGAACAGTATCGCAGGAACACGGTGCTCACCACCATGCATGCCTTTCCCTACATCAAGACCAGGATCCGAGTCATCCAGAAGGAGGAGGTAATGCACCCTGAGGGGAGAGGCCACCTCTGAAGAGTGGGCCTGGGTGATCTCTGGGACCCACCCACCAGCTCTACCTCGTGAGACTGAAGGGAATCTTGAAAAAAAGAAAGATAGAAAAGAAAAGGGCTGGTAATTGCAATACTGAGGAGACAGAGGCAGATGGATGGCTGTGAGTTCAAGGTCAGCCTTATCTGCATAACAAGTTCCAAGCCCACCAGGACTACTTAAGTGAAACCCAGCATACCAGCATGCCAAGTCTGGGAGTGCACGTCAGAGGCTGGGGCAGAAACAACTGGAGGTAGATAGCATTCTGGGTTGCAGAGCAAGTCTAAGACAACCTAAACTGTGTAGCAAGATCTCCTGAATAAAGCAAGGGCTGGAGATGTAGTTCAGTGTTAGGTCATTTATCTAGCATGTGCAAAGATACCCTTGAAAGCTATTCCCTCACTCTTATGGAGCCAGGGAATCCTATTCAGTTAGTTACACCTTTCAAAACAGCACTTAAATAGCTCTTTAATGTAGCATCATTCATATTTTATATAATATATACACACAAAATATATATTATATATTTAAATATCTTATGTATTTAAGTGATTTTATATATCATGTATAAAATGTTTATAATATATAAACTTAAATATAATGTTTATAGTATATTATATATTATACATTAATATCAATAATTTATATGGTATATTTATATAAAATATAGCATTTTTCTATAGCATGATTACTTATTTAATTACAATGTCATTTCTTTCCACTTTATTTATAAACATATAAACTTATTATAAACATTTGGCCCTTTATATTCTCAGGTTTTGTATGCATGGAGTTAACTAACCATGAATTAGCATTTTTAAGGGAAAGTTTATATCTATTAAGAATTTGCATTCTTTTTATCCTTGTCATTTTCCCCTTAAAGAATATGGTTAAGCAACTATCTACACAGTCTTTGAAGCCCATTGGCTGTGAAGGATTTGCTACTCCACTGTGGAGTGTTTCTCACTTCTGTGACCAAATGCCTGAAGATTTTAGGGGAAGATTTACTGTAGCTCACAGTTTTTGAAGTCTCATACGCCATGGTGAAGAAGGCATGGCAGAG
>JAQHUG010000021.1:9157072-9190610 GCA_028555095.1 Dicrostonyx torquatus | reverse complement strand
TTCATCGAGAGATTCACCCAGTGGCTATGTAGGAGAATTCTGTTGGAAGCCAGACCCTTAGCACGAGATACTATGAGTATACTTCATGTTCAAAACCCTGAGCATCCTCAGATTTCAGTGTGGTTGGAGAGAGTGGTTTCCAGACCCAACTTTCCATGGAGAGAGGAATGGCTGTTTTTAAATTTTAAATAGTTTGCGCAGTGATTTCCTCTAGTATTAGGTACTAAATCCAAGGCCTTGTGCTTGCTAAGTGAACACTATATACTATGCTCCAGTCTTCTGTTTCAAGTGTGTGTGTGTGTGTGTGTGTGTGTGTGTGTGTGTGTTATTTCAGGCATTCTTGTAGTCTAAATTACTGGAGAGGGAACCACAGACGAGCAGCCCCCTGAGCTGGTACTCTATATGGGAAGAACACAGATGAGGCAGGCATATCAACCTGGCTTCTGGCTCCAGATTCATCCTGTGTACCAAGTATTTGACTCCAATTTCTTAATAAAAATGTTGGCAAGAAAAACCTTATGGTATTTTGGAAGACTTTAATCCATTTTAATAGAGTCCATCACAAACATTCCCTTTTTCCTTTAAATCCCTACTTGCCAATTCGCATACCACCTCTTTATACCGACTGCAGCCTCCAATTCGTGGCTTTACTGGTCACAACAGATAGCATTGTCTTTCTTGTATAAACCACACCTCGTTTTCAGCTTGCTTGCTTTCCGTGATACAGAATGAAGCCTTACAAATCCTTGTTAACTGATGTGAGCGGATGACTTCTAGATCATGATGAGCCTAGCCCAAAGCCTCTTACAGCTGTCTCGTGCATACCTAATATGACAGGAATTTTTATAGCAACTTACTTTCATGACATCTTGCCCAACCAGGCATTCCACTTGATCTTCATAGAAACAGTTCTTTCTTTCCACACCCTTAGTTCATCCGTTTATGTTCTTCATTAAAATAACAAGTGTAACAGGCCTAATCAAGTCCGTGAGCAAGTAGAAAACTTGCAATCAACTACTCTTGGGCTGACCTGGCTGAAGAGCAGCCATCTAGACCACCACTGAGTGATGCAGCTTCCTCGGAAAGGTGCATTCCCAGAGGGTAGAGGAGACTGCCCTGGAGACTGTCGATAGGAAGGAGGTTTCGGAGGCACCTAGTGTGGTTCTTATTGCTTTGGACTTTTGAACAGTAAGATATTCCAGGCACAATACAGAGATAGAGTGTCTGTACAAGTGTCCTTATAGCCATATGCAATTCCCTAGAAGTACTCTGAAGTTTCCATTGCTCGGGCTGTGAAACAAAGCACCACAAACTGAATGGCTTAAACAACAGAAATGTATTGTCTCGACAGTTCTAGAGGCATGAAAGTTCAAATTCAGGGGGTTGGCTGGTTGACTCCTTGTGAGGGCTGCAGGAGAATCTACCCCAGGCCTGTCCCCTGGGCTTGAAGGACATCTTCCCCTAGTATCAGTTGACATCATTTGTCCTATAGACACACTTGTGTCCTCATTTCCTCGTCTCCCAAGGACAACAGTTATATGAATTACGTCCACCCTAATAAACTCACTTTATCACCTACAAATAGAGTCACCTTCTGAGCTCCTGAAGGTTAGAACTTTAGCATGTGGATTTGGGGGAGACCGGATTTGACCTATTATATTCAGGAAAGCCCCTACCCCAAATCAGCAGAACTTAGCAACTAGCTAGGTCCTGAAAAGAATCCTCTGCACCAGGGTGAGTTGGCAAGGGCACAAATGATGCCAAAAACTTATATGATGATGGGAGAGGAAATCTTGGCTGCTGTGCTTTCTGCCTTGTAACTCGAGTAACTTGTTCAATAATAGAAAAAGAAACCTAACCATATAGAGAGAACATGGGCCTTGAATAGAGGCCTAATTATGATCAAATTTGTACCTTAACACTTCATACATTTCGTGTTCCTTACTTGATCTTAAAAATTCACCCTTGACTGTAGAGTGGGAAGGACAGGAGAGTGTTTAAAAGAAAAACACATTTACAATACTAAACATGTAGGTACTCAAGAAATGTCAGCAGGTCCATCTCTCTACATGACCTGCTCAGATTACTCCAAAGTCCCCTGGAAGTCTTTCCTTAGCTGCTTCTTCAAAGTCAGACAGCCTCCCTGTCAGCATTCCAGGTTTGCCGGGCACTGTGAGGGAGACCATGACCTCATTATCCCATTGTCTTCTCTTCAGTTCATTTTGACTCCTATTGAAGTTGCCATTGAAGATATGAAGAAGAAGACCCTGCAGTTAGCTGTGGCCACACACCAGGAGCCCCCTGATGCCAAGATGCTGCAGATGGTTCTGCAGGGCTCTGTAGGAGCCACTGTGAATCAGGTAAGCAGGGTTCACTAACAGCATCTCGGCCAGGGCTTACTCTTTTGCTCATGAGGTCTGCACCCTTCTTACGACTTGATGAATCAGTCCACATGCTGTCTTCCCAAAGAAATTCTAGAAAGGAGTGGACTATGTTCAAGAAATGCCATTTTCTCAAAGTCTACACTTTGGGACCAGATCTGGCAATGTGACCCAGACCTGGAATCCTGTTAAAGAGAGCTGACTTGTGTCCAACATAGGTAGAGCTCTGTGCAGAGCGTGGGACTAATCGACAATGTATATATAGAGAAGAGAGGCCCAGACCATCTCTCTCCTTGGTTAGCTACCAAGTAGACCCGACAGAGCAAGGGCCTTGCTAACCAGGATTGACCTGGGACTGGGCTCTCAGGCCAACTGAAAAGGGTGATGCTTCTTACTCCCGTGAGAACCATTACACATGAGGTAAGCATCGAACTCAGCCTGTCTCAGATGGAGAGACACACAAGTCTAGCTAGCACCTTCTGTCTATGGCCTTGATGCTGCTTCTCCACACTGGCACGCTCAAAAATTCACCAACCATTGTCCTTCCCAGCCAGCACCTCCTCCAGCTTCCCCTGCAGGAGGTCTAAGTCTGCTCAAAATCCGGGTAGCAGAGACACCAGACAGGAGAAAGACTATTGTGTGTCCAACACTATAAAACCATTAGGGCACTTCTGCTTTTGTGAGTCCCAGTCCTATGAAGAAAACAGAAGAGGTTTCCTCTCTCAACCATAGGCCACAGATGGCCTGTGCATTTCTCTGGCTCAAACCAGGCCTTACACAAAATGGATTCTTCCTCCAGGGCTACCAGAGATGCAAATGTGACTGAACAGGTAGAGACAGCTCTTGAGTAGAGGAACCCCTCGCAGTAGCCTTTCCTGAAGTTGCATTACCTTGTGGTATGAAGGGAAGGCTGTAGGATTAGTATTTGATTGAGAAGATGTACTTAATACTAGTCCGTATTCTCCTAAAACTCTTAATCCTCCTCACGAACCAATTTCCTGAGAAATTCAAGACTTCCCTGGGCTTTTTGTTTTCATGAAACAAGCTACAAAATTAAATGCTCAAACTAAGGAGCCCTCCCAACATTTTCTGTCTCCCAAGGAATTTAATTTTCATTCCGATATCTGTATTGTGTTTCTCTTTCTCCATCAGGGACCGCTGGAGGTAGCCCAAGTATTCTTGGCTGAAATTCCTGCTGACCCAAAGCTCTATCGCCATCACAACAAGCTGAGGTTATGCTTCAAGGAGTTCATTATGCGGTAAGAAGGGGGATGGTCGTGGCTGGGGCATGGCAGCGTGGGGCCACTGCTCAGCAATGGAGTGTTTGCCCGACGTGCATGAGGCCGAGGATGCCATCCCCACTGCTACAAAAGCAAATAAAAAAGAATTCCAGATACCACCCTGGATCATAGACTCTGGTTTAAGAACCCTGCGGGATGCTTGAGATGTGCGCAGGCGCACACACGCACACACACACACACACACACACACACACAGAGACACACATACACACACAACACACACTCACACTCACTCATACACTTAGGGCCCAGGGCAGTAGAGCAACAGTGCTTGTTTGACCACTGAGAAACTAACACTTCACGTGTGGGATGCTTTGTGGTCGCCGTCGCACTGTGCCCCGTAGTCATGATGGAAGACGGGTATCATCTTCCTCTCTTTGCACATGAGGCATGGTAGGTTTGGAGATGGGAAGTGAATTTACTAAGGGCCACACATGAGCCAGTTGGCAGCAGAGCTGAGTGGTGGCAGGTCTTCTGGATCTCGGCCATTCCTATTCTCTCTGTGCTGGTAGTGACCGACCCAATTAAGTCAAAACTGTTGGCATGACTAGCGTTGTTATTTGCATATTATTATATTAATAATGTGGTTCTGCACATTGTACAGTGACTTACTTGCCTTCATTGGATAGACAAAGAGAAGGCTCTAAAGCTTCGCATGCACTGCTGACTTCTGTGCTCGCTTCAAGGGCAGCTGGTTCAGCCTAGACAGAAAATGCCTCTTTGGGCAGGGCCATGTGATCCCTGCAATACAGATAAACTTCTGGTCTCCAGTGGCCCTAAAAGAAGGCTGGGGAAGGGTATGGTGCTGGTTCACTTACAGGGGAGGAGCATATGTGCCAGTCACATTTCCATCCATAACCTTGGTGCTCTGTCTGAATACGGGAATAGTCTTGCAGGGCAGGTGGGGAGAAAGGGAAGCTAAAAGTTAGTTTGCCGAATTTACTGAAATCTCACTAGGATGCTGCTGTTGGGTGAAACTGGAGATGCTGCCTTTATCATAAGCTTTCTGGAGAAATGCCTAACTTTGCTGTGTCTAGAGGACACTTCTTCCCGCAATGAAGCACAGATGCTTGGAAATACGTATAGATGATAGGTTACATCTATTAATGTTGTGTTTCCCTTTTGATAGCAATTCTGCATTATATACAAGATACATTTTCTTTACTTCATAGTAATTTATTTGCTTTTGTTCTGTGGTCCTTTCTTCTTCCCTTCATCCTTTCCTCCCTTCCCCTTCTGTCTCTCTCTCTTTCTCCCTTCCTTCCTCCCTCCCTCCCTTCTTTCCTTCCTTCCTCCCTTGAGACAGCATTTTACTATGTACTCTTGACTGGCCTGGAACTCCCTATGTTGAACAGCTATCCTCAAACTTACAGAGATCCTCCTGCCTCTGGCTCTGGAATGCTGGAATTAAAGGTGCATGCCATCATGCCTGGCTAGTTACTAGATATTTTTGTAGCAAAGGGCTAGAAAAATATTTGGATCATTATTTAGAAGGACTTCTTCCATCTTATCTTTTCATTTGAAATTCATTGCAGTTGATGACCTCCAAAGCTGGCAGTGGGCAGATCTTGCTGAACCTCTTGGACTGTGAATGTATAGCGTGTGTTGTCTGCTCTGGGGATTCGGTCTGGGCCTTCCCCTGCCTCTGATGACAGGATGTACCATTGCATTGCTAAGTAACAATACAGTGCAGTGTGTACTGAGAACTCTAAAAATGCTCCAGATACAGGGATCTGGAGATCAGAAAGGGCAGGTCCATCGTGGGCCGGGGTGGGCTTTATGGGAAAATATCGCCTACTATCTGTCCCAGATGTTCAGGTGGAAGGAAGATGATGATGGTGAGAGGGAGCCATGACTATCAGAAGGATGGCATGGCTGTAAGACTGTCAGGAATGCCAGCCCCACTGCCTCATGGGAGTCCAGTGGGGCAGCCTGTGCTTGAGAGCAGGCCAGGCCCAGAAGGACAGCCACATGGCACTGGGCAGAATTTAAACAGAAAAGCAAGTTGGTTGAGAGAAGAGGCACTCTTAGGTTTCACATCAATACCCTCTGCTGGATTGCTCAGTGCCATTGGTGGGTCCTCCCCAGACTTCACATAGATGAAGTGCCCTAGCCAATCCCTACCAGGCGTGTGCTCCAGATTAGCTTCAGGCCTCCAGAAACAGCAGTCACAGGGCAGGTGATCATGTTTCCCTAGGAGGATCTTTGAACAGAGTTGTTCAAAGTCAACGTCCTTTAAAACTCACTGTGTAGACCAGGCTGGCCTCGAACTCACAGAGATCCACCTGCCTCTGCCTCCCGAGTGCTGGGATCAAAGGTGTCCACCGCCAGCACCTGGCCGTCATTTAGTTGTTTTGCCTTCCTCCTTTAAAAAGACAAATGTGAGCCAAGAGCCCTTCTGGGCCAGCTGTCAGTGCCAGCTTACCACCTCGCCCGACACACACTTCATACTGCAGGTGCAGGAAGGCTGTAGAGAAGAAAACCCCACTTCCCCTCTACTTTATTCCATGCTATCAGGAGCTGTAGCCTATCACACTGTCCCTTTAAAATGTGTGCTAATCAGGTAAATTGCCCTCAGCACAAGCAGTGGCTGAAGCTTCCCTTCCCCAATTGCTGGCCCTTCCAAGTCCAATGAGGAAGTCGCTGCTATCTGAGAACAGGACGGCAGCGGCAAGTGCTTTGCACAGGTGTGTCCTCTGTATCCAGGTGGCAAAGATGACGCCACTGGAAGTCACGTGTGGCCCCTCTTGGGCCTGTGTTTCAGTGAGCTCTATCATCTTGGCTTCCCAGAACTCCACGGTGACCCCAAGCCACCCTTCCTGTGAAGCCAGACATGGCCCTGCCCGAGTCTGTAGTTGCTTCTCCTGCCCTTGGGCTGTGGCTTCTGACTCAGCTGTAGCTCGCCAGACCCAGCTGGCAGGCTGGCATGCAGCAGTCAGCACTCCCAGCCTCCTGGCACTCTTCAGATGGCCGCCAAGTGAGCAAAAAGTCTTCTTTCTGCTTTTTCTAAGAGGAAATGCCTGCCGGTTTCAAAAACTCAGACAAATGCCACACTTGTCTCCTCTTCTCCCCAACCCGCTAGAGCATCATAAACACTGCAATATTTTCCTTATTTTCTCTCCCTTCTCTGATTGTTCTCATTTCTGCAAAGACTTGGGGCTGGGGAGATAGCTCATGGATAAGAGCACTTGCTGTGCAAGCATGAGGACCTGAGTTCAAATCCCCAGTGCCCACATAAAAAGCCAGCTGTCACTGTGCATGCACCTGTGACCCCAGCATAGAAGGGGGGCAGAGACAGGAGGATAGCTATGGTTTGCTGGCCAGCAGCCTAGTTCCACGTCCAGTAAGAGACCCTTTCTCCAGAACAATCCTGATGTCTTCTTCTGGCTTCTACACATGCACCTGCATATGCTGCGGGTGCATACACATCACACATCAGACACAAACTAAAGATGATAAACATCGGGGCTGGAGGTTGTGACTCAAAAGCACTGTTGCCTTTGCAGAGGACCTAGGTTCTGTTCCCAGCATGCGCCTGTGGCTTGCCACCATCGTTAAATCCAGTCTCAGGGGATCTGATGACCTCTCTGACCTTCATGGGCCCATGAAGGCAAAGCACTCACACACATAAAATAAAGATAAATTTTTAAAAATTATAAATATTAGGGCTGGAGAGATGGCTCAGCGGTTAAGAGCATTGCCTGCTCTTCCAAAAGTCCTGAGTTCAATTCCCAGCAACCACATGGTGGCTCACAACCATCTGTAATGAGGTCTGATACCCTCTTCTGGCCTTCAGGGATACACACAGACAGAATATTGTATACATAATAAATAAATAAATATTTTTTTAAAAAATTATAAATATTAAATGATTTAGGGGGCTGGAAAGATGGTTCAGCAGCTGAATGTGTGAACTGTTCTTTTTCAAGGAACCTGAGTCTGGTCCTAGCACCTATATTAGGTGGCTCACAACTGCCTGCAACTCCGGTTCAAAGGAGATCCAACACCTCTGGCATCTTTGGGCCCTTGCACTCATGTCTGCACACATAAGGATCTCTCTGCTCTTCCTCATTGCACCTGTAATGACTAACAAGAAAACTAAATTTGATGCAGCTTCTCTGCTCTTCTGGCTCACCCCATCCTGTCTCTTGCACGCTCTTTGTCCCAATGCTCTGTGACTAGAGGACTAGAGTTCTGGGTGGAAAGATTGCTGGAGCTGAGACTGAATTAGAACAGTTATGCTGTATTCATCCGGTCCCAAAAGTCAGGTAGCCATGGGTTGAGGTGGGCTTTTTGTTTGTTGGTTTAATGCTGCAGAGTTCCGCTACGGTGGAGTGCACTAGAATCTATTCAGTAGGGGAATCGGCCCTGTTTTCGGCTCTGGGCAATTATCAGCCTTTGCTATTAGTTTTCCAGTAGTGTCTAGCTTAACCTGGTTCCTAAGGGTTTACTATCTCTGTGACTTCATTTCTAGAAATTCTGTTTCATTCTTTTCTAGGGCTTTTTGTCTTTTCATTTCCATATTCTTTGTTGCTGTTTGAGTTGTTTTGACACTGGGTTTTCTAGCTACTCTTACTTTTTCTTGTTTTATCTTACCTTGCTGTGTTATCTCTAATCCCTTTTCCTTTTGTAGACAGTGTCTCACTGTGTAGACCAGGCTGCCCTCCAGCTCGTGGAGATCCACCTGCCTCTGCCTCCCAAGTGCTAGAATTAAAGGTGTATGCCACACCTGGCTTATGGCTTGTCTCTCATTCTTATACAGCTATAAGTTTTTGGCTTATAGTTTCTCTCAAGAGCTCATCTTAGGCAGGAATTGCTCCTCATGAGGGTGGCCATGCACCCCAAGAAAGTGTGTGCTTAGTGCAATTTGTGGTATAGGAGGGTTCTTCTGTATTTCTGTGCTTTCATTGGTTAAATAAACAGACTGCCTGGCCTGTAGGATAGGACAGCCCTTAGGTGGGCAGAGTAGACAGAACGGAAGGCTGGGGAGAAGGGAAGACAGCAGATGCCATGATGCTCCTACCCGAGATGGACGTATGTTAGAATTGTCTGGTAAGCCACCACCTCGTGGTGACACACAGACTTTTAGAAATGGGCTGAATCAGATGTAAGAGTTAGCCAAGCAAAGGCTAGAGATAATGGGCCAGGCAGTAATTTAAATGAATACAGTTTTCATGTGGTTATTTCGGGCATAAACTAGCTGGCGGCTGGGAGCCATGCGGCCACAGCCAGGAGGCAGGCGCTGGGAACACAACCCACACAGGGAGCCGGGCGGGACACAGGTGTATAGGTGTCTGATGCTTCAGGGTGTAAATAAACAGGGCTAGTTCATAATGTCCTGCCTTGGAGAGGCAGTGTGTGTGTGGTACAAGCCTCAAACTTCAATTTCCCAAGTCACCTTTCACACTAAAGGCCTTATGCTGATAGTGACTTTATAGCCCACCTCTCTGGGCAACATTTCTCTAAGCTCCTTTGTTCAAGTAAGGTCTCTTTCTTCAAGACTCTAGGCTGAATGCCTAGGCAGAACCCAGCAGTTCTGACTCTCACATCTGAAGCAGGACCTAACAGTCTTCCTTTTGTTTTGGTTTTTTGGTTCTGGGGTTTTTGTTTGTTTATTTGTTTTTGAGACAGAGTTTCTCTGTGTAACAGCCTTGGCTGTCCTAAATTTCCTTTGTAGACCAGGCTGTCCTTGAACTCACAGAGACCCACCTGCCTTTGACTCCCAAATACTAGGACTAAAGGGGTATGTCGCCTTGCCTAGCCACAGTCTGCTTTTTGAAACTCTATGGGGAACTGATGGGCCACAGGTTCTGAAAACACTCTTAATGGGACTTCAGTGATGGCTCAGTGCATAAGAGCACTTGCTGCACAAATGCAAGGACCTGAGTTCGGATCCCCAGCACTCATGTAAGAAGCAGGGCATAGTCCCACACCTTCCTGTAACCCCAGCAACCAAAGAATGAGGAGAGACTGGAGGATTGCTGTCTTTATGGTTTCCTGTGCTGCCAAGGCAAAACTCATCAGCCCCAGGTTCCAGCAGAGTCCTTGCCTCAAAGGGATAAGGCAGATAGTGATGGAGGAGACTACCCAATGCCCTTCTTTGATCTCTGAGTGCTAGCACAGACATACTCACATCACACATGTTTACATACACCATACACATACACTCACACACGCAAGCATATGAGAGGTTATGGTTGTGAACCATATGGTAGTGGTCATTACGGTGACACAAAGCACTTGCTGCAAATAGATTTACTTAGCCCACAGTTTTTGGAGTTTCAATCAGTGGTCAACTGGATCCATTATTTTGGCCTACAAAAAAGGCAGAACATCATGGGGGCGGGGCATGATTTGGAGGAGGCTGTTCTTTTCAGGGTAGCCAGGAAACAAAGAAAGGCTACAGATAAGACGTACCCCCAAGGTCATTCCTTCAAGGACCCACTCCCTTCATTGAGATGCTACCTCCTATTTCTCCCAATTGCCATCAGAGTATGATCCTGTAGATGGACTCGTCCATGGATGAGCTCCAAAAACCCCACGATCCAGTCACATCCCCAGAGCCTGTCAGCTGATAACCAGGCCCTAAGGAAACATTTTGGACGCAGATAATAGCAGAGCTATTCAAGAAGCTGCCATACTGCTGTTCTCCAAGTCACTCAATACAAACAATAAAGACACACAACCTCGCTTTTCCACCTCAGATGCGGTGAGGCTGTAGAGAAGAACAGGCGGCTCATCACAGCGGAGCAGCGGGAGTACCAGCAAGAGCTCAAGAAGAACTACAACAAGCTGAGGGACAGCCTTAGGCCCATGATCGAGCGGAAAATCCCAGAGCTCTACAAGCCCATATTCAGAATTGACAGTCAAAAGAGGTAAGCAGGGACCAGAGAGGCCTCTTCCTGGGCATCAGAGGTCACTGGGATGCCACAAATCCAGCTTGCTCACTTGCTCCTGGCAGAAAGCAGAGACACCCCCTGCCCAGCAGTGGACTAGGGGCCTTAGAGGCAGGCCTCTAGACAGCCTGCCTTCCCCTGACCTCTCCCAGCCCCTTGTTATTGGCCTTGTGCCAGGGTATCCCCAAGGCTACACAGTGTAGCTGATGTGTGTGTGTGTGTCTGTGTGTGTGTGTGTGTGTCTGTGTGTTTGTGCGTATGAGAATGTACAGTGTAAATGGGTCTCGGTTCCTCTTTTTATTTACTAAGTTTCCCCAGGACGAATATCTTTCTGGATCATAATTTCCTCCACCCCAATTAAAAGGCCAATTAATCCTTCTTCTGTGATCTTTCCCTCTCTCCTTCCTTCAGGGATTCCTTCCACAGATCTAGCTTCAGGAAATGTGAAACCCAGTTGTCACAGGGCAGCTGAGAAAAGCCACTTTTGCCTGTCATGACTGAGGCCCTACTACCCAGAAGGACTCACTGGTACGGAGACAGCAGCCACCCCAGACTGACTTCACAGTTCCTGCCCAACCAGTGCCCTGGAAGTTTCGGGGTCCGTGACCATGGAATGATACCCAAGTGTATTCCGGAACATCTTGGCCATGCCAGGGGCTTGGATGGGGTGGGAAAAGCAGGCGTAACCATATTTATTAAAGTGTTTTTCACAATGCTGTACAAGCAAAACCTAAGATGTTTCTGCTGAGTGGCCTGTCACTGTCCACCTATGAAGTGACTTCTGACCTATATTTAAATCTCTAAGATAAACTCAAATTGTGGACGGAAGAGTGAAAAACTGTCCTGTGGCCTATTCCAAGTGAATTCACTCATCCCCATGGTGGGAAGGAAAGAGAAACTCCAGAAAAGCGAACCGTTTTCCAGTATGCCTGTGAGAAGATGCCTTGGAAGCCTCTCCCTCGTACTGGCTAAGAATCTGGAATACCTGCATTGCTGGACTGAGTGTTGTCTCCTTATTTCTGTGTTTTCTGTTAAGCTGAGTGAGCCCACTTTTACCCAGGAGACAATTGTGGGAGACAGACAGTACAGGTTGCCCAGCCGCACATCACTGATGGCAAATTCTCCAAGGCGGGAACAATTCTCCCATAGCATTTTGCTGATTCCCTGTATGCTTGCTCTCACTTACTCCTTTTTCTTTTCTCTGGGACAACATGAATTTTTATAAAAGGGTAATAGCTCTGCCTTCATTCCAGAACATCGTGCTCTCTGTCTGCTACAAAATATATTAGCTTTGGACTCTTTTGACAATGTATTTTAGGAAAAAAGAGAAAGTTATTATTTGAGAATTAAATTATATATTTTTCCTACAACTCATGACCTTGACTAATACTAAAGATGGACTAAGAATGACAAGCAAAATGCTTCCCGGTGCAACTGCTGTTTGTTACCTTGACAACTCAGAGTGCTGCAGAGCTGCAGAGGCCATGGTAGCCTGTGTGGCCTTGGTCAAGCAGTGGCAGCCAGAGTGGCCTCTCTAATGCAGCATCTCACCCCTCTGGTCAGAACCGTGTTCTCAGTCCTCAGTCTCGAAATGTTTGCACAAACCACTGGGCATCCATCAAGTCATATCCTTAAGGAAGACATTAAAATTTAAATAAGGCTTGCTGCTCTTATTTAAACAGTAGCATAAACAAAGACCTTGCTTGGGCTTTGATCTGAATGTGTGTCTAAGCAGATGCAGTTAGGAGAGAGACATTGTAACGTTCTCAGGCACTAACCTGCTCTCTGACCGTGAGAATCCTGACATGCCACAAAAGCCCTTCGGTTTCGGGCAAGCCCTAGAGGAGAGCTGATGGGGACTCCTGTGATGTGCTCCATTCTCTCTCCTTCAGGGGGCAGCTGTCACTGCACCTCAGGTTGTAACTCAATACTTGTATATACCTGGCTTGGATTAAAACTAGCCACCATGTGGGCGCTGGGAACTGAACTCCAGTCCTGTGTAAAAGCAAAAAGTGCTCTTAGCTCCAGGGCAATCACTCCAACCCTGGAGCAAGATGTTTGTGAAATGAGCCTAACAGCTCAATGTTTGTCGCCTCTACTGTGTTTCCCTTGGGAACACAGTGGCAGCAAGGGGCATGTGAGTGAGTGTGTGTGTTGGGGGGGAGGGGTGATTTTCAAATGTTACAACCTTGAAAAGATGCAAAGGAAAAAATAGCTACCTCACCTCTGTCCCTCACCAGCTCTTTCTGCAAAGAGATGACGACACCGACAACTGTCCTGTTGTCCAACAAGCTTCCTGGGGTTAGTAGTGAGACACTGCAAAGTCTGCATGGGCACTGAAAGTCTTCCGACTACGGAGCACAAGTCCTGGGTTTCTATTTTTCCACTCCGTAGTCCTGCAAAACTTGCTTAGGGCTCTGAGCTTCGGAAATTTCTCACTGTGAAAGAGGAACCCCCCTTCCACCTGAGGAAATCCGATGAGAAACCAAGTGACTGAGAACCAGTTTTGGAAACTCAGAAGTACCACCCAAAATGTAAGGTAACTCTACTTTAAACCAACACCAGGAGAAAGTTTAGACGCCGCCCCCACACACCGCATCCGGTGCTGGCAACCTTGATCAAAAATGAGGCCAAAGGTGCGGGCAGGACAGAGGCCTGACTTACCAGAAAACAAATGCTTAGTCTGTCCCACTTGCCTTGCCAGTTTTTACAGCCTGACAAAGGGTATCAACAGAACTCAACGCGTGTATATGCAACTGACCTAGAACCCAATCAGACCCACTTCTGTGCCTCCTCCTTCCCAGCGTGCTTCCATGCTTTCCCGGGGAGGAAATACATTACCACATTGGCCCACCTGTGTCCAGCCTGACCGGAAGCGCCCCCCTGAGGGCATCAAAGTCCACAGACTTCCACTTGAAAAGACGCCACTGGCCGGCAAGGTTCCCAGTTAATAATAGGAATGAAAGTGAGCACTTGGCAGCCATGACGGATTTGCAATAATTAAAATAACATTGTTGGTCAGAAGCTGGGCTCTGTCTGCAGCCGGCCCCCACCCCACCCCCACCCGGGCCACTCCTAGGCACCTATTTTGCAGCTGGGGCCGTGAATGCCTCTAGAGCATATTAAGCAAAAGGTTTCTAAAGAGGATTGCCTGGAATTCAGCAACTGATAAGAATCTCAGGGCCTCTAATCCACCAAGACCCGTGGGCTCCCTGGCAATAGCAGGTTCAAAAGTTTATCGAATCAAGTGCCTCCAGGGGTCCTAGAGGTCACACACAGGGATTTGAGGGGGCAGAAAAGCACTGCAGCCTGTGGTTTAGAGAGGGATGGAGATTAAAAAGGGAGACACCCCCACTTCATCAAGAAAGCATTCAGGACCTCAGTTGTGAAGATTCGTGAAATGAAATCAATGTAGGAATCAAAGTAAAAAAGCCTTGGCAAGTGGGTATTGTAATGATTTCTATCCCTTTAAGAGAAAAGCAACGCCCACTCCCTCCCCCATCCGCTGAGGCAGGCTGATCTTCAGCTTCCGGCCTGAGAGCTCTCTCTTTTCCATCTTCTCTTCAGCTTCTGCCTCTCTCCCCACTTCTCCCCTTCCCCCACTTCTGTCTCTCTCTTCTCTATCTCCCCCCCCTCTCTTTCTTTCTCTCTGTCTCTCCTCTTCTTCTCCCCTTCCCCCTTTCCCCTCCATAACCCTAATAAATGTTCAACTTTACATGGCATGCCTATCCATGTCTCTGGCTCCTGCAGCACGGCACCAATGTTGTGGAAAAATTAAAAATGCTGCAGGATCCCCGGCAGCAGTAGGCAGCAGAAACGCTGTAGGTCCCCAAGCAGTGGTAGCAGGCCATATGGTGTCAGGCAGCGGGCCCTGAGAGCAGCCAGCCCCAGGCAGAGATGGCTGCCAGTCCCCGAGCAGTGGCTGGTCCCAGGCAGGGAGACACGTGGGGGGCAAGCAGGAGCCAGAGACATGGATAGGCACGCCTCTCGGAAAAGAGAGAGAGCTCTCAGGCCGGAAGCTGAAGATCAGCCTGCCTCAGCGGATGGGGGAGGGAGTGGGCATGGCTTTTCTCTTAAAGGGACAGAAATCATTACAGGTATAGTCCTAAAATGTTCTTCTTGAGGCCCCTCCAGGTGGGAATCCAGACCGAGATGTGTGCTTGGAATGAAAAGGTAAAAGGAAGTGTGGGGGAGGCACTAACAAGGACCCCAGAGGAGACCTTCCACCCCAGGCATGCTTGTTTGCACCCAGGATCCAGGTGACAGCCTGAGATCCAAACCCTTCGCACAGTAAAGGAAATAGGAGCCCACTATGCTCCCAAGAGAACCCTGTGCCCCTGCATGCAGCTGTCTATGGTGGAGGTTTGGGGTCTGTGCTGCCTGGACCGAACCATAGATGGTGCCCTATGCAACACTTGCTTCTGGAAACTTCCTTCCCAAAACATCCCACCATCCTATGACTGTATCTGTGTGTAGGATTGGCCTCTCCACTTTATCAAAGGCAGGAACTGTCTCTTTTTGTTAGGGAAGATGATTGAAAAGCAGAAAGCTCTTACCCAGATATATACTAGCCACCTAGGGTCATCAAGCAGGAGTCCTCACTAGTGCAATTCTTATCTTAGGACCAAAGTCACTGTTTTGTAAGGGGTTGGCCTTGCTCCTTGTGCCTGGCCACTGGGAAATAAGTGCACTTTGTGAAAGTTACTTGTTCCTACTGGCTGTTCTTCCAGAGGACCTGGGATTAATTCTCAGCACCCACATGGCAGCTCAGCCATCTTTATCTCCAGCTCCTGGGTACCCAACATCCTCATGCAGGCAAAACACCAGTGCTCATAAATATGTTGCTTGTTCCTTTGGTTCTCATGGGTGAGAGCTTTCCCCAGGGTATGATAGTCTACCAGCACCTCCATGCACAAGATTGAGCCTCATCTCTCTGTTCCTCGAAGAGTTGGCACAGCTGTGTGAAGGAAGGGAAGGCACAGCACCAGCCAATGCCAGCTGTAGACAGTGAAGAGACAAAGAAGAAAAGGAGAGGTAGCACTGTCCACAGAGGGACAGAGATGGGGCTTCCCAATACAGGCTGAGGCTGTAAAAGAAGGGATGGTCAAGAACTTGGGGTAGAGAAAGGGAGGCAAGACAGTCTCCCTTTGGAGGGAGGTTGGAGGTCAGATGGGGTATCCACGTAGGAATCCCTCCTCCTGATGACCTCCCATCTTCCTTCCTGGAATGGAACCAAAGCAAGTAAGCGGAACCAATCAGTTTCTGGTCCTTCTGCACTCAGCTATCCTAGGGTTAATTGACCTTTCAGTGGAGGAATGCATTCTGGATCTCTGGAACACAGATGTGGTCAGCATGTGGGGATACAGGTAATAACTGGGACGAAGTCCCCAGGCACAAGAAACTGCAAAAATCAATGTCTCATTCTTGGTAATCTCCAATCCCCACTTTAAGTAGAGTTAACCAGGCACACCCTTACGTGACTGGAGAGAGGCAAGCCTTCTCTCCCGGGGTCACCGTTACATCCCTACAGGTGCGAGCACTGTGCTGCATGGAATATTTGCTGGCACTTAAATGACTGGTAAATAAAGAGAAGCTTTTCCACCCAGGCCGTATTGACCCAGTTTACTCACAACTGGGTGCGGAGAACTGCCCTATCCATGATCTTAGAAGATTTTTTTTTCTGGTAGACCAGTTCTCCCACCCAAAGCCATGTCGGAAGCCAGTGTGACCTCAGACAGGCAAGTCATGGTCTTGAGACCTAAGCGTCTAGTTCTTTCCACTTTCCTAAGAGGCTGTTACACCTCATTTCTCTCTGTCATAAACCCCTCTGTTTATGAGGTAGCGTGGAGAGGGGTCATACTTCCTGGTGCAGCTCTCTCAAGATCTGCTGCTTGTGGGATTCTGAAGGTAAGAAACCAAAGTGAGGTGCTAGCTACAAACACTTGCCTGTTCCTCAGGGTAGTCTCGGGAATTACTTTGGCCCATAAAGAACAGTCAGGTGATGCTGAAAGTCAGGTGAAACAAGCCAAGTGTTTACAACATATGCTGGCTCCTACTTTGATGAAGGAGATTTGACTATGAAGACTGGTTAAGTAATTTGAGGGTTCAGAAGAAAATAGAAACGTAGGATGCCTTGTTTGAAAATTACTAAGATAATGGAACTAGATACAAAGATCCACAACCAAGCAACAGGCTGAGCTCTGGATATCCAATCGAAGAGAGGGAGGAGGGATTATATGAACACGGGAGGTGAAGATCATGATGGAGAAATCTCAGAGACAGCTGAACCAAGCTTGTGGAAACTCCTAAACTCTAGACGGATAGCTGTGGAGCCTCAATGGGACCGAACTAGGCTCTCTGTATATGGGAGACAGTGGTGAAGCTTGGACTATCTGAGGGGCCTTTGGCAGTAGGACCAGGATCTATCCCTGGTGCATGAGCTAGCTTGCTGAAGCCCATTCCCTATGGTGGGATGCCATGCTCAGCCTTAATGCAGGAGGGGAGGCACTTGGTCTTGCCCCAACTTAATGTGCCAGACTTTGTTGACTCCCCATGGGAGCCCTTACCAGTTGGGAGGAGTGGGTAGGGGCTGGGAGGTGGGTTGAGGGGGAGGTGAGGAGGAGTGGGAGGAGGTGTGGGAGGCAGAACTGTGGTTAGAATTTTAAAATTAAATTTAAAATAAATAAAAAGAAAATTACTAAGAATTTGAAAGTATTGATGTCTTAGTTAGGATTCCTATTGCTGTAAAACATCATTTACCAACAGCAACTTGGGGAGGAAAGGGCTTATTTTATCTTACAACCTGCAGTTCACAGGACCTTCCTGAGGGAAGTCAGGCCAGGAACTCAAGGCAGAAACCTGGACCTGCAGCAGAAACGGTGGAGGAGCACTGCTCACTGGCTTGCTCAGCCTCTGTTCCTTTACCGTCCAGGGCCACCTGCCCAGAGGTGACACTTCCCTGAGAGCGCAGACTCTCCTCTGTCAATCATCAATCAAGAAGATGTCTCCACAGATGTGCCGACAGGCAGTTTGACAGAAGACTCTTCTCAACTGAGGACCCTCTTCCCAGATAACTAGCTCCTGCTAGCTTGACAAAAGTAATGAGGACAAATGACAACTGCACCTTAAACCAAATAAGGTCCTTCTGATCAAGGAGCCCTGTATGACTGCGCATTAAATACCTGCATGGATGGCCTTGCTAGCCAAACATCAGAGAGAAAAAAAAAAAAGAGAGAAATTCTAGGAACCCAGGCCCTAGCTATTCCAACCAGCCTTGTCAGATGTCTGACATGTTGGAGACGCCATCTTGAATTCCCAGCCCAGCACAACCTGACTGGTGAGAAAGATGAAAGCATGGGAGGGGGGCAGAGAGTAGCTGTGGAACCACAGGGACCCATAGAAGAAACAGATAAGCCTAGTTCAGGTTGCAGAGCTGTAAGCAAATAATTATTCAAGAAAAGCTTACTAAGCCTCTTGATGGCCAATGGGCATGGTCCTTAGGGCCGCTAAGGTTTAAGACAGCTTTACACAGCAATAAATAACCAAAACAGACAGACTTTGCAATGAATGATCACCTACTCTACCCCAGGCTTTTTGTTTGTTTGTTTGTTTGTTTTTTGTTTTGTTTTTCAAGACAGGGTTTCTCTGTGGCTTTGGAGCCTGCGCTGGAACTAGCTCTTGTAGACCAGGCTGGTCTCGAACTCACAGAGATCCGCCTGTCTCTGCCTCCCGAGTGCTGGGATTAAAGGCGTGCGCCACCACGGCCCGGCTCTACCCCAGGCTTTATGCTGGTGCTTTGTGTGTGTCACCCACACCCTCTCCCCCCTACACACACGCCTCCTCCAGAGCCTTGCAGCACTCGGGATTATGATGCTTCTGTCCAGAGGAGACTGCTGCAATGCAGATTTTAGCCTGAGTTTAATTAATTCTAGGACTTGCAGACTATCCCTACGTGGAAACAGGCAAGAGTCAGGGAAGGCACGTGCCCTTGGAGATTATGGCATCTTTCCCAGGGCTCTCTTGTAGGCCCATATTTCATACAAGATATTTACAGCCAGGTTCTCTGGCCATGCTTAATCTCCAGCGGCAGCTGCAATCCTGCCAGACAAACTGGAACTATCTAACAAAGGCTCAGGATGTATTGCTCCTTCTCTTTTGTTGATACGTAGATCGCCTGGGGAGAAGTGTGGATTCAAAGCTGGTGACTAAGTTGCAGGTGTTTAGGTATTCCCGAGTCCCCGGGAAAGAGAATATTATTGAGTTTCCACCTTGGTTTACCTGGGGGATAAAAGGTGTTAGATCAATAAATGCAAAAAGATCTTCAAAATGAATCAAGCCTGAGATCCCCTTCCGATATTGCTGTGTGACTATGCCTCATTATTTCTAGCGCCTCCATACAGGTCAAGTTAGGGAAAAGTAGTTGTATATATGTTGGGGTCACGGACCCCGACACTCTCCCAACTGTGCTGAAATATCAGGGGAGTGACCACCAGCTGAAGAGTCCCAGTGTGCATCATCACATCCCAGTTCTGGGACTGCCAACCATAACAGGTAGTTAGATACCTACAGGGTTCCAATAATGGGGCTAGCTAGGTTTTGATGGTTACCATGCTAAGAAAATGCAATGTGGTATAGTCACCTGCATCTTATCTATGTGTTTTCCCCACATAAACCTCAAAAACCTGTGATCATCTGCAGGAGTGTGCAAGGATGGTCCTGTACTCCTGCAAGAGTTAACTTCACCATTAGACTGAGATGGAGCTCATTAGCTGGCTGCAGAGGCTCTCCCTATGTGTCAACACCCACACCACACAAGACGACTCTCTCTTCATATTATGTCTTATTAATATTCCTCACCAAGACTTCCCGAGTGGGATCAGACAGTGAGTATGTGAGCAGGTGCCTGCCCGTCTGATGACTGTCCGTTATAAGGGGTGGTGACGGGCCGGGCGGTGGTGGCGCACGCCTTTAATCCCAGCACTCGGGAGGCAGAGGCAGGTGGATCTCTGTGAGTTCGAGACCAGCCTGGTCTACAAGAGCTAGTTCCAGCTCAGGCTCCAAAGCCACAGAGAAACCCTGTCTCGAAAAACAAAAAAAAAAAGAAAGAAAGAAAAAAGGGGGGTGGTGGTGACCACATCATTCTAGGTCAGCTTACACATCAGACGAAATGCAAATTGCCTTGAATACATGAGTGTCATCCCCTTGATTAGAAGCAGGGCAGGCCGGCAGTGTTCGTGAACACTCACTCTGAAGTCAGAATAGAGGTTCAAGCCCCAGTCCTGCCTCTTACCAAGTGTGATTGTTATAGTTTGAATGAGAAATGAGGTTCCAACTCATCTGTTGGCACCCTTGGTTCCCTGTGGACCCTCTGGGAGTGGGGACTAATGGACAAACACTATTAGGGGTGTGCTTTTGAGGGTGAGAGCCCACCTCTGGCTCTGTTTCCAGATCTACTGAGATAGGACAAGCCCTGCCTAAGCCCCTGCTGCTGTGAACAGAGAGCCCCATCCCTATGCCTTTGTTTTCATACTGGACAGGAAACCTCTTCTCCCTGGAGTCGCTTCTATCAGATATTTCAACACACAAAAAGTAACTAACACAGCAATGCGGGGCCTGTTAATTCATTTTATGAGACTAAGTTTTTCACACATCTGTAAAGCGAGATGCCTGAGGACTGACGGGAATGTTACAGATAACATATTCATCAGGGGCCAGCCTTGTGAACATCAGCTACTATTCATAGCATGAACAAAGTAAGATGAGTGGGGTTTTGTTGTTGTTGTTGTTTTGTTTTGTTTTCTGTTTTCTCTGATCTCCAGCCCTTCCCTGCACCGTTTCTCTAAAGCCTGTGTGTGTATCTGTCCCTCCACACTCTGCCACTTGGTTGAACGCTTTCTCCACCCAGTGTTGGGAATCTCCACTCTGGTCTCACTCCCCCATTCCATACTCTACCCAGCCCATCAGAGAGGGTCAGCTCCTCCCCTGGAGTTGCTCAAGACCACGCCTAGGGGGTATTTAAGACCTGGTAGCTAGACCTGTCATGTGATCTCTCTCCTGCCTTCCTGAGAGTCATTCAGGAGTTACTTCACTCTGCTTTGCTCTGTTTATTAAATCTGGTCTTATTAATTCGGTTTGATTGGCTTATTGCATCGGCAGAGGAACCCCCAGTAACTGGGGAGTTTTATCGCCCAGTACCCTTTTTTCCCTCCTATCCCAACATTCTTTCCTTCCTCTCCTGAACTGAAGTTGAGCAAGCATACTGGTGAGGTGTTTTTTGTTGTTGTTGTTGTTTTGTTTTGTTTTTGTCAACCTGACACAAGACTAGAGTCACGTGGGAAGAGGAAATCTCAACTGAGAAAATGCCTCCATCAGACTGGGTGGGGCATGTTCTTGATTAATAATTGATATGGACTGGATGTGATTAAGCCCTCTGTGGGCAGTGCAACCCTGGCCAGAAGGTTCTGGGAGGTTTAAGAAAGCCAGCTGAGCAACTCACGGAGAACAAGTCAATTAGCAGTGTTCTTCCATGGGCTCTTCTTGCGGTTCTCCTCCACTTGAGTTCCTGCCCTGACTTCCCTCAGAGATGGACAGCGATCAGGGCGCGGAAGCCAAACAAGCCCGTTCCTCCACAAGCTGCTTTTAGTCATGGTTTTTAGCACAGCAAGAAAAAGTAAAATAGGACAGCAGGGGACAAAGAATGGGAACCCAGACACAGTGGCGGCAGATTGACAGGCAAGACGAGCCCATCTCTGAGAACATTTTCTTTTTATTTTCACTGCTCCTTACACTGAGAAATCTCAGGGACCTGATGGTCTATATCTCTCTTTTATTTTAAAATGCTTTTGTGTGTATGTGTGTTTCACCTATGTGTATGCCTGTATACCGTGTGTGTGCCTGGTACCTGAGTAGGCCAGAAGAGGGCATTAGATCCCCTGAAACTGGAGTTACAGACAGTTGGGGTGCTGTGGTGCTGGGAACCAAGCTCGGGTCTCTCTACAAGAGCAAGTGCTCTGAGCCATCTCTCTAGCACCTAAATCTCTCCTATCTCTCTCTATCTCTATTTCTCTCTATCTCTCTCTTTCTGTGTGTACATGTGCACACACACACACACACAATTTTATTTATTTTGTGTGGAATATGAACAGAGACGAAGGACAGCTTCCAGTTTGGTTCTCTCCTTCTACCATGTGGGTATCAAACTCAGGTGGTCAGACTTATGACAAGCACCCTAACCTGCTGTGCCAACCAGCCCAGATCCATGTTGTTTAAAGGTAAGCAAGTAAGCTACAAAGGGGATTCTAAATGGCCGCTATGTAGTATTGGTGAAACCTGAACAATACCCCAGGCTTCTTGTATTCCTACCTAGCTCCCTGTTTCCAGCCAGGATTCCCTTCCCAGACTCCTCCCCCTGGTTCCTGCTCAGCAGCTGAACATCAGAGTGACCAAAGGTGTTTGCCGAAACAGTCCTCACTCTATGCATATCAAGATACGCACTCCATGACCTGTAAACTGCACCGTGAGGGCAGCTTGCCTTTTGTGAAGTCTCACTGTTTTCTAAGCGGAGGACTGCACATCATCTTCTTTAATGGCTTCTTCACAGCCTGGTGTCAGGTTTATACCGGCAGTGTCTGCTGTTGCTGCTGTTGCCACTGTTCTGCGGAGAGCCCCTTCCTGCACATGCTAGGTACTCTACCCATTGACCTAGACTGCTGACCCAAATCTGTATCATGTAGAAAAGTGTCTGGTCTCTAGAACACAATGAGAAAAAGGAAAACAAACACAAGTGAGCTCTCCAAAGGCTTTTTTCCTCCCTCTAAGTCAGTTTTGGTGTTGCTGTTGAAATGCTACCTTTTCTAAATCTAGCTTCTTAAATTTTTTTTTTTCAAGATAGGGTTTCTCTGTAGCTTTACAGCCTATCCTGGAACTTGCTCTGTAGACTAGGCTGGCCTTGAACTCACAAAGATCTGCCTGTCTCTGCCTCCTGAGTGCTGGGATTAAAGGTATGCACTACCACCGCCCAGCTCTTAAATATTTCTTAAGAGTTATTTCATGTGTGTGTGTGTTTGTACGTGTGTGCATACATGTGCACATATATGTGTGCATGTGTATGCGGGATCCCTGCAGAAGCCAGAAGAGAACTTTGGATCTTCTAGAGTGGAGTTACAACCAGTTATGAGCCACTAATGTAGATGCTGGAAACCAAACGTGGGTCCTCTGCAAGAAGAGAAAGCACTCTCAACCGCTGAGCCATCACTCTATTGCCTTCCCCGCATCTTAAAATTGTCCCCAGGTAGTGGTGGTGGTGGTGGCAGCGGCAGCACACACCTTTAATCTTGGCATTTAGGAAGCAGAGACAGGTGAATCTCTGATTTCAAGACCAGCCTGGTCTACAGAACAAGTTCTAGGGCAGCCAGGGCTACAGAGAGAAACCCTGTCTCAAAAAACAAATTGGTTGAGCGGTGGTGGCACAGGCCTCTAATCCCAGCACTCGAAAGGCAGAGACAGGCAGATCTCTGTGAGTTTAAGGCCCGCCTGGTCTACAAAGTGAGTTCCAAGACAGTCTCCAAAGCTACACAAAGAAACGCTGTCTCAACCAAACATTAAACAAATAAATAAAAGAAAGAAAGAAAAGAGAGAAAGAGAGAAAGAGAAAAATAAATGAACAAAAATTATAATGTCTTATATTAATTTGTAGTAGGAAGGTTGCTAGTTTGTTCCCAATCACTTAGCCCCAAAATAATCACACAGAAACTGTATTAGTTAAATCACTGCTTGGCCCATTAGCTCTAGCTTCTTATTGGCTAACTCTTATGTATTAATTTAACCCATTTCTATTAACCTGTGTATTGCCACGTGGCTGTGGCTTACCAGCTAAAGTTCCGGTGTCAGTCTTCAGAGGGGCTACATGGTGTCTCTCTAACTCTGCCTCCTTTCTTCCAGCACTTACTTTAGTTTTCCCCACCTAGTTCTTTCTGCCCTGCTCTGCTATAGGCTCAAAGCAGTCCTTTATTAACCAATGGTATTCACAGCCTACAGAAACTGCACATCACCAATTTATTGTTTACATGCGTGTGTGCATGTGTATGTGTGTGTGTGCTCTCATACATCATGGCACATGTGACCAGACAACTTGCCTGCTAAAAGTCCCCTAAATCCAGCTGCTGATCTATGCAATGAAGGTATTACTGTGGTGTCTGGAGGACACACATTGGAGTTTCCGAATTCTCGGGTTCTTCCACTAGCAAAATAAAATCAGAGCTGAGTTAAAGCAAGGAATTGGGAACAAGTTTTCTTTGGATCATAAGTATACAGTTCCAGGACTTGGGAGACAAAAGTGAAGAGATTGCCAGCCAGCTAGGAGTACATAGTAAGACCCTGTCTCAGAAAAGCAACTACAAACGCCCTTCAAGGGAAGGTGTAGGGGTCTCAAGAAAGTCCCACCCTAGAGGGTTTGGAGAGCTCACTTTATGAGACACCTTAATGATGGGGCAGATCATTCAGACATTAAAGGCAGGTTTTTGTCAGTTTGCCCAAATTGGAGTCCCTTGCAAGGAGGAAACCTTAAGTGACTGCCTCCCTCAGATTGGCCTGAGGGCAAAATTGTGGGGCACTTTCTTGATTAATGGTTAATGTGGGAGGGGCCAGCCCCCTGGAGGGTGGTGCCAACTCTGACAAGGTGGTCCTGGGAGATCAAAGACAGGTGAGTATAAGCCTGAGTGATCCGGTAAGCAGTGTTCATGTGTGGCTCTGCTTCAGTTCCTGCCTCCAGGTATAATCAGATGTTTCTCTCCATCCTGCCTGCACCCAAACACCCAGACAATAGTTTACTTGAAGACCTAATGTTACTTAAATGTTCAACTTATAGCTCAGGCTTGTTACTAGCTAACTCTTACACTTAACCCATATTTCTATCTACACTTTGCCACATGGCTTGGTACCTTTTCTCAGCAAAGCATTCTCATCTTGCTTCTCTGCATTCGCCCACAACTCTTGACTCCACCCTTCCTCTTCCCAGAATTTTCATTAGTTTGGTCATCCCTCCTATACTTGCTGCCTGACTACTAGACAATCAGCATTTTATTGCACCAATTCAAGTGACAAATCTTTACAGTGTACAAGAGGGTTATCCCACAGCACCCAGATTTCTTGAGCTCCTGTCCTACCTTCCTTCTGTAATGGGCAGTTATCTGGAAGTGTAAGCCAAATAAACTTGTCCCTCCCCAAGCTGGTGTTAGTCAGTGTTCTATTACAGCAACAGAGAAGCAAACTAGGACTCTAGGAAATACCAGATTGGGGAAAATAATGGGGCTTACTCTTTTTTCTGTTGTTACAGGGGGTTGTCGGTTGTGTCCTGGCATCACAAGCATGATGGGAATGGCCAACTTGCAAAGCTCGTGGCACAACATCACAATGAGGCAAAGGACAGTTGTCAAGGGTCTGGGTCAGTCAGGTTGGTCCCAACTGGTTTTTTGCTATTTGAGCAATCACATTGAGTTTTCTAATCATAGTTCTTCAGTTGCTACAGCCTCTACTCACAATAGAGTTTGCCTCAGTTTACCCTCTGTGTATGTAACCTACCTCAGGATAAAAAAAAAAGATGTTATGACATAGATTCAAGCATGGGAGTTAGTGGGAGGTGCTCAGAGAAAATACATGCACAAACAGGTATGGTTATATGTAGTGGCATTTCAATTGTATTTTAATAAATAAAAACTCCCTGAAGAGCTGAGAGCAAAACAGTCCCATTGGTCAGCCTTTCAGACCAGAAATACACTTTTAGTCCCAATAGCCACAATGGCAGGCTATATATATAATATATATAAATATATATACATATATATACACATATATATTTGTTTGTTTGAGACAAGGTTTCTCTGTAGCTTTGGAGCCTGTCCTGGAACTAGCTCTTGTAGACCAGGCTGGCCTTTAACTCACAAAGATCTGCCTGCCTCTGCCTCCTGAGTGCTGGGATTAAAGGCGTGCACCACCACTGCCTGGCTGACACATACCTTTAATCCCAGTAGCCACACTAGTTGCCAAAGAAATCAGGTGGTACATGCCTTTAATCCCAGTGGTCTATGCTGTAACAAGAGGGGCCTGCTTGTTGGGGTTTCTGTCCCACCCAGTACCCCACAGCCGGCAAGCCCCAAAGAAAACCACACAGAGACTCTACATTAGGTTATACACTGATTGGCCCATTAGCTCAGTCTTCCTACCAGCTCCCATAACTTATATTAACCCATCTATGTTAGCCACATGGCTCGGTACCTTTTCTCAGCTGGGCAGCTTACATTGTTGCCTCCTTGGTGGTCTGTGCAGGAATGCCAGGGAAGCTTCCTGCTTCCCAGACTTTCTCCTCGCCCTGCCTCTACTTCCTGTCTGGTTGACCCACCTATACTTCCTACCTGGCCAATCAGCATTTATTTAAAACATGATTGACTGAACAGACAAGTCTCCTGCACCACCATGCCTTTAATCCCAGCCCTGGAGAGGAATATAAGACGGGAGAAGACAGCTCTCAGGGATAGTCTCATCCT
Organism: Dicrostonyx torquatus; assembly: GCA_028555095.1. Lineage (NCBI taxonomy): Eukaryota > Metazoa > Chordata > Mammalia > Rodentia > Cricetidae > Dicrostonyx > Dicrostonyx torquatus. The sequence continues at coordinate 9,164,493 of JAQHUG010000021.1, read as the reverse complement.
GAGATTCCTGGAAGAAGGATGGCCATTTCAGACTGAGGTCGAGTTAAGAACCAATGGCTAGCTGTTTAGGTTTTTGGGTCTTTAGGTTGAACTCTGATTTCTGACCTGGAGTTTTTATTACTCATGCTTCATTTAATCATGCTTCAGTCATAGGCTTCTCAGAAGAAGGTTTCATAAAGTGTCTTTAAGTAGCGGAGCATAGGATGTGGGTGGCTTCTGAAGCTGCATCTCAAAGGAATTTAGTGAGCTCACAGGGCATCTCTGTGCTGCTCTGGGCAGTATGACAGCTGATAAGGTGAGACCCTAGGTCTCAGAAGCCACAGAGGAAGCTAAGATGTTTTAAGTATGCACAAATGTTTATAGTCTTATTCCAAGAAAACATCTGGGGAAGAAGCAAGCCGTACCTGACGGCAGCGTGAATTAGGCTGTAAGCCAGATTTGTGGCTATTTTAGTGTCCTTATTTGAACCGGCTCCCTCTGAAGGGAAGTGTGCCTTTTGGTGAGCAACCTTCAGAACAAATCTTACTGATTTTTCTGGAAATCATGGCTCTAAGCAAGGAAGCAACTTCAAGCAGACTCTTAGGTAGTGGGCCCCTTTCCCATGCCCTTGGGTGGTGGACCTCTTTCTCATGCCCTTGGGTAGTGGTCCCTTTTCCTATGTCCTTACTGATTCTTTCCTCCCCTTTACTGCAGTGCCTCTGGCCTGTTGCCTGGCCGTCAAAGCCCTCAAGTAAATAAATGAGCCACGTTTACTTTGCACAACTGAACATAGTTTAATAAAAATTCAATTCCATTATGTGAAGCAGGGGTAAAAATTCCCCACTGGTGTACCATGCCGAATGCTCATTCCATTGTTGTTGTTTGAGACAGAGTTTGCCTGTGAAACAGTCCTGGCTGTCCTGGAACTCACTCTGTAGACCAAGCTGTCCTCGAACTCACAGAGATCTTATCTGCCTCTGCCTCCCAAGTGATGGGATTAAAGGCATGCACTACCACCACTCAGCTCACTCACTCTATGTTTAAGGTATTTCTTGGCCACTTGTTCATTATTTTAAGTAGCTGGGTATGGTAACTCACACCTCTAGCCTCAGCGCTGTGGGAGGATAGTGCATGTGGATCACTATGAGTGTCAGGCCATCCTGGACTACACAGAGAGTTCAAGGCCAATCTGGGCTCATCAAAACTTTCTAAAAATGTAAGACTAGAAAAGGGTTCAATCAGGGCTGGAGAGATGTTGAGTGGCTAAGAGTTCCAGTTGCTCTTTCAGAGGACCCAGATTCTGTTCCCTGCACCCCCATAGCAGCTCACAAGCTGTCTGTAACTCCAGTTTCAGAACGCCTGACGCCCTCCTCTGTCCTTCATAGGCACCAGGCACACATGTGTACACACACATACATGTAGGCAAAACACCATACATAAAAAAATTAAAGTAAGAAATATTTCAAAAAAGAGAGAGAGGGAAGAAAAAAGGAGCCAGGTATCTAGCTCAATGGTAAATCACTTGCTTCAAATTTGTGAGGCCATAGATTCAGTTCTTAGTACTACAAGTTCAATTAGCTAATTAATTACTATAACACATATCATTCACATAGTTTTCTGTCCTGCTAGCTATGAAATTCTTCAGAATCACTCCCCTGTGCTGCTGTGGGGTCCTAATTGTCAGTGCTAATATACTGAGGAGCTGTCAGTCAAAATTCTTGTACTTGCATATAACACAGTCTACTGTTAGAATCTTAAGAGGAAAGGGAATTTATAGAAATTTCTGGGATTTCCTGTTGATCTATAAGAGCTAGAATGGATACCAGGGACTCTACATCACTACAGCTCTTCATTTCTCAATCTTTAGGTTTTTCCAAATGATGGGGGCCATGCCTCCTACAAATCTGGGTGTCAGTCATGTGATCTCACCAAAGAGGCAGGGCAGTCTTCAGTAGGGAAAAAAAAATCTAAGAGAAAACTTTGGCTGAGATTGGATCACCGATTAAAAGCTGAGGACAATAGCCCTCCCTGGGTCAGTTCACCACCTCTTTAGGGGAAAGAATGTGATGGGACAATTTGCTCATAGAAGGGCAAGACCCACAGCATGGAATTGATGTAACCAGCCACTGCCCAATATTAATGTCTCTTCTATTTTCCTTTTCTTTAAAATGAAGTGTGTGTGTGTGTGTGTGTGGTGTGGTGTGGTGTGTACATGTGCCTACTAGTGCCTGCAGACATCAGAAGAAGGTACTAGACATCCTGGAGCGTGTGGTGTGGTGTGTACATGTGCCTACTAGTGCCTGCAGACATCAGAAGAAGGTACTAGACATCCTGGAGCTGTCATTACATTCAGTTGTCAGTTGCCTGGTATGGGTGCTGGGATGAGAACCAGTCGTCTGGGAGAGCAGCAAGTGCTCGTAATTGTTAAACCATCTCTCTAGCCCGTTTCGCTCTTTTAAATCGTACCCCTTAAAATTATTCTGTGTGCACAGAGAAACCCAAAATTCCTTCATGTAGACTTCTTTTAGTTTCCTCACAGAAAATTCATGTTTATTGTTTAAGTCAGTACCAAATATTTCACTGTGATGGGTAACTTCCCAAATGGAGAAGCGGCTAAGGGAGTTAGGTGGGTGCTGATGGTGACTCTGCCACTATGGCACTGATTGGCAACCCTGAACCTCAAACAGTGAGTCAGTGCAAACTGTGAAACACGATGCCTTCCAAAAGCCAGCATGTATAAGAAAACAGGTCAATTTCCTTTCTCTCTCTCTCTCTCTCTCTCTCTCTCTCTCTCTCTCTCTCTCTCTCTCTCTTTCAGAAAAGTTGGATTTGGGGTGACTATGAATGAAAGGGAAGGAGGGGAATAGCAAATGTCTTCCATTTCCCAGGTAGCACAGCTTCTTCCCAGGCTGACAGCCCAGTGTCTTGGGACCTTGGCCTTCCTGGAAGGATGTTCATGGCAGAATTCAGGGGCCAGTGCTGTTTACTCCTGTTTCCACTTGCAGGAGAATAGCTGGGCCGCCAGTAAGTCCAACTGATGCTCACGGTGATTTATTGCACACCCATTTCTCCAGATGGCCCTTCATATGGAGATTCTTCTTCCTCCATATGGGATTCTTTTTCTCCTAATCAGGTTAAAACAGGTTTAGAACACAGTCCATCAAAACTAGAAGCCGACACTTGACAGAGGTATCGCAAGCCAGAAAGAAGCCCAGAGCCCACGTTCCACCTGGTAAATAATTGCTGGGTTCGCATTCCTGTGCATTCAGGCATGGACTCACTCTGTGCAGCATGAAGCTGTGAGAAGGTCTAGGCCTTGGGGGCCAAGTGAGATAAAGATCATAGGTCTGTCACAGATTCCAGCTGCAGCCCTCTGAGGTGCTGGGGTGCCCGGGACTCTCCAGTCAGCCAGAGTCTGCTGCACTGGAACATGTCAGATTCACCCAAGGTGTCCAGGGGAGCTCACTTTTGAGTGCCAGTGAGCGAATGGGCAGTGTGGTTCCAACCTTACAGCAGAGAGTGGGATGCCAAGGTCATGTCCAGAGAACCATTGTCCGAATGCTGCCAGGGTTGCCCAGCTTCCCAGCCAGTCTGCTGTGAAAGGTATCTAAAAGGCGAGTCAGCAACCATGTGCTGGAATGCTTGGGAATGGCAGTGCACTGAGGGTTTCAAGTGGTTAATATGTAGCAGGTTCAGCCCAGTGGGCACTTCCCAGTTGTGGCTTTCAACCAGGGGGAGCTGCTTCAGTCAGAGCTTCCCACTCCTAAGCTCACTCCTCCACAACACTGAAAACACAGAAATGTTGTAGGGCAGTGGTTCTCAACCCAGTTCCTCAGGTTGTGGTGACCCCCAACCATAAAACTGTTTTCGTTGCTACTTCCTAACTGTAATTCTGTTGTTCTTACAAATTGTAATGTAGCTATCTATGTTTTCTGATGGCCCTAGGTGAGCCCCGTGAAAAGGTAGTTCTAGCCCATCAAAGGGGTCACAACCTACAGGTTGAACCGCTGCTGCAGGGGAAGACCCAAGAATTTGGGGAGTAGGGTTCATATTAGGGCTCAAAATACCCTGGGGGTTTAGGGAGTAAAGGCAAATGAGTGTAGACTTGGAGAGAGGGAAAAAGTGCGAGAGAGAGAGAGAGAGAGAGAGAGAAGAAAGATACAAGAAAAAGATAGATAATTTGTTTCTGATCTTATTCTGGGTTATGCTGGTTAGCTAAGAAGGTCACAGGGAGTCTGTGACCACACTTCAGACTAGCTCTTGTAGACCAGGACTGGCCTCGAAACTCACAGAGATCCACCTGCCTCTGCCTCCCAAGTGCTGGGATTTAAGGCATGCACCAGCACTGCCCGGCAAGACTTTCTTTTTAAAGTACTTTTTTTTAAATTAAAACATGCTTCCCACCCACCCACACCCACCCCACCCCAGAAAATGAGCAGGACAGTGGTGGCACACAACTTTAGTCCCAGTACTCCAGAGGCAGAGACAGGTGGATCTTCGTGAGTTCAAAAGCCATTCTGGTCTACAAGTGAATTCCAGGATAGCCAGGACTACACACTCAGAAATGCTGTCTCAAAAAGAAACAAACAAAAAAAAAACCAAAACAAAACAAAACAGAAAACCCCACATGATTACATCATTTTCTCCTTTGTCTTTTTTTCCCTCCAACCCTTTCCATGTACCCCACCTTGTTCACACACATGCATGCACACATTCCTAAATACATAAATGCCACCTGTTCGTCTGTATAATGTGACCTGTTTGGTTATGATTCAGGGCTGGCCATTTGGTAGTGGAAAGTCAATCTGAGGGCTCTTTCCTGGGCAGACTCCTTCTCCCGCACTTTGCATTCCTTAGCTGCCTGTAGTTCTTTGTCTTGGTTTGCGGGCCCACAGTATTTCCCCTTTCCATGTTAGCACACTTTAGGACTTTCTCAGTATTTCCAAGACTAAGAGCCCACACAAGGCCTTCTGTTTTGCTTGGAGACCTGCACACAGAGGGCAGAACAGCAGAGCTTAGGCATCAGTGTGACAGAAGTGTGTCCGGCATTTGGCTTACAGCAGATCCGTGCACGTTCAGAGAGGCCCAAGCAGCCTGGACCAGTCAAAAGTCAACTTTGGTGCTTGGGCCTTAAGAAGTACATCTACTTCTCTAAGTTTAAACTGGGAACCACCCTCTTTCCATTCCCAGTTACTATGCTTTAGAGAGTTTAAGGGAAACTGATGTCATCCCTGCCTTCCAGGAGAAGGTAGCTGAGAGAGAGAGGGTGTAGTCATCAGACTTGGTCAATCATTAGATCACATTCTCCTGGCCAATGATAGGTGCAGAAATAGGCATGTGACCCCGTAAGAGTCAGAGATACATGCAGAAACTCTTTTAGAGGGTACAATTTATACATTGTAAAATGAAGTATTTGACATATAAGAGTTGCTTCCCATAAGCCCTTCGTCCCGGGAAGTCTATTGTAGGTTGACAGCATCCTTGATTAGAAATGCTTTGGATGCACCTAGCCTATGGAATGATGCAGCTTAGCCACACATTACTGCAGGGTCTGTCATTCCCACATATCTGGTGACTGACTATAGTGGTAGCTCTCTGTCAACACCCAGCGCCATGAGAGGATTTTGCCCCAAGCTCTAGCCCAGAAAAAATCAAAATGCAAAGTATGAAGCATGGTTCCTGCAGAATGCAGGACACTCTTGGAGTTCAAAAAAGTGTAAGTTGGGGCGTTTGTAAAGAAGGCAACATTTTTTAGTTCATTTATAGAGTGTCCATGACAACCATCTAGCTTTAGAAGAGCTTGACTATCTAAAAAAAAAAAAAACCTCTCTTGCCCATCTGTGGTCACAAAAAGACTTATTTAGCCAAGCTGTTGGGGAAGAGCCTTCGGTTAGGTCTATTTGCTGTCCTGGTAACAGGAGACAAAAGCTGTCTTAGTCAATGTTCTATTGCTATGAAGAGATATCACGACCATGGCAACTCTTATAAAGGGGAAGCATTTAATTGGGACTTGCTTACATCCAGAGGTTTAGTCTATTATCATCATGGTGGGAAGCATGGTGGCATGCAGGCAGACAAGCTGCTGGAGAGGTAGCTGAGAAAGAGAGGGGTGGGGGAAGGAGAGAACTCTACATCTGGTTCACCATGTAGCAAGAAGAGAGAGTGACACCAGGACTGGATTAAGCATCTGAAACCCCAAAGCCCATACCCAGTGACACATTTCCTCCAATAAGGCCACACCTACCCACAAAGGCCACACCTCCTAATCCCTGACAAGTATCACTACTCACTCATGACCAAGCATTCAAAATATATGAGCCTGTGGGGGCCATTCCTATTCAAACCACCACAATAGACATTAATCAGAAAAAAAAAAAAGCCTGAGCTGAACTTTCAGAGGACCTAGGTTCAGTTCCCAGCATCCACATGGCTGCTCACACTGTCCCTTAACTCCAGTCCCAGGGGACCTGAAGCCCTCTTCTGACTTCTTTGTGTATTGCATGCATGGGATGCACAGACCTGCATGTGAACAATGCACTCATACACATAAAGTAAAAATAGAAATCTTTTTTTTTAAAGCTACAGAAGGCAGATATAAGAGGAGGAGAAACTCAGAGCGGAGGTCAGTGAGACAATGGACAGCTGGCCCTGACCTTTTAGTTATGGAAGCCCAGATTTCACAGACAAGCCTATGTGTGTGGGGAGGGAACTGTGGCATTCAGTTTTTTTTCTTGCTCCTGCATGCTGGGAGAGGAAAAAAAATTGATTCAAATTTTCATCCACTTTTCAAGAGTATTTTATTCCAAGACAAAGACCGAAAAGCCTCAATTGGAATCCCAGGGTTTGAGTCTCTTTTCCACACTTAGAAGTTGTATGCAGTTGGAAACACCAGAGAATCTGTTACCTCCACCGCACAAGGACAGCTGCAGTAACATCATCTCTAACTCATCTTCGGCACTGGGGGAATGAAGAGCCCATGTGATTCAGAATGATGTGACATACAGTATAAACTGTCTTGTAAAAGTGAAGGACCAGAAATGGATATTGTCAACATCTATAACCTCAAGCAGTATTAGTTTGTTATTGTAAAATTGGCAACAATTCTGGTTCTACAATTTGCAGACCAAAGGTTATAATTTGAAGATTAGTAGAACAGAAAACAAAGAGGAGTATCACAGAAAACAGAGGTAAGGTCAGAATACCACTATATTTATAGTGAATTCTAGACTAGGGGTTGCAGACTAGACCCTAATCCCTCAGTAATCTTGAACAAGTGTAGCACCATCTTTGGCCTCAGTTTCTACAAAATGTAAAATAAGAGTGCTCAATCATTTCTCATAGACTCTTGTTTTGTTCTGTTTTTTTGTTTTGTTTTGTTTTGTTATTGAGACAGGTCTCTATAACCCAGGATAGCCTGTAATTAAAGGCATGAACCACCATGC
>JAQHUG010000021.1:9117087-9139589 GCA_028555095.1 Dicrostonyx torquatus | reverse complement strand
TGGCTTTGGAGCCTGCCCTGGAACTAGCTCTTATAGACCAGGCTGGTCTCGAACTCACAGAGATCCACCTGCCTCTGCCTCCCAAGTGCTGGGATTAAAGGCGTGCGCCACCACCGCCCAGCTAAAGTTTTTCTGTAATGTTGGGGCATCCATCTTCAGCCTATAGGCCCATAGTGTCTGGCAGACTTTTCCATGAAACAGAAAATTTCAAAGACAGTTCTGCCTGTATTGGCAGTTTGTCAGTCATTTCTTCTGTGTCCTGCAGAATGTCTGGCAGACTCCTTTTGTTCTTTCATGAAACAGGAACCCCAAAGGACTGTCTCACCTTCTTTAGACAAACTCAGCAGTCATTCTTCTGTGGGTCCTGCATGTCCAGTTCATACAGCATAACATCAAGCAGTCCAGGCAAGAGCAGCTTCTTGCCCAAATGGCTAGTAAACTCTATAAGGAGCCTCTTCGGTGCCCATCTTCCTCTTGGAGTACATTAATGCTGCCAGGAGCAGATGTGTATCATTGTCAGGAAAAGTCCTAACATCTTAAACATTTTAAATGCTATATTCTGAAGGTCTCTGAAAGATTTGAAGAATACCTATCTAACCAAAATATATCTCTATATTAGAAAACCTAACTAACATGACTACAAGCTTGACTATTATAGATGACTCTCTATTAACCTATATTTCTTAATTATACATTGCATTTTTAAATGAGCTGCACAAACAATACCTTAATCAAGAGCAGAAATAGATGTATAACAAAATTGACCTTAAATTTATATCAACAAACCAAGATCCATACCAATGCAAATTTCTATAGCACTCAACCTTCCTAATGCTGAGACCCTTTAACACAGGTCCTCATGTTATGGTGACTCCCCATTGTAAAATTATTTTCATTGCTACTTCATAACTATAATTTTGCTACTGTTATGAATCGTCATGTAAATATCTGACAATTTGCAGCCCTTGTGAAAGAAAGGGTCATTCAGCCTCCAAAAGGGTCTTGACCCACAGGTTGAGAACCTGTGCTAGATTAATGGTGTACAGTATTTGCCGGGGATATCCACAGTCCTGGCTGAAATCGCAAGAGCAAGCATGGTGGGACCTCAATGTCTACACTGTTACCACATGCACTGCTTGGTACACACCTGGGTGTGCTGTATAGACCTAGCTCTTACAAGCCATGCAGAGCAGTCTGGAACTTACTGATCTGTCGATTATTCAGACACTGTGTATACGTCAAAGTTAAGAAAAAAGGCAGAAATACTCCTGGCTCTTGCAAGCTTAAATAAAATGCTTTAAAGCAGCCTTAAAAGGAGCCAGTGTTGACTCACACTTGAAATTCCAACACTCTGAGTATTGATGAGGGAAGACCGCTCAGGTTCAAGTTTAGCCTGGGCTACACAGCAAGAGCTGTCTCAGAAAACAAAATAAGACAAACAAACAGATAAAAACCCAGTCCTGGCAGAAACAATTCTAGGTCATCATCATGGAAAAGCTCATTCACAAAACAAATGAGTTTCCCTTATGATTTTAAGAACTCTGAAGTTCTTGTGCTAGTGAAGTGGCTTGGAGGCTAGAAGAGCATGTGGGTCTTCTGGAGGATTCATGTGTGGGTTCCAGAAATTTCTTTTCCAACTACCTGTATTTCCAGATCCAGGGGATCCAACATCTCAGGACTCCTCAGGCACCTGCACTCAATCAGACACACATACACATACACACACACACACACACACACACACACATACACACACACACACCACTGTAGCAGGCTTTCTTGGACTGCTATTGCATGAATTCCAATTGTTATTAATAATAGCCTAGAAAACTGTGCCTGCATTCCCAAAAAATTGATTATGGATGTTTGTGTAGACAGCACAGGAACTTCTGTCTACAGATTGCCAGTCCCAAATCATGACACAGAGACTTATTAGTTATGAAAGCTCAGCCTTAGCTTCGGCTTGGTTTTTGTTTTGCTTTTTGTGGGTTTTTTTTTTTTTTTTGGACAGGATTTCCCTGTGTGTAGCTCTGGTGTTCTGGAACTTGCTCTGTAGACCAGAGTGGCCTTGAACTCAGAGATCCACCTGCCTCTGTCTCCTGAGCACTGGGATTAAAGTTGTACACCACCACTGCCTATCTTAGGCTTATTTCTAACTACCTCTTATGACTTACGTTAACTCATTTCTATTCTTCTATGTGCTGTCACATGGCTTGTGGCTTTTACCTCTCCTCCTGCATGTCCTGCTTCCTTTGCATCTGGCTGGGTGCTCTGCCTTTCTTCTTCCCTGAGACTTCTCTGTCCCTAGAAGTTCCACCTAACCTCTTCCTGTCTATCTATTGGTCATTCAGCTCTTTATTAAACCAATCACAATGATACATCTTTACACAATGTAAAGGAATATTCCTCAACACAATGCACAGAATTTTAAAACAAAAATTAATCTTAAAAAAATCACCCCAGCCAGGCAGTAGTGGCACATGCCTTTAATCCCAGCACTTGGGAGGCAGAGGCAGGCAGATCTCTGTGAGTTCAAAGCCAGCCTGGTCTACAAGAGATAGTTTCAGGACAATTAGGACTGTTACACAGAGAAACCTTGTCTCGAAAAAACAAAACAAAACACCCCCAAGAGTTCATTTGAAATCTTTTCTAAGAACTCTAGGCTAAGCCTAGTTCTGCCCAAATCACCCAACTTCTGGTTGTATGGTTCAACTGTCTCCCTCCATTCTCCAATCCCAGATTCAGCTGTACCCCGGTGTCCTTCACTGAAATCAGAGGGATGATATCAAGGCACTCGGACGCAAAGGCAAGTTTACTGCACAGATATGAATAGGAGGCTAGGAATGGCTTCCTTTACAGCTAAGGATGAGTGCTCACTCACTGACCCCCACGACTCTTTCATTACAGTTCAGCTTGAGCAAACATATTCCTAAACATCCCTCTAGTGTGTGATTCAGCATTCTTATACAGCAGCATGAAGACCTGTGCATGTACAAAGTAATTGCTTGATGAAAATTCTTCTAGAAGAGCTTCACATGACTGCTTGTATGTTTTACATAAATTCAAGAACTTTTGTATATGCTTTTTTCTTTCTTTTTCTTTCTTTCTTTTCTTTTCTTTTCTTTTCTTTTTTTTTTTGCATGTGTACTTCCAAGAAATATCTCACTCGGTAAACTATTTAATTCAAATGACCGATGTTCTCTTATAGTTGTTCCCTGGTACCATCTCACTGCAGGTGAGCTGGGGTTGGGAATCAAATACTGATGTACACTCCAGCCTGGATGGACCTTCAAAGTGAAAGAAGCCTCTGCCTTCAAAGCCCACATATTGCTATTCTTTCATTCATATGAAACCAAACGGGCAGACCCTAGAGACAGAAAGTAAACAGTTTAGTGGTTGCCAGGGGCTGGGGGAGGGGGTGGGGAGCAGGAGGCTGCTGATGGCTCTGAGGTTTCTTTCCAGGGTGATGAAGTTATCTGAAGAGTGGCAATGGTCTGTCTGTAACGTTGTGAGTACCCTCAAACACTCCAGCTGTGCATGGAGAGGGTAAATGATATGTATCAATTGATTTTAATTTTTAGAAAATGAGTAGATCTAAAATAAAATGTCAAATATAAATCTGAAATTTTAAATCTGCTCTTTTGTTTGTTTTTGGGACAGGATCTCACTGCACAGCACTGGACGACCGCCTGTTCGTAGTAGATCAGGCTGTCTTTGAACTCCCAGAGAAGCACCTGCCTCTGTCTTCCAAGTGCTGGGTGTAAGGCTTGAACCACCACCGTAGGCCTGCTATATTTTTTATTGATCACAGTTGCCTGCCGTTTGAGAGCCTATGTGTTTAATATTTGTTGACTAAATGTCAAAAGAGGGCAGAATGGAGAGGAGGTCAAGACTTGGATTCTGGGGGTGGAGGGTATTAATTTTTTTTTTTGCATTTGTGCAGTGTTTGTGTGTACAGGTCATGTGTGGGCATATCAGTGTGTGCAGGTGAACATACACTTCTTTTTTAATTTTTTTTAATATTTATTTATTTTATTTATTATGTATACAATATTCTGTCTGCATGTGTGCCTGCAGGTCAGAAGAGGGCACCAGACCCCATTACAGATGGTTGTGAGCCACCATGTGGTTGCTGGGATTTGAACTCAGGACCTTTGGAAGAGTAGGCAGTGCTCTTAACCTCTGAGCCATCTCTCCAGCCCCGAACATACACTTCTATATGCATGCGGTGGCCAAAAGGTGCAGAGAGGAATACACTTCAGTCCCTGTGGCGTCCTGGTTGGCTGGAAGTTTCCAAATGCTCCAGAGAGGACTTGTTGTAACTCGCGAGCTCGAGTTCCCTAATCCATCCAGGTTCCCAAACCAACTTCTTAGCGGCACCGCACACAGGCATTACTGGAGTGTTAATTTAAACCTGGCGCGCCCAGCTCGCCAGGGCGATAACTTGCTTGTACCAAGGGCCCTCCCGGGAAAGATAGTTCACTCCCCGCTAATGGGAGGGTCGTGCGGGCTAGAAGGAACCAGAGGTGCGGAGGTGCGCCTGGGAAAGTCGCAGCGGCGCGCAGGCGCACTGGGCTCTCCACGGTGGCCCCTCGGTACAAAGAGCGCGCTGGGCTCTGGACGACTTCCCGATCAGAGCCTCGGCTGGGCTGCTCCTGCCCGTGTGTCCCTACACTCGGTGACTCCGGGTGGCTGCGGTGAACTGGTGCGCGGCGCTGCAAGATCCAGCTCCGCGCTCGTGGCGCAACTGGAGTTTGATTCTGGCGCTGCCCGAGGCCCCGCCCCGCGCTTCCCGGTCCCGCCCCGCCAGCCGCCCGCCCTGCGCCAGCTCCAGACCAGCGGCGCTGGGGAGGTGAGTTGTGGCGGCTTTGCGCTCCTGTTCCCTGCAGGGACGATCTGAGGCGCTTGGGCTCCGACCCTGTCCCGAGCCAGCCCGGTGTCCAGCCTCGCACTCTTGGTGCGTGCTGGGGCGCACGGAGACACTGGCCCTGTGATTGCACCGGGGAGGTCGGTGGGGTTGCCTCGGCTAGCAGCCGCCTGGGATCACCGCTGGCGCTCGAGGGGGCGGCGCCTCCCGACCCGGAGTGGGGCGCGCTGGCCTTTGGGTACCTGCCCAGCTTTTTGGAGCCGGGGTGCGGCGCAGCACACTTTTCCGAAGCGTCTCGGGGTAAGATCGGCGGACCGTCTGGCTGGAGGGAGCGGCGATTAGGACCTCTTTATCCTGGTACTGGAGCGGCAGGTGGCCCTGCTGGTGTTGCAGGGTCTGGGCGTGGGGGAGGGGTCGGGCGCGGCCTTCAGGGGCCGCCCTAAGTTCAGGGCCCGGCGTAGGTTCCTGAGGGCTTGCGGTGTCAGGTCCAGTAGGGTGGGTGGCAGCGTCTCGAGGCACACTTAGTCGCGCAGGCACGTGGGGAACCCCGCGCTCCCGGGCCGCGGGACTGCTGAGTCTTGTCTCCTCACTCGGTCCCTTTGCAACTCTCAAAGGCAACTTTTCGCGGGCGGTCGGGCAGGAGCTGACTACACTCAGCTAGCTGACCCGGCGCAGGCCGTGTCGCTCGCGTTGACAACGTTCTGTGGCGTCCCCCAACGCTTGCTTTCCGCACTTCTCTTCTGAAGGTCGGCTCATTTTATTAATGCGTCGAATCAGACCTAGAGTCAAAGACTAATCAGGAATGCTGATCCCCTAGATCAGTGACCTTGATCGTCATCTGGACTAGGTGGGATCCTAAGCCTCCTTACTTATTTAGTTAAGGTTTGTTCAAGTTGGTTTTTTATATAGTACTTAGTTGTTAATGTTATTTTTCCTTTCGTACATACATAGCTCTCCAGTAAGTTGTTGGGCCCTTCCACGTATAATTTACTTAAGCTTAATTTAAAAAGTTGAGATGCAATAAACAATATCAATATACCTTTTAAAATTCACGAGTCATTGACTTTTAATATAATCATAAAATTGTGTCGTCATCAACGCTAGCCAGAAGATTTTCCTTGACCCCCACCTCCCCACAAAAATCTTACACGCCCTCCATCTCCCGCAGCCGTTTGCTCTTTCTGTCTCCTTGGCCTTTCTCCTGTCATAATGGGGCAGATAATGAGCGAAAAGACAACTGATCAAACTTTGGCTGTTTTACTGTTACAATTTGGAAAAGGTGCTGAGCTGGGCGCCTGTGGGTAATATTAAAAAGGGTGAACCTGGAGGAGTGTCTTGCCTGTGCTCTAGGAAGGGAAATTTGTTTAGTCGCCGGCGTCCAGGAGGTCTTAGATGATCTTTCTGAGCCCTAGGGTTGCCTCCTCCACCGGTTGCTGTAGTTGACTGAGTTACTGTAGCCAAAGGGAGTTCCACGGCCGTGGTGGTGGGGACTGGAAGGAATCAGAGAGCATGCATGTGCACTAAGGAGAGAGTTTAAGTGTGTGTGTGTGTGTGTGTGTCTGGGGGGGATCTTCACATTTAAAAGCAAGGGTTGTTTATTTTTAGTTCTGGGGCTCCAACTTAGAGCCTCAAGCATGCTAAATTCTACCACTGGGCTCCACTCCTAGCACCTAAAAGAACAGTGAAAATGTTGCCCAGACTGGCTGGGAAGAAAGTACCTTAGAGACTAGGTTAATAATTCTGTGAGTTCTGGAGATCATAAGGGGTTCTCTTCCAGGGAAGATGAGAGGGGAAGGGTGTAGAAGGGGGAAAGCAAAGCTTTGGGTTCCTTTTAATAACTGTGTAGTATTCCACTGTCCCCCCACTATCCATTTTGTATTGTAACAGTTTCTGTGGCAGTTGGGACTTTGAGTCTGCACACTGGCATACGTGTATACACATATGGTGGGAATGGGAGTCAAGTTAGGGTCTTAAGCTAGTGTTTGGATCACATGATAATGTCAAATAGATATCCAAAGTAGTTTTTTTCTTTTTTCTGTTTTAGATTGTATTTCTATCAGCAGTGCGTATGAGCTTTATACTGGCCTTAAACTACAATTAAATTTAAATAGGAGACTTGTAGCAGTGTCTTCTGTTCATTTGAAATCACAAGTCTAATACTTTTGTAGTGTTTCTTAAGCATTATATTTTAATAGTTTTAAATATTGTTATTAAAATATCTTGAAACCTCATGTGTGTTTGTGTGCGTGTGTGTGTGTGTGAACTGACATAGGATCTCATGTAGCCCAGGCTGTGTGTGTGTGTGTGATCTCATATGGTATTATATATACCACATTTTGTGTGTGTGTGTGTGAACTGACATATGATCTCATGTAGCCCAGGCTGTGTGTGTGTGAACTGACATAGGATCTCATGTAGCCCAGGCTGGCCTCAAACTCACTATCTAGCAGAAGGTAGTCTTGAACTTCCAAGTGCCGGATTGCAGAGGTGAGCTACCATGTCCAGCTTAGGCACTGGGATGATTCTGGGATGTGTTTTCATGTGACGCTAATCACGTATCATTCCTGCTGTTGGGGATGTTTATTCTTTTTTGGAATGGTATGTACTGCAGAAATGATCTTTGTGGGTAGTTTTTTTTTCTCACTCTTGGTTATTTAGTAGCTGGGGCTTCTCCTTTGCAAGTCTCTGCATCCTTGTTGCATGGCTCCCTATAAAGCCGAGGGACCTCTGAATTGTGTGTGGACTTGAGTACAGAATTCTTTAATTGGTAATACAACACAGCGAGAGGGTCTCTTGTGGGTTGAAATGCTATTTCTGAAGTTAATGACGAGGTTGATCCTGATATCCTCCTTCTAAATAGACTAAATTGCAATTTCATTGAACAGTCACGTTCAGTTTTTCTTTGTGCGATACTTTGTGGCAAAGGCTCTGAGCCAGGGGCTTTAGGAAACAAAAGAAGGATCTACTTGCCATAAAGCGGTTTGTTTGGTTTGTCCAGAAAGAATATGTAAAAATTTAAAGTCGGGCAAAATCCAGTTCAGGACAGCTGATGTTTATCTTTTTGGTGTTTGCATTGGATGCTCAGGAGTGATTTCTAAGACAAGTCAGTCCTGGGCTGACCTTCAAGGGATCTCAGAAGTGAGGAACCTCTGAGCATCTCTAGGGAGCTGCACAATGGGCAGGGAGGCGCTGTCGGCTTCTGGGACAGTAGAAGCGGTGTGGGACTCTTTGTTGTTTTTCAAGAAGATGGTAAATAGCAGAGCCAACAGAAAGGCATAGCCACGCTCAAGATTCTAGGAAGACAGCCGGTTCCTACCTGCCCACCAGCACTGTGGGGCTTCTGGTGAGGACCGGAGAAGCTGAGGTCCATGTGTGGCTGCTTCATGTAGCTGGAGCTTGCAGCTTCTTTTCTTTCCCATTGGAATTTAGTGGAAATTTCCCTAATGGGAGAGCTGGTGAGTAAAGTCATATCCTCTAAGTTTGGTAAATAATAATTATATTGCTATGACATGCAGAGTCCTGATGGAGGAACCCAGCGTACATAACAGGTGGGGAGGTGCAAAAGGTACGGAGCCAGAATAGGAGGCAGGGGTTAGACCTGCCTGCAGTGGGCTCCCAGTGGCTCATTCTCTGTCAGGGATCTGGGTGACAGGCAGGGGACTGTACCTTGAGAATCAGAAGCTCAGGTAAGCAGGGCTGTAGAAATTAGGTGCCAGTGCCACTGGACATGTGATGGCCATCTGAATGGTAGCTTGAGATTGCCGCCTTTGTTCATGGATTTGTGACTGTCAAGCCAGCCTGCCCATGTAAATAAATACTGTTGTTCTAAGCCCAGATCCCCTGACTGGAATGTAGGACCTGTTGCTTGCTCTGTGACCCTGGGGAGCTACAGAACTGCTCTAGGCTTCTTTTCCCTTCTGTGAAATGGGTAAGTAGGCTATAATCCCAGAGACTCAGAATGTTGGACCGATCATGAGTTCAATGCTGGTCTGGGAGAGACACCTGTCTCCAAATAAAAAACAAAACAAACAAAACCACAGAGGGATAACAAATCATCTTCCTAGAGTTTGTTGTGAAGGTTATATGAGCTAAACTTGCTCCATTGATCAAGTATGCCTAGCAGAGGAGGCAGTGCTCTGTCTGAGCTATTTATAAATTCTAAATTTTAAGATTTCAAATTTTCACAGTGCAGTTAGGGCAGACAACAAAAAGTTGAAAGTAAAAACCAAAACTCATCCCTTCTCTATGATCCCAGCCCAGCAGTGGTCTCTTTGTAAGGGCACAGCATCTATTTCTAAGGCTAGGACAGGGCAAACCTGCTGAGGAAGTTATACTGCCTCTCCCAGCTAGGGTTGAGTTTCTCTGGAAGGTCTTGGGTATCAGAAGGGAGGCTGGACTCAGTATTGACTATTGCTGGGAGGGCACACAAGGTGACTTCATTTGTCTCCATGATGACATAGCGTGGTACCCCATGTAGTTGTGCTTTGCACAATGCGGGGTGGGTAGGGTGGGTTTCCCCCATGGGTTAGTTGGGAGTTCTCCATGGAGGGAGAGTGGAAGGGAGAGAGAGAGAGAGAGAGAGAACTTTAATGAATTCAATTCAGGAGACAGCTAGTGTAAAATCTGCAGTGTGGGCTGGCGTATAGCAAGGCTGTATGAACAAACCAACTGGAGAATGCCTGCCCTCATCACGGATGATAATTTGATTTTTCTAGAGTTAGGTTCACATATCGCTCTTCTCCAAAAGCAGCGTTTGAGTCTGCCCTGAAAACCAGCCCTACAGTCAGCACCCCCGCAAAGCACGTGGAAACTCCCTTTACAACACACTCTCAAAAGTTAGGTAATGTCCGTGCTTTAACAGCTGCACAGACGCCAAGGGACGGGGTAGTAAGGGTGTCAAAACATTTGCTACCTTATAAAACTGTTTATCTTCTATATTTGATGTCACAGATTTGCCACCCCCCTACTTCCAGGAAGCAATGGAATTGATATCACTGCCCCACTTGCTTCTCTCTTACAATTATTATCGTATATATATTATTATATATGTATAATATATTATTATATAACATATATAAATAAAGATATCTATCTGTCTGTCTCTTGCTAGCTTTAATCCTCTAGTTGTCTCTATATTTTTATGTAAAGCATTTCGTCCTTTACAAACTCTGGTGATGTAGGAAGCCCAAGTTTGTTGACTATGCATTGTGTGTTTGGAAGAGACATAAGAGAACAATGGAATTGGCTTGGGTGAGGGGAGCTGACCTTGAGGCTCCTGTGACCCCCACCCCCTTTCCCCAGGCACTGGAGATGCAGTTGTCTTTGCCCAGGGCAGGTGGGGTCCTGAGAAGAGCCAGCAGCACCACCTGATAGATTTTATTTCACATTTAGGCTTTAAGCTTAGACCTGTTTGCTTTTTCCAGTCTTGTACTTTGCATTTGAATGATGGATGCTCGCAGCAAATGCTATGCTCAGTGTGAAGACCCTTGGGACCGCCCAGCTCTAAGCATCTTCTATTAACGCAGAAGGGCTTGTTAATAGTGAGCATCCTCATGCTAATTTCATTATAGAAGCAATCAGTTCATTGGAAACAATTACAGTGTGGTGTCAGGAACCCTGTAGCTCAGAAGAAGGTGGCTTTCAAAAAAAATTTCATTTAGTTAATGGAATTGCAGTGGCGCTTACTCTAGGTCTCTGCAGACACACTGATCCTGTTTGTATTAGCTGAGCCCTGAGGAGTGCAGGACTGCTGCTGTTCTTGATGGTCTGCCTTGACACACTGCAGATAAAACCGCTTCCAGGGTCTCTCAAAATATAAATGTTGGCTTGAGACAAGGATATAAGCTCAGATTTGTTGATATTTGCATTTCAGTTTGGGTCTCTTAGTTATAGGTTTTCTGTCTCTGTGTTATTTTTGTCTCTCTATGCACCGCTCCTCCCCCAGTTTGTGACAGAGTCTCCTGGTGTAGGCCAGACTGACAGCAAAGCTGGAGAGCCTGTTGCCTCGGTCTACCATGCCTGCCCTTGGCTGTAAAGCGGTGGGTTGGGATTGCCTCTCCTTTGTCACCAAATGCCCCCTCTCTTCCTTTCCCCAAGGAAGCTACAGATCAAGCCAGGCATCTTTGTATTGTAGCCCCTTATAATCACTACTCTTACTGCTGATCTCTAGATTAATTTTGCCCACTTTGAATTTTATGTACATAGTATCACAGGGCACAACCTGATGTGGGATTCCCCTCTGTATTGTATGAATATGTTTTATTACCATTGATTAATGAATAAAGCTGTTTTGGTCAGTGGCTTAGCAGAGCAAAACCCAGGTGGGAAATCTGAACAGAGATGTATAGAGAGAGAGTAGGTAGAGTCAAAGAGATGCCATGTAGCTGCCAAAGGAGACAGACACCAGAACCTTCCCAGTAAGCCACAGCCTTGTGGCAATACACAGATTAATAGAAATGGGTTAATTCAAGATATAAGAGCTAGCTAGAAATATGCTAGAGTCATTGGCTAAGCAGTGTTGTAACTCTGTGATTATTCGGGTCTGAGCAGTCGGGAAAGAAACGGTCTCCTACTACAATGACGTTCCATGCCTGATTTTCCTCCCTCTATGTTTTGTTCCTAAGATTAATCTCCACTGTTGTTCATGCTTGTTGCTGTGTAGTGCTCTATGTTTTGACTGTCCTCTTTATCATCTTCCTGCGGATGACGTGGGGTGGGGGCCCCTTTGAGGCTAATATGAACAATACTGTCGTGATGACTAGTCTTGTCCACCTGATACACTTGGGAGGAGGGAGCCTCCTCAGATTGTCCTGTGCTATGTCTGTGAGTATTTGATTGATAATTGATGGAAAAGGGCCCAGCCCACCGTGGGCAGCACCATTCTTAGGCAGGTAGTCCTGGGTTGTGAATGAAAAAAAAAAAAGAAATAAAAAGGAAAGGGTATGGTTGGACCTGGGTTTTGGCACTAGATGAATGAAAAAATAATAAAAAGGCATGGAGTACTGCTCCTAGGTATGGTGGAGGAGAACGTTTATCATAGCTGTGTGGGAGAACACAGCCACAGGCAGAGACAGGGACATTTGGGAGAGTCCAGAGTGGACATAACCAGACTGAACTGGATCATGTGAGAGGAGGGGGTAGAGGGGGGGGGGGAAGGAAAGAGAGGGGAACTAGGTGCAGCAGCCAGGAGGCCCAAGGGTACAAAAAGAGCAGGGAACCAAAATGATTGGATTACATGGGGAAGGGCAGCACAGCCTCTGGACTGGAGAAGTTTAAGGAAGCCAGTGGGGTATGCCAGCCAGGAGAGTATGCCAGCCAGGAGAGCCCTGTAACAGGTAGGGACTGAGGGATGCTGGGAGAGCCTGACCAGGTTCACTTTGATTTGTCAGCCATTTGTCCCAGGTTTGAAGCCTAATAGGTTTCATAAGAAAAGTAGCTGAGCAAGCCAGAGGAGTGAGCAGTAACCATGACCTCTACTTTAGTTCCTGCCTTGTTCCTGCCCTGACCTCCCTCAGTGATGGACTGGTACCTGGAAATGTAAGATGAAACAGACTCTTGCCACCCGTGTCTTTATTACAGCCGTAGGGAGGAAAGTGTCGTGAAGCAGTTTTGTGCTATTTTTATTGTTGTTGAACGTGCATGGGCATCTATTTTGGAAATATTTCTTGGAATAGGATTGTTGGGCCTGGAGCTGAACTGGGGTAGAAACTGGCCAAAGTGAGTTTGCTAGTGTCTGCTCCGGATATTGGTGTTTGAGTTCCAGTGGCCCCGCTTTTATATTCTTGCCGATGTTTACAATTGTCCGTGGCCTTATTTTAGCTGTGTAAGTGCATTTTGTTGAATTTTCCAGATGACTAAGGAAGACAAGAACCCAAAAAGGTTCATATTCTTTTTACGTTTTAGCATAATGAAACAGAAACCGAAGCAGTTAAGGAGTTCCTCTAGAGCTGGGCATGGTAGAGGTGCCCGCACACCCTGCATTTGGTGGAATCTTGAGTTCTGGGCCAATGAAACCCTGCCTCAAAACCAAACACCCAGCCAACCACCTGGAGGCTTTGTATCGGTTATTTATATCTGCTTCTCCATACTACAGAATTCACCTTGTTTTTTCATTGTTTTCAAGACATTCGTGGCTAATCAAAATTGAAAGAATAGAAATTCATTAGCTAAACTCAACTAATTCTAAGAGTATGATATTCAGTATTGTTGTTAGATATGTGTGAAAGCCGATACTCATGCAGTTTCAACTTTTATATTGTGCTAAGTTAATTCATTGATTTTTGCCTCCTGAGGTGACATTTTTCCAGGGGACAGTGTCTGAGTCAGGCTGTGGAATGGGTCCAGAAGACAGGAGGAACAAAGGAGGATAGGAGGAAGGGCTGGAGATTCTTACAGTGGGTGGGGCTTGCCAACTCAAGGCCAGGTGACTTGGAAAGAATCCAAGGCATGGCGTTTTTTATCCTGCTTGGAAAAAGGAGCACATTTCTGCAGGAATGTAACCTGTGGGATTCATTTCCTGGGGTCTATTTTGAATTTTTTCCTTCAACTTCAGGACTCCTGTTTTGTCTTCTCTGTTTGATTTTGTTTGTTTGTTTCTTCCTCTGTGTAGTCCTGGGCTTCCCTGGAACTCTGTAGACCAGGTCCGGCTTTGAACTCACAGAGAGCCACCTGCCTCTGCAGCCTGAGTGCTGGGATCAAAGGGCATGTGCTACCACCACTCAACTTCAATTGGTTCTTTTTAAGGACTTGTGCATCTTTAAGAGTGCCATGCATGGAGCTGGAGAGATAGCTCAGTGGTTTAGAGCACCGGCTGCTCTTCTAGAGGACCCAGGTTCAATTCCCAGCACCCACATGGCAGCTCACAACTGTCGGTAACTCCAGTTCCAGGGCATCTGACACCTTTATACCAATGGACATCAAATAAAGGTTAAAAAAAAAAAGAATGCCATTCACTATTAAGTGTTCAACTGGTGCTAATTCGTTCATGTATCCCCTTGGCCCTTGAAAATTAGTATGAGCAAGGAATGGATGCCTGTGATCTGTGATCTGAAATGCCTATGACATCCTTGTGAGGACTGTCTCTGTTGCTTGGTGAGTGTAAATCCTGAGCTATGTAGGAGGGAATCTGGGCTTCAACCTGGGATCCAGAATCGGATCTTTGTCTCTAGAGACATCCTCTTAACTTCTTTGAGAGCTAGAACTTGGGAGTGGGGGTAGTTTGCTGAACCCCTATCAAAGAAAGGATGTTGGAGAGACATGGATGAAGGAAACATTAGCCCTGGCAGGCTTCCTGGGAACATCAGAAGACATTTAGATAGCCCACTGCGGATGGGACTTTCTGTGCATTGTTGTTGCTGGTTACCCTGTGAGAGCGAGTCTTTTGGGAGGGCAGTGGAGGGTAGTTATGGCTCCAGAGCCGGGTCTGAGAGTTGTTGGTAGTGTTGGGGATGGCACAAACATGGACGGGGGGGGGGGCAGGCAGAGCCTTGTGGCTTTGCAAGAAGGGAGAGGCTAGGCTGCCCTTAATAGGCATTCAAAACTGTGTTAAAACACATCCGAGCTGTTTTTTATCATTAGCAGGAATACATGAAGATTCTGCTTTACCAGTCACTACTGTGGTGGGTCAGGCACTGGCTGGTACCTGTCCCTTACTCCCATCAACTAGCCCTTACCATTTGAGATTTAAAGTTGTCCCAGTGAAGGCTGAGACCCAGCCACCAAGTGTTCTCTCACTCCTGTCCCCTCCCCCCTTTTCTTTGGGAGAATTTAGAGCCATGAGGTGGCAATTCATCATGTTTCTCCAGTTCAGGAGGGTCTAGATCAGTTTTTTGGTGAAAAGCGAAACAGACATGATTCATTTTAGGTTTCTTATCACCATCCTCAAGAAACAAAATTCCAGGAAACGGGAAAAGCCAACTTTGTCCTTTGTGGTCCTGCCCCCCAGTCCATCTTCCCTGCTGGAGGAATCACAAGTCTCACTGGGACATTCCGTGTCTCCTTGAGAGAGGGAAACTGTGTCAGCTGTTCACTTCTCAAGGTAAAAAGTGACCAGTTAGGAAACAAAAACAATAATAACAATAAAACCAATGCAAAATGGAGGACCTGGTAGCACGTGCTTTTTTAATCCCAGCACCTCAAGAACTACTTGAGGTAGTTCAAGACCAGTCTGGCCTACATAGCAAGTCCCTGCCAACCAAAGCTGCTCTGGTGGGGAAAACTGTCACGCCTGCTCCTGCACTTAGATACCAAGGGGGTCATACATACAGTTCAGGGGCCGTGGACTTTATACAGTGTAGCAGTCAATTCCTTGGGATCTTTCAAAGAATGCTTGTGGTGAGCCTCTGGCCTCACTTCTGGTTTGCCCAGATAGCTGAGCCTGCTGTGAGCCTGCTGTGAGCCTGCTGTGAGCCTGCCCATCTGATGAAGCCCTCAGGCAGAGTCACTGTTGAGTTGTGATTGCAGTTCCGGATGAGGTCTGTGGCAGCAAATCTGACCCTTCTCTCTGCTTGACTCTTGGTTTGCTAGACCGACATTTCCTCACCTGCTCCTCACTGGTGCCCAGCTTTTGGCTGAGAGGATTTGGTTGGGAATAAGGCAGGCCTTAGGCACTTGGGACCCTGAAGTCTCAACTCCACTCTCTCCTGCTGGATATGTTTCTTTTGCTTTCCTGTCTTTGACAAGGAACTCAACAACTGTCATACTGACGGGGGTTAGCACATTTTGGTGATTTTGGAGTGAATGCTGGGAGCACTTGGGACGGACAATCAGGAAGGGGGGACCATTCCTAAGACTCCCTAAAAAGATCTCAAGGGTTGCCTTGTTTTCTGCAGAGAAAGGGGCCGCTACCCTCGCCAACCCACATGGACCAGGGAAGTAGACTCTCAGAAGAAGTGACAAATGGCTGTCAGGGATGGTTTCCTAGCTGGCCACTTCTATTGGGTTCTACCATCTCCCCTATCTCTGAGCACTTTTAACCTGCTTTGGCTTTATCTGTCTGCAAAATGGGAATGCTGAGGCTGCCTCACTGCAGTGGGATATTCCTTCTGTACGTTGTGAATATGTGTTCCTCTAATAAAGCTGAATTGGCCTATAGTCAGGCAGAATAAGGCTAGGTGAGAAAGTCAACCAGAGATACAGGGGGAAAGAAGGGTGG
Source organism: Dicrostonyx torquatus (assembly GCA_028555095.1). NCBI lineage: Eukaryota > Metazoa > Chordata > Mammalia > Rodentia > Cricetidae > Dicrostonyx > Dicrostonyx torquatus. The sequence continues at coordinate 9,123,570 of JAQHUG010000021.1, read as the reverse complement.
AGTCAAAGAGATGCAAGCAGCTGCCAGAGGAACAAGATGCTAGAGGACAGGTAAAGCCATGAGCCATGTGACAAAATATAGATGAATAGAAATGGGTTAATTTAGGTTGTAAGAGCTAGTTAGTAATAAGCCTGGGCTATAGGCCAAGCATTCTGTAATTAGTATAAGTTTTTGTGTGATTATTTGAAACTGGGCAGTTGGTACAAAAGAAAAGCTATTCCTCTGATTACACCTCACAGCAGACCTGAGGGGATCAGTGAGGTAGTGAATTGTGGAACTCAGACTCATAGGGAACATTGTTGAGTGTTGCTGAGGAACTATTGAGGGCACTGGTTCCTGGGGTCCTGGGTTGTGGAAAGATAAGATCTTTTTCTTAGAATAGTCAAATTGGTGCTTGACACAGCTATTCTGAGATCGTGGGGGTGGGGGGACTGGAATAGGGACTCTAGGGGACTGCAGGTTTGAGCAGAAGCTCTGATGGGGCTTCCCAGGTCAGTGGTGTAAGCCATTCATTATTGGCAACAGTGTTTCTGAAGAATCTGCATAAATGCAAGTGATAAACTCTTGGCTCCCCTGCTTACCTGTGGTTGGGCCTATAGTTGAAGGAGAGAACAATGATTTGTTACATTTGTTCCTTGAGGGCTGACAGAGGTAGTGTCCTCATTTCAGCCAAATAGAGTGTTCAGATGAGGAATCCCAGGAGGGGTCCAGTCCATTGTGGGTGGGGCCATCCCTGGGCTGATGATCCTGGGTTCTCTAAGAAAGCAGGCCGAGCAAGCCATGGAGAGCAAGCCAGTAAGATGCACTCCTCTATGATCTCTGTGTCAGCTCCTGCCTCCAGGTTCCTGCCCTGCTTGAGTTCCTGTCCTGACTTCCTTCAGTGATGGACCATGATATAGAAGTGTAAGACAAGTAAACCCTGTCCTCCTCAAGTTGCTTTTGGTCATGTGTTTTATCATACTAATAGAAACCCTAAGGCGGAGATCAAGTAATATTTATCAAGATCTTTTTAATTGGTGTTTAAAGAAAAGAACGGTTCAAATCTTCAGGCCTTGGTCAGATTTCCAGGCAGCCACTAAGACTAACGGAGTCCAGCCAAACCAAGTACTTAGAAAGATTTCTACTTCCCCCTGGGTGGTGGTGGCACATGTCTTTAATCCCAGCACTCGGGAGGCAGAGACAGGTGGATCTCTGAGTTCGAGGCCAGTCTGGTCTACAGCGTGGGTTCCAGGACAGGCTCCAAAGCTACAGAGAAACCCTGTCTCAAATTTAAAAAAAAAAAAAAAAAAAAAAGATTTCTTGTTCCCATCACATTGGCAGACAGTTACATTTCCTGGTTTTGCCAGGAGCCTGGCCTGCCAGTTAAGTTTATAACCTTGATTCTTGTCTTATCCCCTACCAGTTAGACATTAATTACACACCTGTGCAAAGACCCGGCTGGACGTCGTCTTCTGTGAACTCACCGTTGTTTTCCTCCAGGTCTTCTAAAGGTCAGGCAGACTGGTAACTCGGTTCTTGTCTCCCTGGCCCCCAGAGCAGCTGGGCAAAAGGTGAAAACTTGAAAAGGAGAAAGGCAGACATTATTTTCTATTTGTTTGTCACTGGTTAACTGAACGTTCTCTAACAGTAAAACCTGTACCCCTGCCCACTCCTTCAGACCGCTGTTGGACTAATTCCTCTCCTGGTCCTTATGTTGGTTTCCAGAATGAAGTGGTTGCTTCATTTTCCTTAGACAGTGGCTTAAACCAATGTCTTTTATATTACATGACCGTGAGAGCTCTGTTGCAGGGCACTTCTTGGCTTTGGGTCCAAAGTGAACCGGCCACTGTACCCACACCGAGACATAGTCTAATGGTCGAGAGTAAGCAAGGAAATGACTCTACTTGCCTGTTTCTGGGTCCTTTCCACTTACTTCCAGTGGGTGGAAGCCAGCCAAATGGACAAGCTGGCCAACGGGAGGAGGTGGGAGTGTAATTAATTCTTCCATCTGGGAATATTGTACATCACATAGCAATCGGGAGGGGTATAATCTTCCAGGGAGGGCAGCAGATGATTGCAAATAATGTAATCTCCCATAATAGAAAACTATATTTAATTCAGAAGGGTTTAATGACCTCTATGGCAATGCTGAAGCTGTTTTTAGAATTGATTAAAGTGCAGTCCGAGTTTCATTTTGGAAAGGTTAGGGCTCAGAAATCTGCCTAGAAAACAAGGTCCACTCTTAGGACAAGACTAATTAATCTTTCATGAGCTGGAGAGCTGTACCCGCAGCTTGGTAACTTTCCATTCATTGTTACTAAGAGCCTAGATCTTCATTTTAGCCAAGAAATCATGTTTCCTGGGGCTAGAAATGTAACTCAGTGGCTAACTGGCTTAACATGTGCAAGTCTCTCTGTTCACTCATCACGCCCTCCCCCCGCCCTGCCGAAGGAAAACCAACCATAATTATATTTGTTATTCTCTTGGCTTTCATGTCTGCATTTTTCACATGCTCCATCTTATGAGTCAAGTAATCTTGCTTAATTACCTATGTTGATATGGTTCTGCCATCAGCACTAGCCAGAGGTAGATGGTGCTCGCACAAGAGGAGGATAGACAGGGAAGATGGGGGTGCATCAGTGGGCAAAGTGCTTGCTCCTCCAGCCTGAGAACCTAACTTTGATCCCCAGCACCCACATGAAAGCCAGGTGTGGCAGTTGTGACTGCGCTCCTAGCACTGGGGAGGCGGTAATGGGAGGGTCTCTGGGGCTTGCTAGCTTTCAAGTCTAGCCAAGTGTGTGAGCGCCACATTCAGTAAAAGACCCTGTCCCGTTCCCACCCCCACCCCACCCCTGCCCCAACAAAGTGGAGAGTGACTGAAGAAGGTACCCGACATTGGCCTGGTTTCCACATGCATGCATGCGCATATGCATGTGTACCATCTTAGGCACACATGACTGTGCACACATGCGCACACTCACACACACCTTTGGGGGGAAGTGCCTTTTGATGAAGATGGCGTTTTTTTAGGTCTGCCTAAAAATCTGCCCTGACAGTTTTCTTTAAAAAATAAGATTGCTCACAGAGCCTCTATCCCCTGTGATTGCTTGACTTGAGCTGTGGCCAGGCCCACCACAGTTTTTGGTTATTGATGATAGCCAGCCCTTAGGCTGTGTCTCCTTCTTTGTTTTTTGCGGAGTTCCAAGAGCTGCAACAAAACTCCCAGAGCTCTGGAGAGAGAGGATTTGGTTTTGAAGGGTCTTGCTTTCACAGAATTTCTCCTGGATGTCAGGATGGTGGCTGCACATGTCATAACGGCCCTGTGACAAGTCCACGAACAGGGAGAAATCTGTTAAGAATTTAGTCTTAAGTAGAAAGTAGAAAAAGAGAAGATCTCCTGAGTAAATTGGGAGCATGGGGACCTTGGGGGAGGGTTGAAGGGGGGAGGGAAGAGGCAGGGAGGGAAGCAGAGAAAAATGTAGAGTTCAATAAATATCAATAAAAAATACAAAAAAACAAACAAAAAGAATTAGAAAATAAACTTGCTAGGGGCAGAAGAATTTAGTCTTAAAGTGACCAGCTCCTGGCAGCTTGTCTGCAGCAAATGCAGGAAAGGCATAAACGCTTCCCAGGTTTTCATCTCGCTGCCAAGGCTGAATGGTTGCAGGGCAGGCGTGTAGCTTAGGCAAGGGAAAGATGGAGAGAACATCATGGAAGCTATGGAGGCTTGTGTCCGTGCATGGCGAGACCAGAGAGATCACCACTGCCAACCATGCTGACTCTCATACTTTAGGCTTGTGTGGATTTTCAGATGACATCAGGCCCTTCCTCTTTTAGCTTAGAGGGTGCCCCTCCATCCTACCTGCTGGCTACATCCAGTAATCTTTGTGGTCTCACCACAGAACGATTTAGGGTCTGTATTTTCCTTATCCCCCTCCAAATCTGGCTGGATCTCAGAGTTAAGTTTATGATTATGAAGAAAATCTAAGAAAAAAGGAAAAAAAATGCCAAAACAGTTCTTTACTGGGGGCTTTCTACCTTACCATTTTAGAAGTGCGAAATTATACCCAACGTGTTGGCTGTCTGATGTCATGCAGTGCTGGGAACTGAACCCTGGTCTTCTACATGAGCTCTTATTGCTCAGCCATCTTCCCAGCTCCTTACTGCTCAGCCATTTATTGTTAAAACTGATAAATAACTTTAGAGCTGGGCACATGCCTTTAATCTCAGCACTCAGGAGGCAGAAGCAGGCGGATCTCTGTGAGTTCGAGGCCAGCCTGGTCTACAGAATGAGTTCCAGGACGGCCAGGGCTGTTACACAGAGAAACCCTGTCTCAAAAAAACCAAACCCAAAATCATACCAAAACAACAACAAAAAACAAACAGAAAAAAAAAGGCCAAAACTTAGGGAAGGTATGATGTGTAAGAACTCAAATCTAATCACTAAAGGTGTGTTAGGGAGTGTGCATGCCTCAGTTACCTGGTTTTCTTTCCGCTTTCCCTCCAGTCCCGGGCCCTGTTTGGCCAGTATTCTGTCTCTGTCTGCTTCCCTTGGGTTGAATGATGCTCAGACAGGTACTTGCATCCTTGTAAACTGCTATGGTGTCCTTCTTTGGTTAGTTGCTTCACAATTACTGCTTCTTAACCCTAAAGCCCTTAATTTCAGACAAAACATCTTTTGAAGTATTTCCTGCCACAGTTCTGTAAAAAACCACTCGTTAGTTAAAACGTGAAAGGATTACCTTCTGTGTCTGCGTGCGTTGTAGGCGCAGAAGGAATCCTAACAGGCTTTTCACGCGTGGGTAGTGTGGGAGGTGCCCACAGCTGTAGAGCAAACATCCTCCTGGAACCTGGTTTTCTCCTGAAGTCTTTGGCAGGATCCCTTTGAATCTGGGCAATCATGGGTGCATGCGAAAACTGATAGTATTTCATGTGCTTGAGTTGGGGGTATTGAGGCTGATGATTCTAGTGGGGGCACTGTGCTGATTTTAGGTACTGTGACTGACAGGGTCCTCCAGCCCTGGTGACTGCATTTCTCCTAGAACAAGAACTGGGAATTTCAAGTCAACTCTTTCTTTTTTTTCTTCTTCCTGAAACAGGGTTTCTCTATGTGGCCCTGGCTGTCCTGGAACTCACTCTATAGACCAGGCTGGCCTCAAACTCGCAGAGATCCACCTCAAGTCAACTCTTAAGCAAAATATGCATCTAGTATTTTATCACATTGGATTGTACTCAAAAGATTAGTACTTTTTTAAAAAAATATGTTTACCTGTAGCTGTTAGACTCTTACAAATTGTTTTCTGTTTAAGATGATTTTAATTAAGTTCTGTATGCAAGCTCACACATATACCCAATTTTACCTCTCAAGAATGAGGTTTGGGAAAAAAGAAAAGTATTGAAGATTCTGATTTATTTTGTGGCCTTAGTCATTTCAGAATTGATAAAAGAAAATTATGACGTTAACGAGGAAGCCTAAGAAATCCTGAACTCTTCAAGGAGTTGGCATTGTCTCCAGATTCCGCTCCCGGTGAATGAGACTGGAAGGTGATGGTTGTGTTCCTGACCCAGAAGTAGGAGTTGGTGGCAACGCCAGCAGCAGTGACCCAGAAACCATAGGCTATTTTTAGCCACTACTTGAAAGGCGGCTGTCATTATCAGGGCAGTCCAGATAAATCTATTCCTTGGTTCTCATTGCTGTAAAACAGAATCAACAAGCCCCCCTCCCCCACTGGACTATCAGGTCTGTGAAAAGTTGTAGCAATGGATTATTCATGTATGTTCACATTGTTTGTTTGTTTATTGAGGCATGATGTCGCTGTAACCCTTGCTGGCCTCAAACTTGCTATGTAGCTGAGGGTGACCTAGAACTCCAGATCTGCCTTCTTCAGCCTCCCAAGAGCTACAGTTATCATCATGCACCACCATGCATAGTTCATGCAATGAAAATGGAACTCAGGGCTTCATGCATCCTAGGCAAGCACTCTGCCCACTGATCCGTATCTCTGGCTCATGTTTATATACTTGGAAAAGACAAGTTCTACGAAGGCTTTAGGTAAAAAAGACTGTCTGCCCCACCTTGGACACCCCCAGTTCCTTCCCCTTTGAGGAGCTGCTTTCAGATCTCTTTTCTTTCTTCTCTTGTCACTGAACCACAGAATATGCTGTTGTTTGGCTGGCTTAGATTCATAAAGATGGTAGGTTTTGGTTATTTTCATGTATATTTGTGTGGCATCTGTGTGTGTGTGTGTGTGTGTGTGTGTGTGTGTGTGTGTGTGTGTAGACCAGAGGTTAACATTGGGTGCCTTCGTTGAGTGCTATCTACTTTAGTTTTTAGTATGACTGTTTTCATGCATTTGTGTGCACCTTCTGTAGTCTGGTGACTTTGGAGGTCAGAGGAGGGTGTCTGATACCCTGCATTGGGAGCTGTGGTTATATGTTGGTCACCTTGTAGGTGCTGGGAACCGAACGAACCCAGATCTTCTGCAAGAAAAACAAGTGCTCTTA